>OX439239.1:6958947-7296447 GCA_949319165.1 Sialis lutaria
AATGCAATAAATCAATAACAATCACTTTAAATTCTAGAAGTAGAAAAACTTTAATTTAAAATAAATCAACATGCTAGATGTCACTACACCAAAGATGTAAAACTTCTAATGCGCATACATAAGTATACACACCCACTTTTTAGCGCAACCCAACGCTTCTATGCTCAATTTTCCGTCCGTCCATCTTCCATCGCGAGATCTCGGCCTTCTGACCACCTAGTTTATCCCATTTTAAAAGTTTTTCCGTTCATGACCCCCCTCCCCTCAAAAATTTTCATATATGGTTTCATGTACCTCGTTGGACTCGGGATTGATTCACGAATCTATTGGCAAGGATATTTTTTGAGTTGTGTCAAGTAGGTTGCGCGGTAATACAGATATATCGGTGAGTTTTATTAAGGGAGTATCCTGCTTTATGAGGCCAAAAATAAGCGTTTTTTTAGGATAGAAAAAAATAAGCTAGTGAAGCAAACTTTTCAGATTATTTTATTGCATATTTGAACGTTTAAAAAAAAATATTAAGACAAAAATATTCAAACGCAACCAATTTATATGAAATTTTGTACAACGCCTTGCAATCGCAGTCTCCAATCGGCGGGAAAGATGAAGCTCGTAATTTTTGTCTGAGACAAAAAAAAACAAAGTAAGTTTTATTTTTTATAAATTTTTCTTCCATATGAACTAAGAAAAACCCAAAAAATTTTAAAATTAAAAAAAATGTCAGGTTTGAAAAAAAAGTGCTTTTTGCAAGAAAAAAAAATCATTTCAACTTGCTAAAAAAGTTGTTTAGAATTTTTTTCATGAATCTTTTTAGTTCATATGGAAGAGAATTTAAAACTGAAGACAACAAGCTTTGGTTCATTTTGATTGGTCGTTTAGTTTTCTTGCAATCACACCCGCCAATTTAGAAAAATGATAAAAATTAAAACTCGAGAAAACACGCTTCAAAGTTTACGGTCAGAAAAAGCAGTTAAACGGAGAGGAAATATATCATTATAATTTGTAATATAGCTTGATCCGGCGCTTATACAAATTCAAAATATTGTTTTAGACGATAATTGCACCTTTTCAGGTAGGTACATTGTTCGGATTTATTCGACCGAGGGGAGAAGCGAGCGCTCAAAATGCCCGAGTGCTTGTATACCTTCTGGACACTCCACTGCGAATAATGCTATATTTTTGAAAATATTTCGAATTTGCCTATAAAACTTTTCAGACATATTCTTAGATACATTAGGAAGAGATTTAAGCAATAAAAAAAATATTTTTTGAGACTCATAAAGCAGGATACTCCCTTAATTACTATGTGTTAATTTATGTCTTGTTAGATGGCCTTTCTGCGCAGTGATATAATCGCATTTGTTACATTTAAAAATTCGCTCATTGTGTGTTAATTGATGTCTCATCAGATTACGTTTTTCTGTCGAACTGTACTCACACTTATCACATTTTAAAGTTTGTGTATTAGCATGTGTTAACATATGTCTCTTTAAATTTTCTATCTGTACAGAGCTATATTCACACTGTTTACATTTAAAAGGTCGATCAGTAGTATGAGATAATCTATGCCTTGTCATATGACCTTTATGTGCGCAGCTATATTCACACTCATTGCATTTAAATGATTTTTGAATATTATGTGTTAATATATGTCTAGTTAAATGCCCGTTTTTTTAAAGCTTAATTCACACTGTTCACATTTAAAAGGTCTTCCTTCACTGTCATGTAATAGTTCATGTGTTGTCACGTACTTCTTAATTGTGGAATGATAGTCGCATATGTTGCATTTAAAAATTGTTTTTTTAGTATCGTGTGTTAATTTGTGTCTACTAAAATTACTTTTCTTTGTGGAACTGTATTCACACTGATCGCATTCAAAAGGTTGTTTATTACTTTTTATTGATTTATGATTTATTTTTTGTTTAGTTCCTTTTTTATTGTTTTTATTTGATTGTTCTTTACTTGAATCTGTTTTAAATGCATTGTCTGAGAGATTATTAAGATCTTCATCTGATTGGTATGTTTCAATGTCGATATCTGAGGAAATTTCTTCCTTTACTATGAAATCTTCCTGTAAAATTAAAATATGGGTTTATGGCCGATTGCCACCAACACGAAGCGAACAGTTAAAATATTAATCGCAAAATTAAATGGTAGGGGAACTTGGGGAATGGTGGGACATTGGGCAATAGCGGGACACGTCAATTTCGCCATCTTTGAATAAGTTTAAAACACTAAAACAGCTGGTATAGTTTCGTCTCTTTATATGCTTAGTTTTCATCAGTAATAGTCATATCTACATGTATCGTGAGAGGTTCTGCATCAAGAAGTGTTTAATTGATTGTTCAAAAGTTTTATTCACTGTTCATATTTGCGTTGTTTTTACAATATTTTGACAGGAAAAAAAAAGTTTTATATGGGCATAATTACCGTTTGCCCTCGACATTTCGACTTGCAAAAGGAATTTGGCATGAATACACTGTGTCAATTATAGTTTATGTCGAATTGTAAAAATAGCGTTTGGGGTATTGCGGGACATTTGAGGAATAGTAAGACACGTATTTTTTTATGTTTCTCAAAACAATATCGCATTTTTATGCATATTAGTCATTTTTCATGCAAAAGAAACAACCCTAATACCTATGGTGGATATAATCAGTATTTAAGTATTAATAGTTTTACCATGCTGGAGAGTCGGTTGTTTGGACCTCAAAGGTCACACCCCACGGTTTGTTTTACTCTTTCTTTATCATAATTACAATTTTTGTCATTTTGTACTTTCCAATAAACATTTCACATTCATATTTTTCATTTTTGGCTCCTGTCCCACTATTCCCCAACTTTTTTTAGAATGTCGAGAATTAACGTTTTCGAAAAACATAGTAAAGTTTTACAGTCGTTCAAAATTTCAACAAACTGTGGCAGCTAAAAGTTAGATTACAACACGTACTATGACATACATCTTCAAAATTTGAAAAAATAAAAATTTTTAAACAAGTTATGGGCCATACAAAAAACGTGTCCCACCATTCCCCAAGTTCCCCTACTATTTAGTGCTTTTCTCAACACAAAGGGACATTTTGTAATTCTAATTTCTAGAGAAATTTGTATAAAATGTGACAACGAACAGTAAAATATGGTGTTATTAAGTTTGTCTATTTTTACTTTCCTGCTTTACTTACTTAATAAAAATTAAAACAAGTGCAAGATATACTTGCGCAATTCATGTTCCATGCCATCAGCGACCCACTTAAATTATTTAAAATTTTGAAAAACATCGTGAGAAATATTTTTTTGTTAAACACTTTTTTATTAAAACCAATGGTTCAGCAGTTATAAGGAAATAAACAATTAAATTCTTTATAACAATTAATCGCGTTATAATTTTTCAATCCTGATTATTTTGGCTCAATCTACACCTAATTCTCAATCCTTTTGGTGATTAGGGTAGGAGACAGCAATTTTTAAGCGTTTAATAAAAGGATTATACGAAATGCTTTTAGAAATTTTTCGAGATCGATTTTTTGAAAAAGCAACTTGGAGTTCTGGGCTAACTACACATTAGGGCGGAATAAAAAAAATACGAATTACAATTATCTTTCTTACCTGATATTCTTGTTTGATGTATACTGGAAATTCATCATGAATTTCAATATCTTGAAGAAAATCCGACTCTTCTTTAATATCTTCTTCCTTTACGTGAAGCAATTGAATACAATTTAATTTTCACAATATAAACTATATAAAATATAAGCTAGGGGAGGGTACATTTGACACTAATAAGCAAATTATTAAATCGATGTCAAATTATTTTGTATATGTAATATAATTTTTTAGGACCTTATGAAATACTGTGTTAATTAATTGTACGTAGGTAATATTATATTATAAAAAAATGATCTACGTTAACAATTATAATAATAGTAATACACTTTAAAAATGTACATAAACAGCACTTGAATCGGTGAGTGAAAGAACGATATATCTCCAAAATGACCATATTGAGAAAAACGAAAAAAACTGTTTTAAAGGAGAACTATGGGTTATTTGGTCTAATTATGTATTGTGACATTATAGAACTTATGTTAACCGATAATAATACGTACATAAATAAAATTTAAAAAAATTGCAAAAAAAGATATTTGAAAAGAAATGACCGGCAGTTATACTGTTCTTTCACTCAATTAAAAAAAAATTGCAAATTTTTTTTTATTGCTTTATTTTCGGCTTTATTATTTTATTTTTTATTATTTTACAAAAAAAATATTTGTAATTTTTATTCAGAATCTTCATTTTTGACTTTCAAAGAAATAATATGGCAGTAAAATTCGAGGATTACGTCAGAAAAGTAAGGTAAAAGTAATTGTAAAAAAAACTACCCCCCGTCGCACGTACGATGTTGGTCGATGTATTATTATTTTGCTATGTGATAGAGCTATGAATTTTAAACATTTTGCCTATCTCAGTTAAAATTGCCATTTTTGGCACTTGTATTGTTCCTTTCACTCACCGATTCACTTGCATCTATCTGTAAATTCTATAGATTCAATCTAAAAATTATATAATTGGATCACATTTTGAGAGCCCCTGCTTTCTCTTACACATGCGCAATAATGTGCATCTGTCAAACATCAAATAAAATACAATTATTGTAATATTTGTATGACTTTATTCTAGTTTATTATAGTAGGTACTCTATACTTCTATATGAATGTATGTAATTGTAATAATGAATATAAACTACATTACTATATGTATATTAATTCCTACCGATTAATAATTTTTATAATACTACCATATATACTGATATTATCATCATTATTATTAAATATTATTGATATTATCATCAAATTCTTACCTTATATTCTTCTTTGCTGTATGTCGCAAATTCAGAACATTCTACATCTTGAAAAAAATCAGATTCTTCTATTTCTTCCTTAATAATTTTAATATCTTCTTCTTTCACTTGAAACATTTCTGTGATATTGATTTTAATAGTACAAACTAACAATAAATGTCAATAATATTTAACACTTTTAATTTTTGAGACTGTCATGAGCACTACTGTCAGTTAGCACTTGTTAAAAATTATATCGAACTGTCAAAACTATTAAAATGTGTTTACTAACCTTAAAAACTGCGCGAGTTTGTAACATCTATGGTTAGAACAGTGATCGGCAACATTTTTTTGAAGATGACTAAAAAAAGCCTTACAAGTATGGTAACTATTTAAAACAGTTTTCGGGAAGTAATGAAGATAGGGGCTCTGTATTCAATTTTAATACAGGGGCCCCTAATTTAGTAAATCTGCTTCAACTTTACACGTCATTTTCTATAAAATAAACATAATTTAAATGCAATCTAAAATTCAAAATTTTATAGTAATTTTCATACACCAAATATCAATTTATCATAAAAATATCGACTTTAAGATAATAAAATAAAATATAAAATCATAAATTATCTACAAATGTAAGGGGGTCTATAGTCTATAAAGAAAATCATTCTTTTAAAAGGGGTCTATGTAGGAAAAAGGTTGATTTAGATTTAGATAGTTTTGGTTTTAATTTTTTTTCCATTTTCTAGTTTACCTTTCTTGTATAAAATAATCGCGGGCACTCGCGAACTTGGAACTGGTAAGGGACAAACTAGAACCGCAAGAAAGATATACGTACATGAAAAATGGGATCTTGCAGTTGTGCATAACGATCTCGCACTGCTGAGACTTAACAAACCTCTTGAGTTTAACGATAATGTCAAACCAATAAGTCTGCCTACTGAAGACACTGCCGAAGGGTCGGACCTAGTTTTATCAGGCTGGGGACAGACATCTGTAAGTTATTTTACAAATTCAGTTTTATTTTTGTATTTATATAATTGGATAGATTACTTATATATCTTTTTTAAGGCTTTTAGTACATTACATTCAAATACAGTAGCACCTTCAATAATACACTTGCGAGGCACAAAAAAAAATTTGCCCGACTTACCGGCGTTTTTCATTTAACGGTGAGGGTCCGGTCTCAATTACGTCGTTATTGCGAGGTGCTACTGTAGAAGAAAAGCTATAATCTATGTAAGGGTAACTCAAGTAAAACAAAACGGGCGAGCTTAGGTCTTTTAAAATAAGGTTTTTGAAAAAAAAGCTCGAACATGTCGATTTTGCTTTCAAGCGGGACATCTTTTGCTATAAAATTTTTGCAAGAATCTTTTCAACCCTCAGCGCTATGAACACAATCCTTAAAATTTTAAATAGCATGATAGGGCAAGTGATACCTCATTTGAAAGGGGTTTTCATTCTATATTCGCTGGGTGCAAAGTAGGTAGTGGGGGAAACGAAATCGATCACAGCGCACAACGTGGCAAAAAATAACACTTTGGGTGGACTAACTGTCATTTTTAATAGACTCGTTTTTAACTGAAAATAGAAAGGTCAACATGGTTAATCCCACTATAGACTATGTGCAAGTAGGTGGCGTTAGAAATAATATCGATGCGAGTGTTCGTGGTGAGCAATATTGTAAAATTATCGGCGCCAAAATTTGAGGTTATGCTGTCAATGTAAACGAATTAATTATATTATATCTCTATTATACATCATAATTAAAGAGAAAAAGATACCCAAAATAAATAATTTTCACGTATCTTTTATGCTATACTATTTATATTATATGCAAACAACTAAATTAAATGATATTTGTTTAATAAAAAATTTCACGGTATTAAAAATATTAAACAATGATAAAAATAGAGTTAAATCCATTCAATCCTTCTCTATTACCCGCTAGCGGCGCTAATAGACTTCGTGCACATAGCTAATAGTCATAAATAATCGTCTAAAATGTATATATTACGATATTTTATTGAAATTATTTGTTTGTTAGTACGTCAAAGTCCACCCAAGTTGCTACTAAAGTCCACCCATTAGTTGGCGCTGTCATCGCGCACGCTACGAATACGGCGTTTTTGCATTTTTTTTTCAAATCTGTTTAGTTTTAGTCAAGTTATTAACATTTTTAGTTCCATGAATGCATTGATTTTTTGATCAACAAAACAAACATTTACATCTAAAATTCAAAACAAAGTAGGCCAATAAATGTCCAAATTGGATGTTTTTGAATTATTTGATAAGAAAATAAGCCTACTTTGTTTTGAATTTTAATTGTAAATATTTGTTTTTTTGATCAGAAAATCATTGCATTTATGGAATTCAAAATGTAAATAACTTGACTAAAACTAAACAGATTTGAAAAAACAAACAAAAAGCGCCGTATTTAGAATGAAAACTTTTCAAATGAGGTATCACTTGCCCTATCATGTTATTTAAAATTTTAAGGGTTGTGTTCTTAGCACTGAGGGTTGAAAAAATCTTGCAAAAATTTTATAGCAAAATATGTACCCCTTGAAAGCAAAATCGACATCTTCGAGCTTTTTTTCAAAAACCTTATTTAAAATGACCAAAAGCGCGCCTGTTTCGTTTTACTTGGACCACCCGGTATATGCCTGTTCAGCTTACCCCTATTCTAGCTGGAAAGACATTAATGGAACAAAATAAACAGTTGGTTTCGTTATACAATTAGAAACGAGATAAGCTGAACAGATATCTATATAGCCTCACTCAATGTATACAATATTTAATATATTTTACTGTAGAATAATTTAAAACATTTTTTCCGAAGAACCCCGGAAGTTCTGCCGGAATACTTCAAAAATTAAACGCAAAAGTGACAGATTTGAAGCAATGCAATAATACTATAATAGATATAGACAAACTTTATCTTGAAGAAACACAGATTAGTGCATTTTCACAGAAACAACAAGGCGCCTGTTATGTAAGTTATTATATAAATATAAAATGTGCACATGTTTATAATTTGTTTATTTTGATTATTTAAGGGAGATTCTGGAAGTCCATTAGCTTTGAGAAACAAATACATTGTCGGCATTGCATCTATGGTTATCGGCGATTGTGCTTTAGATCGACCTGACGTTTTTACCAGAGTTTATAAATATGTTGATTGGATACAGGAACATATAAATAAGGCAGCAATGTAATATTTAAAATTTATTATCAAAAAATTTATTTGTAAAATTACTTAGAAATAAAATGGTAAATGAATTATATTACCTACTCGTAAAAATGTGTTTTTATTTTAATGTGTATGTACTTAATAAAATTTTAGTTAAAATAATATTAATATTATTATTATAGTAGATAACGTAGATTATTTCATTACGTTGTGTAAAATTATGATAAATTAAAATATAAAATAAAGCGATTTTATAATTAGTCTTTAAATTAACTAATAACTGTTGATAAATTCTAAATGATGTATAGTATTAATAAAAATTATAATTGACAATAGAAATTATTTATATAGGAGTGGGTATATTTTTTATAAAAAAAATACTTATCTGTAAAATTGACCCTGTTTATTTTTGCTCTATTTTAAATTTGCTGACTAATTATTACCTTTGTAGAAGTTTTATAAAATTTATCATTTATTACTATGGCCAATAATTGTAAAAAATACTATACCAATCATTAAAAAAATGGCCAATCATTATACTTTTTTGAGATATTTTCTATTTTATGCAGGTTTTCGTTTTTCCTTATACTAATAATAATTATACATATACCAATAATAAAGGACTAAATGATGAACATATTATTGTATTTATATTCCATTTATCACTTACTATATATATATTAAAGGAATAACGTTTGGTTTTTCGAGTTTTTTTCATAAGTGGCCAATAATTATACCGTTTCCCTATAATAATTTTACGATAAAAGATAAATTTTATTTAGAATTGGCTACAAATCTGTATTATTTCCGTCATGTGACAACAATAGCTGATTCTTTAGGAGTACATATTAGCTATAATAAACAAAATAGTATATAACAATATTTTACGAGCAATAAAAGTATTTTTATTTAAATGTGCACTACAGCATTTGAAATAAAATCTTAATTAAAATAACAGTTATATTGATATTAATAAAAATTATATTAGATCGCATCATTAAAGGATACATATAATATTTTTTGTAAAATGAACATATAAAATAGAGTGAAGTTTTAATTAATGTTCATATTATTTGATTAGTGTCTATGAAATCAAAATTATGAATATAAGAGTGTTTATTTTATTTGTATTTTTGGCAGTTACCGTAAATGGTAAGTTTTAGTTATTTATTATATTAGTTAGTACTAAGCCCTATCTTCGGTCCTTTTTAGGATTCCGTAGAAAAATAAGTACCCTTATAGATTCACACGGTCCATCCGTCTGTCTGTATATCACAGCACTGTCATTCTTTCAATTATATACCTGTAAAGATGAAACCCCAAAATAGATTTGATGAGATTTAAAAAAAATATATTTTGGACCGTCCTCCCATAGACTGTATAATGTACTCAAAATGTAGCTTTTAATAACTAAAAATATATAAATTTTTTTGATAATTTCCGAAAAATACTTATATTGAAAATATCGTACGGTCAAATCACCCGGCAATCACTGCAAACTTAATAAAAGAGTATAGTAACTACACTTCTGTTGATGAATCCTAGACATCTCAATGTTTCATATGTATATATATACCTTAGGGTGTGCCAAAAAAGGCGATATTTTTTTATCGCTCTCAGCCCAAAATATCTCAGGAAATGCCCAAACAAAGCTCCTGTTAAAAGCGGAGCTCAAAATTCCAATTTTAAGAGGTCCTCCACGGAAGTTGAAGTTTTCCCATCTAAATAACATGGGAAACGGGGTTTTTTAACAGTTTTTTGTCCTGCAAACTGTGAAAAAATTATTTTTGAAAAAAATGAATGAATGGATCTTTTTGAGTATTAAATTTAGTACAAAAAGTCCCGTTGAGTCAAATTTCTATATTCAATATTTGATTTTTGACAGAGCTTTGAAGTTCAAATTTTCGCATTTTTTCGCGTTTTTTGCATTTTTCAGATAAACTATCTAACGGTTGACATTCTATAAAAAAAGTCTCCATCGACTTTTTTGTATTATGAATAACAACAAAGTTATATAAATTATTGGAACCAGCCTAAAAGGGATAAAGGCTACGACATTGTGCTTTTTATATTTTAATAATATGTCATGTTTATTGTTAATATATTTCATAATTTTGTGGAAAAATCATAAAAATATGATTAAAAAAGTCTGTAACTTTTAATTACTGATAATACAAAAAATCTTATCCAATTTTGTTCCAAATTTTAAGTACTAACAAATTTGCATAAAATTCTTTGTTCAATTATCGATATTTTAGTTCATAAAAGCGAAAATTTAAAAAAATAAATGTTTATGGGTCTATAACTTTGTTGTTATTCATAATACAAAAAAGTCGATGGAGACTTTTTTATAGAATGTCAACCGTACTACAATTTTGCTAGTTAACATTTTGCCCTAACTCGGATAGTTTATCTGAAAAATGCAAAAAACGCGAAAAAATGCGAAAATTTGAACTTCAAAGCTCTGTCAAAAATCAAATATTGAATATAGAAATTTGACTCAACGGGACTTTTTGTACTAAATTTAATACTCGAAAAGATCCATTCATTCATTTTTTTCAAAAATAATTTTTTCACAGTTTGCAGGACAAAAAACTGTTAAAAAACCCCGTTTCCCATGTTATTTAGATGGGAAAACTTCAACTTCCGTGGAGGACCTCTTAAAATTGGAATTTTGAGCTCCGCTTTTAACAGGAGCTTTGTTTGGGCATTTCCTGAGATATTTTGGGCTTAATTAATTATATTATTTGTGTATTACACCAATAATATAATTAATATTTATTGTTAATGTTTTCAGGTAGAAGAGTTTATAGAATTATTGGTGGATCGGATGCAAGTGAAGGGGAATTTCCTTATCAAGTGCAACTGTTAAATAATGGAATGTTTATTTGTGGAGGAGCTATCATTCGTAAAGATATTGTTTTAACAGCAGCTCATTGTTTGGAAGACCCAAAGTAAACAATTTACTTTTAATTAAAAAAACGTATTTACACAGTTACCTTGTGTCTTATCCGATAAGTTTCATGCAGATATGTGCACAAGTATTTTTTTTTTTGCTTAAGTACATTTACAATTACTTAATTAAGTTTAAGTGAACGCAATCTGCGATATGCTAAATCACTACCTATTAATTAATTGATTAGCTCGGGATTCTAGAGTCTAGAGTAGTGGTAATAAGTGAATTCTAAATGAAATTGCTATGAGTTTTATGAGGTACTAATTGTCACCAACGCTTTTGAATCGCCAAATCTCACTGAATGCGTCAAGGTCAATCATTTAAACTTTTAAACCATACCATTCATTACAACTGGCATGTCAGTTAAATTGAGTTAAATGTTACTTAAATTTAATATTTCCCAGATAGCGTTATCTTAGCTTGTAATCTAGAGCAAATTCTATATAATAAAGGAAATAAGACATATAATAACCTGTTTTATTGTGACGAATTGAAGCAAGATTTAGAAAAGTCTCGTTCTGTTTTTTTATAATTTAATTCTAGTCTTAAATACAGCAAACAGTATCATTCTCGAGAAAAACATCAATTAATTACGCTATTTCATTTTAAATGACTCATCTGTTTTCATTTTCTAGATCACCTGACTTGTATAAAATAATCGCAGGTACTCGCGAACGTGAAAATGGTAAGGGACAATCTAGAACTGCGGAGAAGATATACATACATGAGGAATATGATAGTGATACTGAACACAACGATATCGCTCTGTTAAAACTGAGTAAACCTCTTGAGTTTAACGATTATGTCAAACCAATAAGTCTGCCTACGGAAGATACTGCTGTGAGAACAGAACTTGTTGTAACAGGCTGGGGAGATACATCTGTGAGTTATTTTATATGTTTCATGTGTTGGCTTTCAAAATCATTGATCTCATAGGTAGTATAAACAGCACCATGCATTCAAGATGTATTGGTGCAATATTGAATTCAATATGTTCGGGAAGGGAAATGATAGTCGAGTATTTTTAACAAGTAGATAAAAAATGGGTCTTAATTTCAGTTTATTTCACCGCCGAGGTATAGATTTTTTCAGGAAAATACAATTTCTGGTGTCTTTTGTAAGAGAAAGAAAGAAAATAGAAGAAGTAAATATTATGATTATGAATGTATGTACATGCCTGTTCAGCTTACCTCACGTTTAGTTATGCAGAAAAATTGAAGAGATATTTGTAGTAAAGGTTTTATGGAGTTTCGTTTCCAAAATAATATCTTATCCATATCTGAATCCAAAACCAAAACAATGAAAAAACTATCCCTGCCCGTAACAGTAACTGATAAAATATGTCATCTCTGACAACACTAATATGTAGGACCGGTTCCATTACAAAACTAAAAGGAAAATAAAGAGCTCGATGAGCTGAACAGGCATAAAAATGGCCTCAATCTATGGTAAAGTATATTTAAAATATAATTAATTTTTTTTTCAAGGATTCCGGGGAGCCTTCTCAGATACTACAAAAAACAATTGCAAAAGTGGTAAATTTTAAGCGATGTAATAATACTGTGATAAATAATGATGAATATCATCGCTATCTCGAAGAAACACAGATTTGTGCATTCACACGGAAACAAGTAGGCCCTTGTAGTGTAAGTTATTATAAGTCAAATATGTAACATGTCTATACAATATTTATTTTTTATTATTTCAGGGAGATTCTGGAGGTCCATTAGTTTGGAAGAACAAATACATTGTTGGTATTGTATCTTTTGCTCCTCGTCATTGTGACTTAGTTCATCCTGATGTTTTCACCAGAGTTTATAAATATGTAGACTGGATAAAGGAACATATGAATGAGACATAAATGTATTAACATGTATTTAAAACAATGAAATAGATATTATTAAACAATTCATTTATAAATTTATTTTAATAAATTATATTTGTTTCTATTAATATTGAAGTTTGTTTTTTGTAGCCCGCCTGAATTTAAACCTTCTTATTTTGGACTATGTTAGTCAGGCCCGGATTTAGAAATTCGCCGCCCCTAGGCAGTTGCGAAAATTGCTTTGGTACGAGAAGTTTTCAAAAATTTTTGATTGAATAAAAATAAAAAAGTTAAGGTTTTTGATATAGATAACCTTTTATTTTTTTAGGGTTTCATGTATAAAGTTTATTAATTATTCAAAGGAAGTATGATGACCTTTTTTTATTTTTTTTCCCTAAAATTTGCCGTCCTTTAATATTTGCCGTTTTAAGTACGTGCCTACACTGCCTACATAGTAAATCCGGGTCTGATGTTAGCTTTGGTTCAACATGCTTGATGTATGAGAACCAAAATTGAAATAGTTTTGTTATCTTAAGGGGGTAGATGCACTTAGAATTTTTGAAAAATCGATTTTAATTTTTTTTTATTTTCTTAAAGTATAATGTTTTAAGAATATTCTCTGAAAATTTCAAGTCAATCCGATGAATAGTTTTCAAGATATTTAGTAATTACTGAAGCAACATTAAACCTCTCGGTTGTGACCTTAGTCACAATCGAGCTACAATCCGCTACCTGTTCTATAGAGCAGGTAGCGGACGGCAGCTGCAAGCGCCCGGTTTTGTCACGCCTATTATCAAAATCTGCAGAAGCTCTATTATATAGTCCAGGTATTGATGATTCAATATCAATATCTAAATAATTCTCTTAGGCTAAAAATTTTATGTGATAAACGAGTGTAAGCTAGTCGGACTAAATTTTTCTAGCAAAAATTTTCCAAAGTTTAATAGCTCGATGAATATTGAATTTAACCAAATTTTGTAAAGAATACTTTCGCTTTAAAAATTCTTAAAATATACGAAAATAAAAAATTCAATTTAAAAAAATGAAATTTTTCAAAGAAATTATTTAAACAATTAAATGTTCAAATTATCAGCAAAAAATGTGATATTCGGATTCAACAGATAAAATTACACAAAATTTAACTTTTTCCATTCAATTAGATACTTAACACCAAAATTAAACAAGATCTACTTTTAAAAAACTTTAAACGAGTTTTTCTCAAAACTGTGTTTTTTCATTCGGTGACCAATATAACTCGAAAACCATTCGGTGGATATTGATGAAATTTTAATATTATCTTTTTGGCATTAAGAATTAGTCTTTAATCGAAGAATATTGATTTTTGTTGACAATTACTATATTTTTTAAACAATTAACTTTTAACTTTTTATCGAAAATCAGAGTCCAAAGTTTCGAATGCCACCATTTTGTGAATTTAAAAAAAAAAGCTTCGATTAAAGACTGAATTTATTATTAAACTAAAAGTTTCACCTTGGTTTTTCGAATTCCGATGATCCAGAAGGCTGCTGTGATGGTCACCGCAAAGCACTACTTGCGGGAGAGGATCCAACCAATATGACGATATTTTAATAAATAATATATAATATACAGGGTGTCCCATTTTAATCTATCACCCCCCTAATTTTTTTTATCTATCAATTGAATCAAAAAATGTTTCAAATAAAAGTTATTTGGTTTTGAGGAGGAACCAAAATGGCGTTATTAATTTTTTATTTTTTGGACGTCTTCATGGTCAAATAGGGCCAACTTTTTTTTTTCAAATGGAAACCTATATTTTTTATTATGGTAACTTATTGTTTGAGAAAAAACAAGTAGCTTTTGTTTTAAATAATTTTTTGTATGACTTCATTTTTTTTTAATATTTAACAAAATAATTTTAGATTTTAGAGTTTTCACTAATTTTTTACTCGAAACCCATTAACTTTAGAGGAAAAGTGTAAAAAACAAAAAATGTTTATTTTAATGTGATATAACTAGAAAAATGATTTCAGATTTTTTTAAAAAAAATTTTTTTTACTTTAATATTTTGAAGAGCAAAAGTTAAAAACAAATTCTGATATAATTTTCTTAGTTATATCACATTAAAATAAACATTTTTTGTTTTTTACACTTTTCCTCTAAAGTTAATGGGTTTCGAGTAAAAAATTAGTGAAAACTCGAAAATCTAAAATTATTTTGTTAAATATTAAAAAAAATTGAAGTCATACAAAAAATTATTTAAAACAAAAGCTACTTGTTTTTTCTCAAACAATAAGATACCATAATAAAAAATATGGGTTTCCATTTGAAAAAAAAATGTTGGTCCTATTTGACCATGAAGACGTCCAAAAAATAAAAAATTAATAACGCCATTTTGGGTCCCCCTCAAAACCAAACAACTCTTATTTGAAACATTTTTTGATTCAATTGATAGATAAAAAAAATTAGGGGGGTGATAGATTAAAATGGGACACCCTGTATATATATATAATTTTTTTTCATAAATGTTAAGTTAAAGCATTGTATAAAAACTCTGTATAATTTATTTTGTAAAATAAACTTAATTACTGTAAAAAATATTTTTTTTAAAATAGACCTTTTTTACGCTTCTGAGTGCATCTACCCCCTTAATAGTTTTACTTAAATTTTTGTTAATGTTTACTTATGTGATTACTAAAATAATATTTTAATATTTATTTTATTTTTATTTTTGACATGTTCAATAATTTTTTTATGAATAAATAAATACATCTAACTATCTATCTATTTATATATAAAATAATATTGCAGGGGTACTTAGACATACATTTCATATCAGAAAAGATTTATAACACTTCCCCTCACCCCACCCCAATGGGCGTTAGTAGTTAATGGACTAGTGATTATAAAAAATATAAATTTGGTTTCTCTATTTGAGTACTTCATATTTATTAAGATTTGTTGTACCTTAAGTACGTAACCAATGAATATTAGCCCAGGAAAAAAAACAAATGAAGTTTTCTCACCGGAATTATCTTTAAGGAATACCGTGTATAAATTTCATTACGAACTCTAGTGCGCAAAAAAAGTTTTTCAAATATCGTAAATTATTGGTTTTATGGCAATTTTAGTTATTATGAAATTTATTCTTTAGTTAATTTTACACAAAAAGATCCTGTATAAAATAACCGTAGGACCAATAGTTTTCGAGATATACGGCTGAAATAAATTAAACAATCTTTGTTCGAAAAAAAATCTAAGTGAATATTTTTTCCGGGATTATCTTTATTTAGGCATAAGAAATAATGTGTGAAAAGTTCATTGCGAAAAAAAATTCAAGGTAAAGGATCGCGAAAATAGATTTTTCCAAATATCTCGTAAACTATTGGTTTTACGGCAATTTTACTTATTATAAAATTTGTTCTTTAGCTAATTTTATACTTCCCCTTACCCCAACACAACAGGCGTAAGTATAGTTAATACCTAGATTAATACAAATTTGGTTTCTCGATGTGAGTACTTTATATTTATTAAGATTTTTTTGTATATATGTACCTTAAGTATGAAACCAACGAATATCAACAACTTTGCTTTATGTTATATTGACGTTTTTACATGAATATATAAACATATATATGAACTGGATAATAAATCATAGAAAGGCATACATATTGTTATTGTTATAATAAGCAAAAGTCATATTGATTTCACATAAGGCCCCCCATACACCTACAATATAACTGTGCAATATTATTATTGCACAATTGTATTGAAATATACCTTACGCCTACACGTACAATAATATTGATTCTTGAATTATTCGCGTCAATATTTTCGTCGGAGCAACGTGTGATGATGAAGATTTAACTGCAGCTATGCCGATGATTTTGCTGACAAAACAAAAAAAAAAAAACAAAAGAAGGCCAGTGTACACTCATGAACGTCTTTTAACCCTCGGAGCCACTTATGGGTCAATTTGACCATACTTTGATCGTAAATAGCGCTCAGGTATTTTAAATTTTTCGCGATTTTTTTTAAGTATGTTGAATACTTCAAAGGTATTTGTAACACTTATAAATTCATTTACCATGAATCAAAGTATACCTTTGAATTTTGGTTAGTCAAAAGGTTTCGTAGTTGCGGAATTATAGGCGATCAAAAATAAGCAGGGTCAAATTGACCCAGAGTGTACTAGTAGGTTGAAAAAATAGGTGTGTACTCCGAGGGTTAAAATAAATTTATAAATATTCGTGCGTGCGTACGGGACCGCTCCGAAAAGTACCTAGACTAAAAAATATTGTACAATAAGCCATACAGACGACACAATGAAAAAATATGACGCAATAAAATTTAAACTCAAACTTTTCTAAAAGCATTGTGCAATCTTCAATATGATTCTTAAACGGTCAATAATATTGGACAATCTGTGATATTGCACAATAAAATTGATCGTCTATGGGCCGCCTAAGAATGTAAACGATCAGACATGAAGATGGCCGATAAGATTCTTTTGTAATTTTTATAAAAAAAAACTTCCGAACCAAAAAAACTAAAAAACATCAGGAAAATAAAAAAAAATCAACCTATTATTGATTTTATAACGAAAAAAATTTATGTATACAGTAGAAAGTGGTTATAACGACATCGGTTAATACGATGTATCGGTTTTAACGACTTAAAATAAAAGTCCAACTGAATCTCATATAATTGCATTTTTACCGGTTATTATGACTATCCGTTTTTACGACCAATATGACCGGTCCCTTCGATGTCGTTATAACCGGTTTCTACTTTATTTTTATTTTTGTATAGGTCCTTAAAGAATAAAAGAACGAGATATCAGAGGGAAAAATGAAAGTAAATTTTCTCCGATATATTGGAGTCAGTTTCCTCTTTTTTAAATCAATTTTTGTGAGGTTATAAATGTAACGCGGCTGAGTCAAACCAACCCTGTATTTGGACTTTGGACTCAGCGATCTTAAAAACATTAATCTTTTTATGTTTTACCTTTCATCACTTTCTTGAGGCTAGGAACTAACTGTTATCAGACCGAGTTTTTACCCTTAAATTGGTTGTTAAGAGCTTTTATTTGAAGAGATATGTTTCATTAAAATTTTTTGTATATTGATAAGTTTCCAGGTTCATGTAATAGACTATAACATAAGAAAATATATATGAGTTGCGAGAAAGGGCTTATTAAATAAATTAATATAATGATTTTGCGATAAAGGGGAAATTTTATTTATAATTGTCAATATATTTATATTATTTCCAATAATAGCTGATTCCTTAGGAAAATTAGCTATAACAAACAAAAATAGTATATAAAATTATTTTACGAGCAATAAAAGTGTTTTTATTTTAATGTGCACTACAGCATTTGAAATAAAATCATAATTAAAATAACAGTTATATTGTTATTAATAATAAAAAATATATTAGAACACATCATTATGGGTTAAATGTTATAAAATTTAAAGGATACAGATAATGATTTTTTTTAAATTAACATATAAAATAGAGTGAAGTTATAATTAATGTTCATATTATTTGATTAGTGTCTATGAAATGAAAATGATGAATGTAAGAGTGGTTATTTCGTTTGTATTTTTGGCAGTTGCCGTAAATGGTAAGTTATTGTTATTTATTATATTTGTTCAGTACTATTTTCTCTCCGTATAAACTAAATAATAATACAAAATTTTGATTTAAATATATATATTTAATTTTAAAATAATATTTTATATATACAGCTCCTTTCTATAGAATAATATTATAATATCGTTTTACAAATAATATTTACATTAGTTTAATGTAATTAAATAATACATTTATATTACTGCGTGCTTAAATTGTACCTAAATGATATTTTCAAAATTAAAAAATAAATGAAGAAATAAAATCAATACTTTGAACTGTATTTCACACAGTTAAACTTGTCTAACACTTAGGCCTGGTTTCTCAATATGAGTTTAAACCACATGTCCCAGTTAAACTTAAGATTAAACTATACATTTGTTTCTCAATGTCCAGTTAAAAATTATAATTAATCTTAAGATTAACTTTTAACAGACAGATGAAATAATTTATTTTTCTAGCCCAAATATTAACTTATTATCCAACTTATTTTACATTCTATAGTAACACTATATTCTTTTATTAATTCTAGTAATGTACCCTGTTCTCTTTTACTGAATTAACTCATTTTTAATAAATTTAATTTAATAATTTGAGGCTAATTTTTAGTTCGACATAAAATTTTCTTGCTTTTCTCCTTATTAGGTTCTATTTTTTCTATGTTTGTGTGGTACTAGTTAGTCTCTGTTAAATAACAATACAATTTTTGTCTTCGAAATAAAAAAATAGTATATTTTTAATCGTCAACTTAAGGGGGATGGCCACTGTGACGGAAAAAAATATAAATTAGTTTTTCTTAGATTTTTTTAAAGTTTACATATTTATAAATATGTATACAAAAAATTGAGTTAAAATTTTGAAAATTGAGTTACAGTCAATTTAGTGAGACGATGTAGCACGGCCGGTTATGACATCTATAGGTAACAAAAACATTAAATACGTTTATCTCGGAATGACATTTTTCGACCTGGTCGACACGATTCCTCAAAGACTAATGAACCGATTTCAATTATTATTTTTTATAATTTTCGTAATTGTAGTAGCTATCGTTGCACGTAGCTGATTTTTGAAATTTTGATAATTACTATTTTTAAAACCGCTCTAATGACAAAAAATAGGTCTTAAAAATGAAAAAAAATTTCAAACAATCGCCATTTTGTGAAAAAATAAAAATAAAAAAAAATGGCTACGTGCAACGATAGCTACATTCATATAGATAGTGATACATTTTTTATTTATTTTTTTCATATAACCCTTCTCGAAATTTCGAGTCGACCATAGAGAAAAATATTTTTTTTGGTCGTCACATCGAGACTCGTAACTTTGTAAATATTTAATATTTTTCAATAAAAATTGATATTTAATAAGTTGGATATATACTTAATAAAATGTCAGTTACCTGATTCAAAAATAATTAGTTATATCTACATTCCCATTGACAATTTTTAGACCCGCCACAGTGGCCATCCCCCTTAATCACATTTTTATCGAAATATCCGGCTACTGTATTAACTACACTTTGTCTCATATATACACCATTAATATAATTAATATTTATTGTTAATGTTTTCAGGTGGAAGAGTTTATAGAATTGTTGGTGGATCGGATGCAAGCGAAGGGGAATTTCCTTATCAAGTGCAAGTTATACGAAGAGACACCGATGGGATAATCAAGGCCGAGTATCTTTGTGGAGGAACAATCATTAGTAAAGATTTTATCTTAACAGCGGCTCATTGTACAAATCCCACAAAGTAAACATTTATATACGTTATCAAAACTTTTTTATATACAAAGTTATCTTGTGTCTCATCATTAGAGTTTTATGCAGAGATGTCCATGAAAAATGTACTTCATGACTTCAGTACAAATACAATTAGGCCTATTTCACACATATACGGTTTCATTCGGTTCGGTTCGTTTTCGGTCGCTGCCGACAAGTGTGAAACGATGATTCAGTTTGTATTCGGTACCTAATAGAAACCGTACAGAACTGAATACTCCCTCCACACGGACAGATTTCATCAGGTTTCAATTCGTGTCCAGGGAACACAAAGCAATGAACGCGTTCACACATACTCGGTTTAGTTTCGGTTTTAACCTGATAACGAGTGTTACTTTTTTTTAAGTTTTGTCGCGGATTTTCTAATAAAATGAGCGGTTTTCTAGATGTTGATGTGGATCGTCTTCATGCTCTTTAGCTTCGGGAAAATAATGTAGAATGCTCCAAATTTCTGCTGTAAAGTGATGAGAGGGTGCTCGCAATGAATTCTAGTATTCCTCCTTAATTTTTTAATTTTTTTATAGAGAAACAACATGGCGACAACTTGCTTTCTCTCCATGATAACTACTGAGTTTACGGAAAAAAATAAAACCTAATATGAACCGTATGAGAACCGTGTATGTGTGAACGGGTTTGATTCGTTTTCGGCTGAAACCGAAAACGAACCGAACCGAATGGAACCGCGTATGTGTGAAACAAGGCTTACTTTATTAAAAGCTATCTGCGATGTGCTAAATTAATTTTGTGCGTTATTCTAAAGCAGTGGCAATAAATGAATAATAATGGAAATTCTATGCGTTTTATGAGGTACTATTTATTTGTCACCAATGCTTTTGAATCGCCAAATCCCACTGCATGCGTCAAGGTCAATCATTTAAACTTTTAAACCATACCTTTCATGTCAATTGAATGTTACTTAAATTTAATATTTCACAGATAGCGTTACCGTTAGCTTGTAATCTATATGTAAAGAAAACATATGTTAAAGATTTTTTATTTTATTTAATATCGGGCCCTCTATAATTAGAACTACCCAAATTAATAAGATATATTTAATACATCATATATGAGTCTTTGAATATGAGCGACATGTCGGATACAATTAACAAAAATAATTTTCGAGATGTTTTTTCGTTCAATATTTTTTAGCCGTTGTATTCGAAACTCAGTTTGAGTCATATTTACTGTCTTCACCACTGGATATGTGGTATTTCAATTCCTAAATCAATTTTAACACAAGTTTTTAAACTTAACCAATGTAAAATTGAAAATTCCCAATTTGAAATTGATTATTCTCAATTTGAAATTGTTAAGTCTCAATTTGAAATTGATTATTCCCAATTTGAATTTGTTTAGTGTCAATTCGAAATTGATTAGTCTCAACTTGAAGTTGTAAAGGTATAGAGCAAATTCTATATTACACAGGAAATAAGATTTATAATAACCTATTTTATTGTAACGAATTGAGAAGATTTAGAAGTCTCGTATTGGTTTTTTATGATTTAATTCTAGTCTTAAATACAGCACACAGTATCATCCTCAAGAAAAATCACAATATCAATTAATTAAGCTTTTCATTTTAAATAACTCATCCGTTTTCTTTTTCTAGTTCATCCTCGTATGAAATAATCGCAGGTACTCGCGAATATAGAACTGGTAAGGGACAATCTAGATTCGCGGAGAAGGTATACGCACATGAGGAATATGATAGAGATACTAAACACAACGATATCGCACTGTTAAAACTGAGTAAACCTCTAGAGTTTAACGATTATGTCAAACCAATAAGTCTGCCTACTGAAGACACTGCTGTGAGAACAGAACTTGTTGTAACAGGCTGGGGAGATACTGTGAGTTATTTTATATGTTTCTTGTGTTGGTTTTCAAAATCATGTATCGGTGCAATATTGAATTCAGTATGTTCGGGAAGAGAAATGAATTTTTAAAATGTAGGTAAAAAATAGGTCTCATCAATTTTTACTTAATTTCCTCCAAAAAACAACCGCCGAGGTATAGATTTTTTCAGGAAAAAATCAATTTCTGGTGTCTCTGGTAAGAAAATAAAAGAAAATAGAAAAAATAAATACTATGATTATGCCTTATTGTTAGACTGAATGTATGTACATGCCTGTTCAGCTTACCTCAAGTTTAGTTATGCAAAAGAATTAGAGAAGAGATATTTGTACTAAGGGTTTTATGGAGTTTCGTATCCAAAATAATATCTTATCCATATCTGAATCCAAAACCAAAACAATGAAAAAACTATCTCTACCCGTAATTGAAAGTAAAAAAATATAAATAGGACCGATTCCATTACAAAACTAAAAGGAAAATAAAGAGCTCGATGAGCTGAACAGGCATATAAATGGCCTCAATCTAAAGTATATTTAAAATATAATTAATTATTTGCTTTTTTGAAGGTTCACGGTGAGCCTTCTCAGATACTACAAAAAACAGTTGCAAAAGTGGTAAATATGAAGCGATGTAATGATACCATTAGAAATAGTGATAAACATGTCGAAGAAACACAGATTTGTGCATTCACAAAGAATCAAGTAGGCCCTTGTAGTGTAAGTTATTATAAGTCAAATATGTAACATGTCTATACAATATTTTTTATTTTATTTTAGGGAGATTCTGGAGGTCCATTAGTTTTGAAGAACAAATACATTGTTGGTATTGCATCTTTTGTTATGGGTAATTGTGCCATAGGTCATCCTGATGTTTTCACCAGAGTTTATAAATATTTAGACTGGATACAGGAACATATGAATGAGACATAAATATAACATGTATTTAAACATTGGAAATATTACTGAAATAAATATTACTAAACAATTGTAGTTTGTTTTTTGCTGCTCGTCAGGATTTAAACCTTTTTATTTTGGACCATGTTAGCCTTTGTTTTGATATCTTGATGTATGAGAACCAAAATTAAATATTTTTGTTATCTTAAGAGTTTTACTGAAATGTTTACATATTGGAATATTAAAATATTTATTTTTTATTTTTGATGTGTTCAATAATTTTTTTATGAATAAATAAATATATTTACCTAACTATCTATTTATTTAACAGTACCGGCATTATATGCTATGGAGGTGGTAATAGTTTTAATTAATAATATGGCAACTATTCGGCTCAACAATTCATATCACAATTATAATACATATATGACAGACAAATGATATTAAGTATAATATAAGGAAGCTGCACCAGCCATATTAGCCCAAACAAATAAAAGTACTATGGATTTTTCTTACTTTTGTTTACTAATTTATTTCCACTAAGAAGATTTTATTACCCTATCAGTATTGAGTTACAGCCATATGATCCAGATTCATCGGTAAACTGCACCAACCATAACGTAACTTTGGTTCGTTTTATGCATTCGGAATGAAAAATATGTCATTTTTTCTTACATTTTTATTACTCTCGAACGATATCCAGAAAAATAAAAATAAAATTTTTTTCAACCCTTAAAAAAAAATTAATTTTAAGACCTAAAATCACGAGAAAATGTTTAAAAACAACTACATAATGTTTTTATTAAATCAATTATATCTAGAATAGTGGTTATCAAACATCAAACCAAACCAACTCCGTAGTTAGTAAATGAACAGGTTGCACCATAACTTTTGACCAATCAGCGGCCTCGCGGGATTACGTCATCAAGAGGAACCTTTATATAGTAAATAAAGTTTGACAACTATTTTTAACGTTAGAGGATTCCTCATGATGACGCGGTCTCCCCTCTCATGCCACTCCCCACCAGAGTTATGGTTCAAACCTGTGTATTTACTAACCTTGGTTTTAATTTTCATCACATGCTTAAGGTTAGGAACGAAATGTGATCAGATCGAATTAATACTCTTAAATTGTGTGCTAAGAGCTTTTATTTGAATAGCCTTATGTTTCATTAAAAAAATGTATATTCATGAGTTTTCAGGTTTATGTAATAAACCACAAAACATATAAATAGATTGTCAGGAAAGTAAAAATCAAAACTTCAAAATCTTTAAGTAGATATATATTGCAATTTTAAATCATGTTCTTGGAACACATGAACTTGTATACCGTAAAGTGGGACTACTTGAACACCCGGGGCTACATGAATACAACGTGGACATATTCTGATCTGTCTCACGGAAGGATAGTTAAGTATTTAAAAATGGTGCGTATTAAAAGACTCCAGGGTCAAGACCCTACATGAATTACAAAATGGAAGATCTGAAAAAAGTTAAGGATGCAGTTTGAGGGGGGATGTCAATGAAAAAGGCCGCAGAAACATTCAAAGTACCTCGGCCAACGTTAGTACGGAAAATGTTTGGAAGAAATATAAAACCTTTTAGGACACCCGACCGTTTTAAGTAAGTCTGAGGCGCAGCTTTTTTCTGGAATCCTGGCTATTGTGATTCAATTAAAATTTGGTCTCTTCAATGTGCCAAAAATAATGTTTTTTGATTTTTGTTTTCTTAGATTGGTTAAAGCAATTATAAGGTTCACTTGTTTGTTTACTTAACATTTGTAAGTAAGAATAAAGAAATACAAGCCTCATGACTTATGTATAAAGAAATACAGTTTTGATAAAGTTTACTTTATATTATTCATATTTAACACTTAGGGACTCGCTACTGGGTCTAATGGACCCAGTCCTTCGTATTTTGGTTAAAATCTTTTGAAGTTTGAAGTGTACGACATTGCCGCTTTCAGTATCTTTCAACGATAGAATAGCACGGCAGATGACGGTCATAGTTGTCAGTTTGTTCAAATTGTCATAGCTAAATTATATAGAGAAAGCGACTGAGATGTGATTTTATCCCAAAGAAGATATTTTAATTTTTTTAATTTTCAAATTTTTTTTTATAATGCTTGATCTCTCATTGTTAATCCATATAAGTACATTATAGTAGTGTAAGAAACTATAGAAGATTTTGTTTAAAATAAGTAATTACAGAAATTTCAATAATTACTGTAAATCTTGTCATAAAAGTATGGAAAAATTCCTTTTATTTTTGTAATGACTGTTTGATTAAGTAAAAACAATAAATATTAGTATATGATTGAATATTGTCTTTCTTTATTGACAAATTATCTTTATAAGAAAGTAAATGTGCACTTCTATTCAGCAGTTTTGGAATAAATATTTGATATTAACCCTCGGAGTACACACCTATTTTTTCAACCTACTAGTACACTCTGGGTCAATTTGACCCTGCTTACTTTTTGATCGCCTATAATTCCGCAACTACGAAACCTTTTGACTTACCAAAATTCAAAGGTATACTTTGACTCATGGTAAATGAATTTATAAGTGTTACACATGCCTTTGAAGTATTCAACATACTTAAAAAAAATCGCGAAAAATTTAAAATACCTGAGCGCTATTCAAGATCAAAGTCGGTGTATGGGTCAAATTGACCCACAAGAGGCTCCGAGGGTTAAACTGGGTCCAGCGAACCCGGTAGCGAGTACAATTTATGTTACAAATCAAGGCGCGAGTCCCGAAGTGTTAATTCAGTAAAACATATATTTTTTACATAAAAATGCATCCCTTAATCTTTTTGTTACATTTTACGGAGAAACTTAACCAGCTAACATGCAAAATAGGAAAGTTTGCCATAAAAATGTATAGTGTTCAAGAAATCCCAAAAACGGGGCTATTTGAACATCACTTTATTGTATTTTTGTGTGTGTGTGTATTACATATTTTCAATGTTCTATGATAGTTATGTAATCCTAACGGTTAGGTCGGTATGATGAACATGTTTTTATTACCTAAACTTTATTTTTTCACGTATCTCGAAAAATGTGTTAAAAACGTGTCCAAGTAGCCCCATTTTACGATATATAATTATATAGAAGTTAACTTGTGACACTTTTCCTGATTGAAGATTAATGTAATTGAGATTATAATGCGCACATAGAATGAAATTTGAAGAATTTTGAGTGGTGTAACTTTTCTTGCGGGGATGCGATATGTAATGTTTTTGCGATAAAGGGGAAATTTTAGAATTACCAATATATCTTTATTATTTCCGTCACGACAGTGACAACAATAGCTGATTCCTTTAGAAAATTGGCTATAATAAACAAAAATAGAATATAAAATTATTTTACGAGCAATAAAAGTGTTTTTATTTTAATGTGCACTACAGCATTTGAAATAAAATCATAATTAAAATAACAGTTATATTGTTATTAATAATAAAAATTATATTAGATCACATCATTATGGGTTAAATGTTATAAAATTTAAAGGATACAGATAATGATTTTTGTAAAAAAATTAACATATAAAATAGAGTGAAGTTATAGTTAATGTTCATATTATTTGATTAGTGTCTATGAAATCAAAATGATGAATGTAAGAGTGGTTATTTTGTTTGTATTTTTGGCAGTTGCCGTAAATGGTAAGTTATTGTTATTTATTATATTTGTTCAGTTCTATTTCTTCTCCGTATAAACTAAACAATAATACAAAATTTTGATTTAAATATATATTTACTTTAAAATATATAATTTATATATAAATTATATACAACTCCTTTTTTTAGAAAAATATTATATTATATTCTTATATAACATCAATTCAATTTACAAAAAAAGTATTCAGTTTAAGTTTAATGTAATTAAACAACACATGATGATGATGATTTTATAATATTATTAAAATTGTAACATATTATATATTTCAAATTTAAAAAATAAAAGAAAAATTAAAAACAATACTTTGAAATGTATTTAAATATCCACATAGTTAAACTTGTCTAATACTTAGAATTGTTATTAATTACTTTGTGTATTTTTCTTGCAAAATTTCAATTTTACAAAAAATATAAAAAATATCGAAATATCCGGCTACTGTATTAACTACACTTCAGTTATTGTCTCCTAGACATCACCATGTCTCAAATTTACACATATAATATAATTAATATTTATTGTTAATGTTTTCAGGTGGAAGAGTTTATAGAATTGTTGGTGGATCGGATGCAAGCGAAGGGGAATTTCCTTATCAAGTGCAAGTTCTACGACCAGAAAACAAAGGGTTACATATTTGTGGAGGAACAATCATTAGTAAAGATTTTATCTTAACAGCGGCTCATTGTTTGAAAGACCCAAGGTAAACAATTATATACATAAATAAAAATGTATATACACAGTTATCTTGTGTCTCATCATTAGAGTTTCATGCAGAGATGTCCATATGTACGATAAATCCATCAGTAATACAATTACTTTATTAAAAGCTATCTGCGATATGCCACATAAATTTTGTGGGTATTCTAAAGTAGTGGCAATAAATAAATGCTTTTAAATCGCCAAATCCCACAGTATGCGTCAAGATCAATCATTTAATTAAACCATATCTTTCATTACAACTGTCGTAACCTTAGCTTGTACTCGAGACCAAAATTCTATATAATACAGGAAATAAGACTACATAATAATAATCAAATTTATTGTGATGAATTAGGCCTATTTCACACATATACGGTTTCATTCGGTTCGGTTCGTTTTCGGTCGCTGCCGACAAGTGTGAAACGATGATTCAGTTTGTATTCGGTACTTAATAGAAACCATACAGAACTGAATACTCCCTCCACACGGACAGATTTCATCAGGTTTCAATTCGTGTCCAGGGAACACAAAGCAATGAACGCGTTCACACATACTCGGTTTAGTTTCGGTTTTAACCTGATAGCGAGTGTTATTTTTTTTTAAGTTTTGTCGCGGATTTTCTAATAAAATGAGCGGTTTTCTAGATGTTGATGTGGATCGTCTTCATGCTCTTTAGCTTCGGGAAAATAGTGTAGAATGCTCCAAATTCCTGCTGTAAAGTGATGAGAGAGTGCTCGCAATGAATTCTAGTATTCCTCCTTCATTTTTTAATTTTTTTATAGAGAAACAACATGGCAACAACTTGCTTTCTCTCCATGATAACTACTGAGTTTACGGAAAAAAATAAAACCTAATATGAACCGTATGAGAACCGTATGAGAACCGTGTATGTGTGAAAGGGTTTGATTCGTTTTCGGCTGAAACCGAAAACGAACCGAACCGAATGGAACCGCATATGTGTGAAACAAGGGTTAGGGCAATATTCAGTTTCGTTTTATTTTTTATAATTTAATTCTAGTCTTAAATACTGCAAACAGTATCATCCTCGAGAAAAAACAAAATATCAATTAATTAAACTATTACATTTTAAATAACTCATCTGTTTTCATTTTTTAGGTCACCTAATGTTGTCTACGCAGGCACTCGCGAATTAGGGAGTGTTAAGGGACAAACTAGAGTCGCGGTTAATGTATACATACATGAGGAATATGATAATAATACTGAACACAACGATATCGCTCTGTTAAAACTGAGTAAACCTCTTGAGTTTAACGATTATGTCAAACCAATAAGTTTGCCTACTGAAGACACGACTGAGGGAACAGAACTTGTTTTAACAGGCTGGGGAGAAACATCTGTGAGTTATTTTATATGTTTCATGTGTTGGTTTTCAAAATCATTGATCTCATAGTATTAACAGCATCATGCATTCAAGATGTATTGGTGCAATATTGAATTCAATATGTTCGGGAAGTCGAGTATTTTTAACAAGTAGATAAAAAATTGGTCTCATCAATTTTTAGTTAATTTCACCGTCGAGGTATAGATTTTTTTCAAGAAAATACAATTTCTGTTGTCTTTTGTAAGAGAAAGAAAGAAAATAGAAGAAGTAAATATTATGATTATGGCGTATTGTTAGACTGAATGTATGTACATGCCTGTTCAGCTTACCTCACGTTTAGTTATGCAGAAAAATTGAAGAAGAGATAAGGTTTTATGGAGTTTCGTATCCAAAATAATATCTTATCCATATCTGAATCAAAAACCAAAACAATGAAAAAACTATCCCTACCCGTAACAGTAACTAATAAAATATGTCATCTCTGACAACACTAATATGTATGTAGGACCGATTCCATTACAAAACCAAAAGGAAAATAAAGAGCTCGATGAGCTGAACAGGCATATAAATGGCCTCAATCTAAAGTAGGTATATTTAAAATATAATTAATTATTTGCTTTTTTGAAGGTTCCCCATAATGGTTCTCAAATACTACAAAAATCAGTTGCTAAAGTGATAAATTCGAAGCGATGTAATGATACCTTCATAAATGATAAAAAAGTACATCACTATCTCGAAGAAACACAGATTTGTGCATTCACAAATAATCAAGTAGGCCCTTGTCATGTAAGTTATTTATAAGTCAAATATGTAACATGTCTATACAATATTTATTTTTTATTATTTTAGGGCGATTCTGGAGGTCCATTAGTTTTGAGAAACAAATACATTGTTGGTATTATATCTGGGGGTTTTGATGGTTGTGGGTTTGGCTTACCTGATTTTTACACCAGAGTTTATAAATATGTAGACTGGATAAAGGAACATATGAATGAGACATAAATATAACATGTATTTAAACATTGGAAATATTACTGAAATAAATATTACTAAACAATTCATTTATCAAATTATTTGAATAAATTATATTTGTTTCTATTAATATTGAAGTTTGTTTTTTGCAGCTCGTCTGGATTTAAACTTTTTTATTTTGGACCATGTTAGCCTTTGGTTTTAATATCTTGATGTATGAAAACCAAAATTAAATATTTTTGTTATCTTAAGAGTTTTACTGAAATGTTTTCATATTGGAATATTAAAATATTTATTTTTTATTTTTGATATGTTCAATAATTTTTTTATGAATAATAGTATATTATACCACGAGTCAATAATGATAGCTTTTATTACCGAGGAATAATTTTCGAACCGAGCCGCGTGGCGGCGAGGGAGAAAAAAAAATTCCGAGGTAATAATAGTCATTATTGCGAGTAGTATACTGTACTTTATCTACGACTATTTTAATTACTTTAATAAAACACAACTGAATACAAGGAATGCAAGTTTCAACACAAGCATTTTTGTTCTAATCTCAAATTAATATAAATTAAATAATACCATGGAAACAAAATACACAAACTCTGTGGTGTCCAAAAATATTAAAATTAGTAATATTACAGTTAATAAACTGAACAAGTTTTGTACTATCAACAACTTTACTAGAGTTTTTATCCATCTCAATACAAATACACAAACACTAGGTGTTTTATTTGACAGTCGTAAATAATTTTTTTAGACTTAAAGTTTGTGTATTTTGTTTCCATGGTATTATTTAATTTGAGGAATTTTCTGATTGGTGCATTGGAGGGCAATAATGACCATTATTGCCTTCTAATGCACCAATCAGAAAATTTCTCTTTCGTCATGGTTCCCTCTGGGATTAATATATCGCATTATATAGTAAAAACTACGTATGTAATGTATGTATTATATATAAGTCGTGAATAAATAAATATATTTACCTAACTATCTATTTATTTAACAGTACCGGCATTATATGCTATGTAGGTGGTAATAGTTTTAATTAATAATATGGCAACTATTAGGTTCAACAATTCATATCACAATTATAATACATATGACTGAAAAATGATATTAAGTATAAGATAAGGAAGTTGCACCAGCCATATCAGCCAAAAAAAAAGCAGTATGGATTTTTCTTACTTTTGTTTACTAATTTATTTCCACTAAGAGGATTTTATTACCCTTATCAGTATTGAGTTACAGCCATATGATCCAGATTCATCGGTAAACTGCAACAACCATAACGTAACTTTGGTTCGTTTTATGCGTTCGGAATGAAACCTATGTCATTTTTTCTTACATTTTTATTACTCTGGAACGATACCAAGAAAAAAAATTTTTTTTGTCAAACCTTAAATAATGAAATTAATGGGTGTTTTTGTGGTTAAATAATAGATTTGGCGATCCCATTGTATCTATAAATTTCAATCCTATATTTCTAACCATTCAAAAGTTATTTAGGTGGCCCCGAATTTTTGGAAGGTATTGTATACAGGGTCCTCCAATAGTGTGTCCGGCATTGTTTTACGCCCAAACTATTGAAGATAGAGTTTTAGGATAAAAAAATTATTATATATATTGACCTAAAGAATTTCAGGAAAATATTTTCAACCCCCTAAAACCGCTCCTTGGGGGGTAGTTTGAGGGGTACATACCCGTTTCTCAGTTAAATCAAATGGAATGGTATATCAAAAAGTACATATTTGTAAAGATCAAAAATATGGCGACTTGTTCTCAAATTTTAGGGTTTCACTAAAAGTGCTCTAATTTCGATAAATATTAATGGAATTTTATTATTTTTTCAAATTTAGAAAGTAGAAATAATGAACTTTGTAAAGATGTATGACTATTTGTGATTTTGATAGTGTAAAGTGTCATACGTCATATATCAAAAATTCAAAAGTTCAACTAGGGATAATTCGAAATTTTCAAATACAATGGTATATCAATTAGTACTTTTTCTTAAAAAGAATATGTAAGTAAACAACTTTTGTTAAGAAAATTAAAATTTAAAATTATAATTTTAAAATTGAAAATTGAAAATTAAAATTTTTAATTTTAAATTTTTTTTTATCAAAAGTTGTTTATTTACATATCTTCTTTAAGAAAAAGTACTAATTGATATACCATTGTATTTAAAAATTTTGAATTATCCCTAATTGAACTTTTCAATTTTTGGTATGTCGAGTATGACACTTTAAACTATTAAAATCTCAAAAAATCATACATCTTTACAAAGTTCATTATTTCTACTTTCTAAATTTAAAATAATAATAAAATTCCATAAATATTTAACGAAATTAGAGCACTTTGAGTAAAACTCTAAAATTTTATAACAAGTCGCCATATTTTTTAAACAATTGAAAGTATGAAAATTTTTGTTTTACCAAAGTTTCTTATTTTTTTATTATCTTTACAAATATGCACTTTTTGATATACCATTCCATTTGACTTTACTGAGAAACGGGCATGTACCTCTCAAACTACCCCCCAAGGAGCAGTTTTAGGGGGTTGAAAATATTTTCATGAAATTCTTTAGGGTCGATATATATAGTAATTTTTTTATCCTAACTCTCTATCTTCAATAGTTTGGGCGTAAAACAATGCCGGACGCACTATTGGAGGACCCTGTATAATTATAAGAAGTTAACTTAGTGACACTTTTCCTGATAAAAGATTAATGTAATTGAGATTATAATGAGCGCATAAAATGAATTTTGAAGAATTTTGAGTTGTGTCACTTTTCTTGCGGGGCTGTGATATGTAATGATTTTGCGATAAAAGGGAAATTTTATTTAGAATTCCCAATGTATTTATATTATTTCCAATAATAGCTGATTCCTTAGGAAAATTAGCTATAACAAACAAAAATAGTATATAAAATTATTTTACGAGCAATAAAAGTGTTTATATTTAAATATGCACTACAACATTTGAAATAAAATCATAATTAAAAAAACAGTTATATTGTTATTAATAATAAAAAATATATTAGATCACATCATTATCGATTAAATGTTATAAAATTTAAAGGATACCAATAATGTTTTTTTTTTGTGAAATGAATATATAAAATAGTGTGAAGTTATAATTAATGTTCATATTATTTGATTAGTGTCTTTGAAATCAAAATGATGAATGTAAGAGTGGTTATTTTATTTGTATTTTTGGCAGTTGCCGTAAATGGTAAGTTATTGTTATTTATTATATTTATCAGTACTATTTTCTCTACACACAATGTCTGAACTAATCAATAATAATAGAAAATTTTGATTTAAATATTTTTGAAGAATTATTTTATATTATCTTCTCATATAACTTCAATTTAAAAATAATATTTTGTTGAATGCAATTGAATAATATATTACCATATTTATATTGAAAACTATTGTTAAAATTACAAAAAAAAAAAAAACTTTTAACTGTATTAAGGTACACACATAGTTAAACTTGTCTAAAGGCTGGTTTACACGCAACGATAAATCGTAACAATTTATCGTAACGATCGTATCGTTACGATTTATCGTAGCGTGTAAACAGGATATTGTAGCGATTTATTCGAATAAAATTCCAATAAATCGTTAGTAATTAGTAACGTATTGAACGTTACGATAAATTGTTACGATTTATCGTTGCGTGTAAACCAGCCTTTACACTTCAAGGTTTTTTAATTACTTTGTGTATTTTTCTTGCAAAATTTTAGAAAAATATAAATTAATAAAATTTCCGGAAAAGCCTTATGTTGATAACAAAATTACCAGCGACTCTAAAAGCAAGCAATGTCAAATTTTCTTGCTTTTCTCCTTATTAGGTTCTATTTTATCCATGTTTGTGTGGTACTAGTTAATCTCTGTTAAATAACAATACAATTTTTGACTTCAATGTGAAAATATTGTACCAACATTTTTTATTTTCAATTTTAAACATTTTTATCAAAATATCCTGCTACTGTATTAACACTTCTGTTATAGGCTCCTAGACATCACTTTGTCTCATTCATAGGTACATATATTCCACCTATAGTATAAATAATATTTATTGTTGTTTTCAGGCGGTAGAGTTTATAGAATTGTTGGCGGATCGGATGCAAGTGAATGAGAATTTCCTTACCAAGTGCAATTTATAAACATCAGTCGGTTCATGTGTGGAGGAACAATCATAAGTAAAGATTTTGTCTTAACAGCGGCTCATTGTTTGAAAAACTCAAGGTAAATAATTTTACACATAACAAAAAAATTCAAAAAATTAAAATTTCAATAAATTAAGCTATCTCATTTTAAATAACTCATCTGTTTTAATTTTCTAGTTTAGTTGATTCGTTTAAAATAATAGCAGGCACTCGCGAACTCGAAACTGGTAAGGGACAATCTAGAATCGTCGAGAATGTGTACGTGCATGAGAAATGGGATAGTAAGACTTATAACAACGATATCGCACTGTTAAAACTGAGTGAACCTCTTGAGTTTAACGATAATGTTAAACCAATAAGTCTGCCTACTGAAGACACGGCTGAGGGAACGGAACTTATTTTAGCAGGCTGGGGAGATACATCTGTGAGTTATTTTACATGTTTCTTGTGTTGGTTTTCAAAATGAATTCATGATGTATCAGTTTAATGTTTTATTACAAAACTAAAAGGGAATTAAAGAGCTCGATGAGGCATTTAAATAGCCTCAATCTAAGTATATTTAAAACATAATTAATTATTTGTTTTTTTCGAAGAATTCCAAAGACTCTCCACAAATATTACAAAAAATAAATTTAAAAGTGGTAAATATAGAACAATGTGAGTACCTGTTTAAGGACATCGAAGAAACACAGATTTGTGCATTTACACAGAAACAAAAAGGCCCTTGTAAAGTAAGTTATTATAAGTCAAATATGTGACATGTCTACAATATGTTTTGTGTTATTTTAGGGAGATTCTGGAGGTGCATTAGTTTTGAAAGACAAATACATTGTCGGCATTTCATCTTATGGTTTTAAATATTGTGCTGTAGGTGAACCTGATGTTTACACCAGAGTTTATAAATATGTAGACTGGATACAGGAACATATAAGTAAGACAGAAATGTAACATGTACTTAAAATATTGGGAATATTACTGAAATAAATACTATCAAAAAATATATTCATCAAATTATTTGAATTGCTTTTTCAGTTTTCTAAAAACAGAAAAATAAATAAATAGTAGTATGTAGTTGTTTTTTTAGTCATTCTGTTTTTTAACTATTCTATAATTTTGTTATTGGGTCAATCAGAATCAAATGTTATGCGTACAATCTAACCTATATTCAAAATTAACTACCTCTAGCTAATTAAATAAACTTTTAACGAGTTAGTCCTGTATTAGCATTCATTTTTTTGTTTGTTTTGTGTCAAACTATACCGTTTTCCAAGAATGAACGTGTATTTATTATTGAGACTAAAGGCCTATATACATCACCCGATTTTCAGGGCCTTTTTTTAGGGAGATAGAGTGGGGGGTACTGCAGATTGGGTCGTGAATAGAAACCTTTATTGGACTGGTGGCAATCCAACCTGTGTTGATAGAGATTTTCTGGGTGAAGTGAGATAATCGTTGAGACACATCATCAATAACTTCTGCAGTTAAGTTCGGCCTATGCAGACTAAGGATACTTCAGCTAAAATCCCGAATCACACTTTGTACGATTTATATGTCAAACAATTATAAAAAACGGGATACACGTTACCATGATCCAAGGTCTGCTCTGGATATTTTTACAGCTGCCATTTTATATAAAATTCGTGTCGATGACGTATTACATCGACAGGAAAGCTAATATGTGTGTTGTGTTTCAAAATACTTGATCGATAATTTAAAAAAAATAGAATAAAACTATTTTGTTTTATATTTTTATATTTCGTTTGTCACAAATTCCTTATAAGAAAAATATAACAGTATAGAACAAATGTTCTGCCGAGCAGATCTTGTATTATTGGATCATGGCACGTTACTATGCAACAGATGTCTATACGAGACAAGTTCATTTTAAAGGCTAGAGGCAGTTAAACTTGAATTCAATGTTACCATCTTATGTTGTGGCATACAGTTTATTTACTTATAATTTCAACTCTATCCTTTCTGTTTTTTCGAAACATTTTTTTTATTATTATTATAATAATATAGCATATTTTGAAGATTTGAGCAGATATACTTTCATATTAACTAATGTTTATTTGCATAATGATAAATACCTAATATTAAAAAAATATGATTTAATTATTTTCTATCAGAGCCAACTTATTGTCAGATAATCTTTATTTAAATACAATGTAATAATGTTATCTAAAATAATGATAAGGCTATAATATATATAAAAAAATCATCGATAGAATTTTATTAGCTGTAATAATGGCAGACTTAAGAGTGTTTTATATTTTTGCCTTAACGGCATTTTATGCCAATGGTAAGTATATGTTAAATGTTACTTTTAATGATTAAACTCATTAACTAATTAATTAAATATAGGTGCTACATTGAAAAATATAAATGAGAGAATAATCGGTGGTGAAGATGTTAAGGAGGGCGAGTTCCCTTATCAAATAGCCCTCAAACTATTTGGAAGTTTCAGATGTGGAGGGACAGTTCTAAATGAGAATTTCGTTTTAACTGCTGCACATTGTATTGCAGAGTAAGTATTAAAATTTTAATAATAATTGTTATAGACGTATACATATTACATATACATATATACATATATCTACGATATACAGATATAGATGTTATTTTACTGGAAATTTAGTTTGATATTATTAACGGTTCTGATTGGTTGAGTATTAACTCTTCAACAATCATGTACCAGTATACGAATATTTGAAATCCACATTTGTTTTCTGTTTATTAGAATTAAACCTAACCTTCACAATCCATGATGTATTATGTACATATTATGTCAAACAATATTTTTTAATGTACAAAAAATTAAATGCACAAATTATGTCAAACACAATAAAACATCGCGGATTATTAGGATAAATATAATATTCTAACGTTAAGATTAATAAAATAAAAACACAAAATTATTTTAATTTATGTTAAATAACACAAGTACAAAGAGTATTGTCTTTATAAAAAATAGTTTTGTTTCAAAAAAATGGAAAGAAAAGTCCGTCCGTCGTTAAACCGATAAAATTCTCCGAAAATATTGTAAATAGAATGTCGTTAAAAGCGGTATTTCGTTATAAGCAGTGTCGTTATAAACGGTATATTATAACAAGCAATTATATGGGATTCAGCCGGGACTTTTATCTTGCGTCGTTATAACCGGTACGTCGTATTAACCGATGTCGTTATAATCGGTTTCTACTGTATGTTAATATTTATTATTATGTGCTTAAAATTTTGATTTTATTTTGACAATTTCTTCGCTTACAGACGGTGAATTTCACAAAGTTTCAGCATACTCATGAAATTTTTAGTTTTTCCGATAAATACCTTTAAAAAATCGAATTATCGGTTATTACGACAATCGGTTATAACGACCTAAAATTCCGGTCCCTTCGATGTCGTTATAACCGGTTTCTACTGTATATAAAATCTTGAAATTATACTAATTTTCAATATTAAGGGGGGAGTAAGTCCGACAGGCAGAAAGTTTCTGATTTCGAATTAAAAAAAATCATTTAAGGGGGCAGATCTAGTTGGGACTTCCAAAAAGCTCTTTTTTAGGATTTTTTTTGGCCACGCATTAAAGTAATTAATAACAAATGTTTATCCACATGAAAGATATGTATTTACAGAAAATATTATAATTTCTTTATGGCAAAATATTAAAAATAAGTGGGATACAGTAAATTTGGGAGGGGTCCAATAAACGTGTTTTGTCGTCACTGGATCATCAGAAATAAAAAAGAAGGGATCATTAGTTAATGACATAATGCTCCGGGTAGACGAAGGGATTTGAAAATTTTTGAATTTTCACAAAATGGCGGATGTTGAAAGTCAAATTTCTTTATTAGACTAAAATTTCACTCACATTTTCGGCTATAAAAAAATAAACGTCCAAAAAAAATCCTTCGTCCGTTCGGAGGACAATTATGTATAGAATAAGTGAGAAAAATTTCAAAACGATCGGCAAAGCCGTTGTCAAGTTACAGCGATCACCGACATCGAAAACATAGTTTCGAGAAAAAGCGCACAGCTGCCGCTACCTGCCTATAATTGAATGCATTAGAGACGGCTCCGTTTAAAGTTATACATATATCTCCATAAATAACGGTCCGATTTGTCTGAAATTTTTAGAGAATACTTTTGAAATATTCTACTTAGAGAAAATGCAAAAAAAAAGATTTTTTCAAAATTCAAACTGGGTCTGCCCCCTTAATTTGAACTTTATTGACTCAACTACAATTTTTTTTTTCAGTCCTCCAGCAGATCCCAAATATTACGAAGTGATAGCTGGAACCCGCGAAAGAGAATCCGGTAAAGGACAGACCAGAAAAGCGAAGCGAGTGATTGTTCATGAAAAATGGGATTTAAAATCAGTACACGATGACATTGCACTGATCCAGCTGACAAACCCTCTAGAACTAAATGCGAACGTTCAACCGTTAGAGTTACCAACTGAAGATACTCTAGAAGGAAGTGAGCTGATGATAACTGGATGGGGACAAGACGCAGTGAGTTATATTGGGTTTTCTTAACCTTCCTATATCCGCGTCAAATAAAATACCTAACACAAAGTTCTAGAGCCTGTTTTTTATCTTTTTTTATGACAGCCTAGTAAAATTAATTTTTATTAGTAGTAAAGGATGTGTTGAAATAAATAAACTAAAGTTATAGACAATATTTTGATTAAATTAACATTCTTTTATTGCAGCCTCTGAAAAAAAGTTACCTTTTTTAACGAGCTACGAAATCTTAAAACAAAAAATAAAAATAACTCTAAAAACTTTAAATAACAACATGAGGAATAAAGTATTATAAACTATTCTCAACCAATTTCTCACCATAGCATTCGGAGCATACTCAAAAGTATAACTCTTATACCCGCATCGGTCTTACAGACCAATTGATGTCTGTTCGCACGAATGCTCGCGCTGCACCAAATTGAAGATCGCGACAAATCATTAAGCTACCAGTAAGCTCATTGTCTTAACATTCTCCATTATTAAAAAAAAAATAATAATAATATGTCGGTCTGACAGACCAATGCGCGGATATAGGAAGGTTAAATGCCTGAGAAGCCTGTCGTGCGCCTAACTTATATGTCAATGTCTTCCCAATTATGCAATATTTAAGTATTAAGTACCGATATAATGATTTTATTTTTATTCTATTCAATACGAGTCTAACAGGGAAAACGTATGAAAATTTTATGTATCCAGACCCCTTATCCCATCAGTATTTTTTATAATTGTTTTTACACTTATTTTTCATATGTGTTTCAGAATCCTGGAAGTCCTCCATTGATATTGAAGAAAATGAAAACCTATGTTTCAAATTTGGCTGAATGTAACGAAACTATTATAGAACAAGATCACCTCACTTTGACAGATAAACAGATATGTGTTTTTGCTAAACCAGCTACAGGTGTTTGCTATGTAAGTAATATATACTAACACACATTCACAATATGTCAAAATGTCCATATAAAAAATCTATACATTTCTTTCTTATTTAGGTATATAAAAAATCTGAATTATTTTACACAAACAACCCCATAATCCCACTGTATATGTAGAAAAAATAGGATTTTAAAGCTTCATATACGAGTCATTTTAATATTTTATCTAGTTTAATAATATAGTCGAAACCGGTTAATATGATATCGGTTAATACAATATAATATCGGTTTTAACAACTGAATCCCGCATATAATTGCCTTTTTACTGTTTTTAACAACCTAATATGACTGGTTCCCTAGATGTCGTTATAACTATAACCGATTTCGACTGTAGTTTTTAAAAACAATAGTTTTATATTAATATTTTTATTATTTCATTATATTAAAAGAATAAATAATTTTGTAGGGTGATTCAGGCGGTCCTTTGGCATCAGAAAATAAATATATAATTGGAGTAACATCAATGAATATCAAAAATTGCGCCTTAGGTTATCCTGATGTTTTTACAAGAGTGTATAAATATGTGGACTGGATATTAAAAAATATAAGGACATAATATTGTTGTTGTAAAAAACAAAATATTAATAAAAAAACTTGAAACTGATAAATATTTTCATTGTACCTTTGTATAAATATCTTTTATTAAATTATATTAATATTATCTAGCTGATATAATATGAAACAAAAAATGGATTTCCAAACAATATTTACATTGTATTATTTTTCTTATCAGATATTCTTTATTTTTAATTGTATGTAAGTCAGTTGCATCATTTTTTTGTAATATATTTTATTATCAGTTAACAATTGTAAGTTTAAATTTTAATTTTATTGTATGGATTTTGAGAATAGATATAATTTACGAGTATATATGATTCTTGAAAATTCATATCAAAATCTTTGATCTATTAATTTCTCTTAAAATTATAATTAAACAATAAAATAATTATTTTATTGTTCAATTATGTGAAATTTTTAAATTGGAGGTCTGTATAATACAGAGACTGTATTTCAAACCATTTTTGAGAGATTGATTCCCAAATTATAATAGCATGAACTCGTATAATATTTTCAATTTTGACAAAAAATGTTTTGTCTTGTATCGACATTTTTTTGAAGGTTTTTCGCTTTTTCGCAAAAATTAAATATATATTTTGTTATAAATAAATTTTCACAATTTTGATATTTTATAAGAATTGAAATTAGAATTATGATAATTGACTAAAATATTCTGAGTTTTAAATTTCGTTAAAACTATGTTTATTATAATGAAAATGATGTGAAAAGTTGAATTTTTCAAACCGCAGGTCTGTATCTCTAACCGTTCTCGAGATATGGTCTTTCAAAGTTTTAATTTTTTCAAAATTTTTGAGAAAAATGGCTGTAACTTTTGAACGTGTGGTCGGATTTGATTTTTGTTGACAGATTTGAAATCACCGTATCGAAATCTATATAATTACATGTATAATACTTTAAAAATCGACAAAAAAAATTTTCGCGAAAAATTGAAAAAATTCAAAGGGGTATACCTTAAAAAAATGTCGATTTTTCACAAAATTTTATTTTTCGAATTTTAAAGTATTATACATGTCATTATACAGATTTTGACACGCTGATTTCAAATTCGTTGAAAAAAATCAAATCCGACAACACGTTCAAAAGTTACAGCCAGTTTTCTCCAAAATTTCGAAGAAACTTTATCTTTGAGAAGCCATATCTCGAGAACGTTTTGAGATACGGACCTGCGGTTTGAAAAATTAAACTTTTCACGTCGTTTTCTATATAATTAACATACTTAACAAAATCTAAAATTCAAAAAAATCTTTCTCATTACCTACATGATTCAATTAAAAGAAATATCAACTTAAAGGTAAGAAAATAAGAAAGAAAGTCATGATACTATGTTAACAATAAATTTAATTCTTTTTATTTATTTTTTCATTTAAAAATGATGATCGCCTCCCCCTCTCTGTACATTAAGGTATGTAAAAAAAATCAATATTTTTTTTCTCGCTCTCATTACAAAATAAGGTAATTTATGACCCAAAATAAATCCCCCCCCCCAATCTTACGAGCTGTATGCGAACCGCATGTTTAACATCACTGTTCTAAATTTATTTTATATCTATGTCAAAACTTACTGTGATCATAGACATAAAGAAATGGACAGCGCATCTGACTCGTAAAAAGAGCCGTGTCAAATGAGAGAGACAGAAGATGTTTGGAAATCATATATGTTATTTTCCAAACGACATGCATCTCTCTCTCACTTACAGAACATATGTTACACCCATATTACACCATTATGTTAAATACGAATGCGCTGTCTATATCTCTATGTCTATGACTGTGATTTAATAATATTTAATATCATATTTTGAAATTAAAATAATTATTTTTGAAAGTAATATTTAATACAATAACATATGTATTTGGCTTTGGTTACGAAGTAAATATAAAATAATCGATACTTTTATTATTATTTAGTATTTAATTTGTGTTCATTTCAAAGATTAAAAAGTAAGGTTAAATATTTATCGACCCCAGCTGTGCATATTGCTATTATTTTTGTTGTTGTCTCTATCTGTTTCAAGTGGTAAGTATATATTTATCTTTATACTCAAAATACATTTGTTAGTAATACTGGCACTATATTAATAAAGTGACGTTTCGTTGAGCGCCAATCAGTTTGCAGCTACCTAATGGCGGTAAATAATTCAAAACAGCGTGTTTCCACAAACTTAAAAATATATTTTTAAAAGGGGTCCCAAATTTTTATCATGGCTACAGTCTCCAACCTCTTGTATTTTTTTTTAAATCTGTTTAAAATAATGGCGCCAGTAAATCATGTAAAATCAATATTTAATAATATTCTATTATTTATAGAGTATGAATGAAATATCTATTAATACCCTTGATGACAACTGTTTACTACACATACTGGATCTGCTAACCCATACAGAGAGAATAGTGGTTCAAATAGTATGTAAAAGGTGGTATCAGTTATGTAAGGAGTTATGGAGAAGAACAAAAGAAATAAAGTTAGATTACAGTTATACGAGAGGTGATTATTTTCACCCCTTAGTTATTATGTCCATTTTAAAATTATCTGGACTAAATCTGAATTCTTTATCTATTAGTTTTGTAAATAAAATGCCTCCTTTATACGTGCTTCGATGGATAGCTGAATCTTGTAGCAATATTACTAAACTAGCTTTAAATAGTATGTATGATATGTTATGACATATATCAGTGGTTTTCAAACTTTATCAACTTACAAGCCCCTTCCCACCCTTAAAAAATATAAAATAGTATTGAGATCAGCTATAAAAATTTATCGTGGGTACTGCCGCGCAACTCACTTGGACACAACAAAATACCATTGCAAATCGATTCGTGAATCAATCCCGAGTCCAACGAGGTACATGAAACCATATTTGAAAAAAATTGTGGGAGGGGGGTCATGACCGGAAAAATTCCTAAAGTGGGTTAAACTAGAACTACAGACCTACAATAGGCTATTTGACAACATTGAAAATATACTACAAATTGTGGTCATCCTATCAGATAATAGCATAAAAGAACATATTTCACTTTATTTTAAAATAAATTATGTATATTTTTTGCAAATTACACGAAAAAAAATATAATAATTTTTGAAATTTTATCTATGACGGGAACGCTATGTGATTAGTTGCAACTCTAGTGACGTCACACGCATGTTGAGTTCGCGTTTTATGCTTTCTGTGTATTATATCAAAGTATTATATTCGATTTTTCAGCTATTTTTGAAGCAGTTTTTAGATAAATTTTATTACTAGTGGCATAAATATTCGTTTCGAATTTCAAAATGGAATTAAATTTTGTGCGAGCTGATTATAGCAACCTATATTTTTAATTTAAAATAAGGTAGACGCTTTTATGGTTGCACTTTTTTTTAAGAATAACGCTGATTATTGTGCTGCGGAACTTAAAAATGTGAAAACAGCAGTGTAAGTACCACATAAAACATTTGAAATCCTATATGCTGCAAGATTAAGCCATATTAAGAGGTTAGGTACCTATTAAAGATGTTGGTTAATACGGAGTGTACGGGTGGCCGCTGTCAGAATTGTCAAAAATCACGTGTATAGTTATTCAGAAAAGATGTTATTTCGTTTTATAAGAACCGATATTTTTAGCTACTATCTAGTTAAATATTACTTATAAGTAATATTTAATATATCAAAGTGATCTTCACACATAAAAACATTTGTATTCAATAAAATACTCATTGGATCTTTTCAATTATTGTAACCACATTTTTCGTCTTTTGGGATTCTTTGGAACAGAAACAAACAGTTTGTGTGGACTTTTTATAGACGTATTTATACATTGTGGCATTACACACCATTTATACACCATTCTATTCACTAAATTTGAAGATGAAATTCAAAAGGTAAATGACTTATTTACATGCGTGTGACGTCACACGTGCCATATGACCAGCGCCATGATAGAAACAGCGTTTCTGACGTAGTTTTGGAAATTTAAACTTTAACATTGATTTTTATTGATATTACTGTAGATCTCCCCGAAATATCAACGTAGTGTGCTTATTATGTAATAAAGAATAATTTAAAAATATTTTCTAAAATTAGTCAAATAGCCGATTTAGTGAAAACCCGAGGTCTCTAGGTGGTGGGTTGCGCAAAAAAAAACAGATAAACTCACACAGCTATTTTGCACTCACTTAGAATGCATTAATTTTCAATTATAACTAAATTTATATGTCTTTATATTTTTTACTTAATACACAAATAAACTCTAATCAACTATAGTATGAGTCCTTTTTTCGAATTTTTATTTTTACTCGCGGGACTCCCAGAAAGGTACCGCGGAACCTCAAAAGTTTGAAGACTACTGTCATATATTTATCAATTGCGATATTTACCTACGGGCATATTATACTTTTTAGATATTGCTGTAGTGTCTTCAGATGTTGATATATTTTGTGAAAATATCCATTCTTTACGAAGACTATATTTGGAGGAAGTTGATAAAATGAACGATGAAAATATAACAAAAATTTTCATTTCAAACCCAAAATTACATACTATAGAACTAGTAAACATGCATCCAAATAACAAAATTTTTAATTACATTTCCACTGAATTAGAATCATTAACTATCGAAGATTGTCGTAAAATCCAGCTAAGAAATATAATACAACGTTTAAAGAGATTTACAAAATTGAAGTCATTATCATTGTGTATATTCACTAAAGAAGATTTCGAAATAAGAAATATAGCAGAAGCTGTTCCACAGTTACAATATTTACATATTCTATGTTATGACAGTGATTTAGATTTTCATTTTGTGAATCGTTTTAAATATCTAACGTCATTTATTGTTGAACCATGTTTTTATATCACAGACAATATGTTAGAAGGAGTAAAAAGAGGCTGTCCATTAATTCAAACTCTTAAACTTTATTGTAATGCAGATTCTGAACATAATCTAACAAATGAAGGATTAATGAACTTAATAGGATTGCCGAACTTAGAAGTTTTAACAATAAGTTGTATGGAACAGGTATGTACGAGTACATGACAACTATAAAATTATGAGTCAATAATAAACCAAACTGACTAACCATTAGATAAAAATTGTCGGTATTTTATGCTAGAAATGGGGTATTAATTCTGTGATAGTATCTATGGATTTGCTATGGAATTTAGAGTAGTGACCAAGGTTAGTAAATAAACAGGTTGTACCATCGCTTTTGACCAATCAGCGCCCGGCGAGAATTACGTCACACCGGGTGACATTCAAATGTAATACATATAGACACCGTCAGCGATTTGTTATGATTGGGCACCCGAAATGACGTAGTTCCCTCTCTCCTGTCTTGATTTTGATAAACTGATGGTACAACCTGTACATTTACTAACCTTGAGTAGTGACAAGGTATATAAAGACAAGGTAGCCTGGTTATCTCCTTGACCAATCAGCGTTAGCGCGGAAATTGACGTCACCACGAAGAGATATTCAAATGTCATAAATGTATAATTGAATATAAATTACAAAAAATTACCTTATTTATTCTTGTTTTCGTATTTTTAATATTTTATCAACACATACCATCAAATAAGTATACATTCGACATTGCTATATCATTCAAAGTTGTCAGAATCACAGAACATATTGCCAACTTAAGAATAGTAAATATGACGTTTCCCGAGAAGACCAAATTGTCTAAAACAGCTTGTATACTTCTTTGATGGTATGTGTTGATAAAATATTAAAAATACGAAAACAAGAATAAATAAAGTAATTTTTTGTAATTTATATTCAATTATACATTTATGACATTTGAATATCTCTTCGTGGTGACGTCAATTCCCGCGCTAACGCTGATTGGTCAAGGAGCTAACCAGGCTACCTTCAAGGTTAGTAAATACACAGGTTGCCTTATGAGCTTTTGACCAATCAGCTTGGGCGCCCCAAATGATGTCATCCGAGGCTACACATGTTATGATTGGACACATCATTCCCTCTCTCCTCATTTTGGCACCCCAGATGATGTATTTCCCTCTTCCAGCCGAGCCATGAGGCTACCTTATACTTTACATACCTTGGGCTACCTTGTCTTTATATACCTATTGTAACACAGTTGGCGACTCTGTTAATATCGCCACTGTTTTTAATACAGTTGGAGTTTATTTACTTCAAAAAACTTCAAGAGAACTGTCATATAGGTTTGAAACCTCATTTTATGAGAGACCATTTATATGGTATAACTAACTAGCCCCACGCTGGTTATAAAAACGCGGGGTGGCCAGCCCCTTTTCTCCCCGCCCCTAATGGTTCGACCACTTTGCTGTGTAATATTTTATTATTATGAAAATGAAAAGTCGGCGCCTATGCCTCAAAAATCACCCTCATTCATGTATTGTAATCTAAATGACATAATTGACTATCAAAATAAGACAACTTTATTTATTTTATTATTTTTTAGGTAAATAATTCATTTTTAAAAAAGTTAGCATCAAATGGAAAATTAACCGATGTTGATTTAAATCGTTGTAAAAATGTTGAAGATGAAGGCATTATAGCAATCTTAGAATTGTGTAAAAATTTACGTCTGTTAAATATTATTAGTTGTCCTAAACTTACAATAAATAAGATAGTTGAAGTTATTAAAGGTAGATCGCAAATGAAATATTTAAAAATTTATGCAGACGATAAATTGGCGAATAAATTGAAAGCAAATGTAGAAAACAAATGGATAATAATAAAAAATGATTTCTGAGAAAAATCAAAATAGTATATACATTTATATAATATATTGTATAAAAAAGATAATTGTTATCTGTGTAATGTTGACAATAAACTTTCTAATTAAAAAACTGTTGTAATAATTTTACCGATTTCGATAAACAGAACAATGAATTTATTTTAAATTCATGATAAATGATAAGCAATTTTATATATAAAATAGGTAACCTGAGAACATCCATCAAACAGTTTACACAATGTTTATTTTCAAACTATTTGTAATTTTACCAGCTTTGATTTTTTGTGTGGAAGGTAAGTGACTTTTATTTTATTAATTACACTGGCCCAAAAAAGTCCTACAATACGTATAAAACTTATTTGACAATAAAAATAATTCTAGATGACCTCTAAAAAACGAAAAAATATTGTGTATAAAGTATAAACAATAATTAAAATCTTATTAAAGTTTTATCAATAATATCTTAAAATAAAATATGAGACCAATATTAATTAAATAAGCATTTTGTTAATAATAATGAATAATAAATCATATCATTATTTACCTAATTTTATGTCTAAAAAAATTAAAGAAAAAACAACTATCAATATATGAAAAATATTTTCTGGATATTATTTAATTATTTGTGAATAGCTATGAGCATTTTCCACGGCAATTAGATAGAGGAAAGAAGTGACTACATATGTTTGCATTAATAATAAAAAACATATACATACTGGGCTATTTTTGTATGCAATTATATATGGAGAAAAATGGAGTCGAAAAATACAGTTGCCAATTAAAAATTTCATTTTTGTATCAAAAAATATTATCGAGTAACTTCTCCAAAATCTGCATTGTAAATATTCATTTACATGATTTATTCAACTAATTATTTTTAAGTTAAATAATTTGTTAAGTGCTATATAAATTATTTCATTTCAATTAAAATACCATACAATAAATAATAGGGTAGTGTGGGACTAAGAGTCCGTTTTTTCACATAAATAGTGATTACTTCCTAGAATGAAAATTTATCTTAATGGTTAATGTTTTAATATATTCTATATTTCACTTAAACTAAAAATACACCTTAACCACAAAATTTATGTCACTCGACACGTGTTTCGACTTCACAAGAAGTCCTCATCAGGAGCCTAACGATTCCAGACTCGAGAATATCTCGAGCTCACTCGAGAATATCTCGATTCGAGTTTTTCGTTCGAGGTTTTAAATCTCGCATACCCAGGAGCAGTCGAGATTTTTCATTCGATATTTCTAGTAAAAAAAGTCGCATCGAGATTCGAGAATACGGTATAATTCACACAATCGAGATTCTAGTTAATAACTTAGTGACTTTCAATTTTAGTTTATTAATCTCGAATGAGAAATAGTCGAACGAACTCAAGAATATTTTGCCCTGCACGCAAATATTACTAATTCATATTGTAACTTTAGTAACACATAGCTCAGCAAGAATTACAATATTTTGGACTGTTCCAAGATTACTACGTCAAATAGTAATCTTAATCTTAATATATATAAATTACGTGTCACGTTGTTCCTCCGCGATGGACTCCTAAACTACTTAACCGATTTTAATCAAATTTGTACACCGTTTGCAGTTTGATCCAACTTGAAAGATAGGATACCTTACATCTCAATTTATGATCGCAATATTATTTTATTATTTATTGCAAATTATTTGTCTTTATCTGTTAGCTCCAAACGATTCTAACAGATGGTGACATCTGTTGACTGGATTGAGTAAGTATTCAATAGATAGCGCTATGTCAAACTTCCAAACGTTTTATATAACCTACAATTTCATCACATGTTGCTAAAGTATAGGTTAACCACAGCAACGCGTGGCCGGGTCAGCTAGTATTTCTATAAAAATTGAGTGATTGTTATATGAAATATTTTTCTCCGTGTAGGCTTCACATTATACAATGGTAGAATAATTGGCGGAGAAGATGTTGAAGAAGGAGAACTACCTTATCAAATACAACTCCAACTGAATGGAAGGTTTAGATGTGGAGGCACAATTCTAAATGAAAATTTCATTCTGACAGCTGCACATTGTATTGCAATGTAAGTACGGCCCGCGTGACGCTTTTATGTGGCCAGTAACATACATCCTTTTAAGAATCTCCACACCAATATAACTTGCGACGCGTTCATTTGACGCATCCACGTTGGTGTGAAAAATATTTCAGTAAAATTAATATATTTATTTATACTTAACTTATAATAAAAACTTATTATTTATTCTCCGAAGACTGTATTATTTTAGCTTGTTGTAACTGATAAACTGATTTTGATGAAACATTTAAAAAAATTCATATTTATCACGAAAGTGACACTGTGTTATAAGAAACCGAAATAAACAAAATGGTAGAATAGATGCAATATAATGTTATATTTTCTAAAATAAAAATCCAAAAGTTTTCAAAATTTATTCCGTATGGTATTAAATTCAAAAGCACGTAAAGACAATTTCAAAAATGTACATATATATTTGTATAGATTTATACGAAAAAGTAATGAGTTATTAAGTCATAAGTTTACCAAATATTTTTTTAATAGTCAGTTATCAAGATTTTTAGTCAAAATGTTTTATTAAAATAATACTTATTTTAAAATTTCTAAGCAATCTATATTGCATAAAAATATCATATATGTACCTACTTTAAAGATGCTTATACATATTTTTTGTAAACTTGAAAAATTGGAAATACAAAACAAGTAAAAAGAATTTCATGTTAGGTGAAATTGGCTTGTAAAACTTTTGAAAACTTTTAAAATTTTATAATACACTCTTCATCCTGCATGTTTTACTACACATCCTAGAATATTTATCAAAATCATAAATAATTATAGTAAAACCTTCAAGATCCAGATGGCGTTGCATAGGTAGGTAAGTATATGCAATAGGTTCGTCATCTATGTGTATTTATTTGCATTACGTTAAATAATAATAGTGAACTAAAAGTTCACGAAAATCGAATTTTAAATTGCAAAAAGTACTCAAAATAAATGCCAAATGTCTTTTTTGTTACAGTAATGCCCGATATTATAAAAGGGCTAGCATTTTCTAGCTAGCAAGCACTTTCAAATGAAATATCAAACTTATATGGTAGTTCTCTTGGAGTTTTCTGAAGACTTTAACAAGTTTCGCGTACGCAACGGTATTAAAACAGTGGTGATATTATGAAAATTATTTTGTACGGTCAGAGTCGCCAACTGTGTTACAATACGTTGAAGTATCACTGCTCTAAATTCCATAGATACTATCACAAAATGAATACCTCATTTGTGAGTGCTTGCTAGCTAGCACTTTTATTTGATTAATTTCATGATTTATTATATTTATTGTATAAAGATAATCAGTAAAATGGTAAAATAATATTAATAATTGTACAACTTGTCCCCGTTTTAAAAAATAAGAGAAATAAAATAACAAATAAAAAAAATCAAACAAAATAACAGCAAATTCAACCACCTAGTAAAACAAGAAACTGTTTAAAAGCTGTCTAAAAGAGATCAGTAGGTCTCAAAAGACAAATTTATTATATAAAATAAAAATAATTGTATAACAATACAAAATTTGGATTTGAAATAGCTCAGATAGCATTGTTGATACCAGCTCTATAGAAACCTAACTTTCAAACTCAATTCTTCAATCGTTCACCGTCAAACAAATAAAAAAGTTTCAACAAGGCATTCGAAAAACTAATCAATGTAATTACTTTCAGACCACCTGTAGATCCTAGCCAATACACAGTTGTGGCAGGCACGTTAACTCCTTCGAAACCATCAGGAGTAAAAAGGCACGGAAAGAACGTAATAGTCCATGAGAAATGGTCCTGGGATACAATTCATAACGATATCGCTCTAATTCAACTCAGTGAACCTTTGGTATTTGGTGAATATGTTCAACCGATTGCGCTACCCACTGAGGATACGGAAGAAGGCACTGAGCTCATTTTGTCAGGGTGGGGACAAACTACAGTAAGTTATATTTTTATAACTTGTGTATAATAATTCATTATATTATATTTTATATTCTTTTGAATTTAAAACTTCTCGAAAAATGGAGCTCAAAATAAATAATTCATAAAAGAGATCTGAATAGGTGATTTAGAAGGTATTTATTATGCCGAAACCGAATTCGTCGCCCAAATGGTTCCATCACGTCAGGTTTTTGGAAAATCTGAACCTAAATTTTGGCAATGTTGGGGAAATTATTACTAAGTAGGTAATTTTTTTCTGATGTTTTCTTTCATGATTTCAAATAGTACTATCTTTTCTCTCTAAAATGATTTTTTACATTTTACTGTGCGACTTTTCTTTACTGAAATATACTACTTTGAAGATATATGTATGTAGTAAAGTTCATTGTGTTTATTATATTACACTCTATTAACAAAAATATCATATCTTGAAACTAATACATCTTGGCTAAAAAAACTATTTGTTACCGCGACCGAAAACATTTGAAAAAAATTACCTACTTGGTAATAAATTCTTTAATATTGCCAATATAGTCATTTTTGGGACTTTTAGGTTAGAATATCTCGAAACCCTGACGTGGTAACAAATTCTATTTTGGCATGCCAAAAACCTCCTAAATTACCTATTCAGATCTATGTTACATTACAAAAATATTTTTTTGTTGACCAGTGATAATAATTGATAATAAATTGTTTACAGAATCCGGGCAACTCGGCTGAAACACTTCAGAAACTCAGCATGGCTGTATCTAATTTGGCTCAATGTAACGAGACCATTATAGCTCAAGATCATCTCACATTGACTGATAAACAGATTTGTGCTTTCGCTAAAAAGGGATATGGCGGATGCTACGTAAGTACATTTTAAAGTAAAAAATAAATAAATAATTAAAATGTATTAGTTAATAATATAAGGTAGTTAATGAAATATTGTAGTGGTAATATAAATTAATTTAATTAACATATTATTATGTACTATTGTTTCTAGGGCGATTCCGGTGGACCACTTGCATTAAGCGGCAAATACATTGTTGGTATAGTTTCAATGAACATTAAGGATTGCGCTCTAGGTAATCCAGACGTATTTACAAGGGTTTACAAGTATTTGGATTGGCTCCAAGAGCATATTGGAAATGTCTAACATTATACATCTGTAATACAATTTGCATACTCAATAAAATATAATTATTGTTAGTTTCCAATTATATGTGTTTTATATTATTATGTAATATAAGTTATATAGGTACCTAAATGGCCAGAACTAGTTATAAACCTGGCTCAGATTTTACCAGAGGCAGCTGTCCTCTCTGTCCATCATTTTTTTTAAAGTACGATAAGAAGGATTTGAGGTAACTAATTGCTAGACCAATTAGTAATCAACAATACACTTTCTTATTGTTAGCGAGAATTAATCAACTACTTTTGTATGAAAGATATACTAAAAAATATATGACGATAAGATGCTAAAACATTTTATTTTCTGAAACTTGTATACTCTATAAATATACAGGGTGTTTGATTCGGCGATCGAATATTTTGAAGGAAGATAGAATGAGTCGTTTGGAAGTTTTAAGCAAATATACCTATATACAAAGTGCTACAGTTTTTTTATATCGGCCTTTTTAGTAAATTTTTGAGAAAACCCAGATTTATACATGTTAATGGAAAAATTTCAAATGTTAAAGAGCCCATCTTTTTCAAACATGATTTTTATATTACTTAAATGTCTATGCTACACTATCAGATCAAAATAAAATTGATGAATAACAAAAACAAAAAATGGCTGCAGGTTAACATTTGAAAACTTTTAAAACTTGGATAAAAATTAATTCTTTAAAAAATTATTTTATAAAATCTAGCACACTTACAGATCTTCAAATTATTTTAAAAAAGCTCTATTTTATACCCTTTCGAAAAACCTACTGTATTACCTACATGAACGGGCTATTTTTGTGAAAAAAACATACAATTTATGTGAAAATAAGTAAGATTTTACATTTTTCCAGTGAGTTGATCCTAGTATGCTAATCTTAATAAGTCGTAGAAAATGGGATGTGATAATTTTTAAACATTTTTTCTACTCTTTGGACAGTGTAACACCTATTCATGAGCAAATGATTGAAAATGATGATCCTGTCAGACGAATGACAACTTTTTGTCGGTTTTTGGTAAATTAAAATATTAAAGACGAAATTTACAATATAAAAAAATCATATAATTACTAAGTTATTTTTGCATATGTATTAATCGACTAATCGATTGTAATGTACCCACAATATATATCATATAGTATAATATAGATAAGGTATTACCTGTGATTGACGCTAAACCGGAAATGAGAAGTCAGGTGTGATTGAGCGAAGTCTTTTAGAATCTGTAAATATCAAATTACTTTATTTATTTAACAATATCGTTCTTTTAATCGATTGCGAAACGACACATTTATAAAACATAAATGAACATTGTTTCTCTAAAACAGGGGTTCCCAATCTTTTTCTTACATAGACCCCTTTTGATAATGATTTTCTTTATAGACCCCCTTACATACAATTTTGTCGAAAAAATATAAGTAGAAAGCAAACAAAAAGGTAATTGCAATTATACAGTGCCTTCCAAAAGTTCAGGGCCACCTAAATAACTTTTGAATGGTTTGAAATATAGGATTGAAATTTATAAAGATACAATGGGATCACCAAATCTATTATTTAACCATAAAAGCACCCACCTGCATATCACCGGAAGGCGAGGGGAGGGGGGAGAATAGAAATCTTAAATGGCGCAAGGGGTTGAGTGAGGGCTTGTTCGAAAGGGCTTATCAAGACAAAAACAACGCGAGATCGCCGAGGTCTCTACGACTTTTTTCGAAGAATTATGATTTTTTGAAAATTTCTATTGAGATAAGGTTAAATGCAGTTTCAAAAATGTTATAAAGTGAAAAAAAACAGATTCAAATGAAAGTCGTGTCATCATTGTGTCAAAAAATTCCACTCTTCTGTTTTTTTTAGGTGACCCCGAACTTTTGGAAGGCACTGTATATAGATAAATATAATTGAAATGCAAAAAATCATAGACCTTGGAATACTATAGACCTTTTTAAACTTCCATAGACTCGCAGAGGGCCCACCTGGACTTCGTTGGGAGCTCCAACTCTAAAGAATCAAATGCAGGCAGTGGCATGTTTCCTAATAAGCATTTTAGGACCCCAAGTTCTTAGGCATTGCAGTAGTAATTTTTTTTATAAAAAGGAATCTATTCAATAAGTTTTATACATAAATACTATCCATGAGGTTAAGCCGCACCTGATGTAAAATGTATTTCATTATAAGTAGGTAAATCGATTTTAAACTTAAATGCAAATTGAAAACTCATATAAAGAAATCATTGAACCGATATTTATACTATTATGTTTATTTTGCTATTATATTCAAAACTAAATACAAACAATATTAATATGAATTAATAGTAGCTTATACAAAATGGTTATTAACTGCTATACGTTAAGTAAATAGCAATATTTTAACAAAGAGATGAATAAAGATTCAATTATTTGTTCTTATATTAACTTAGATTTATATATTTAATATACCTTTCTGTATATTCAAATGCATTATTATTGTTATATTTTATATAAATACATAATTTAGTAATACTCAAAATAGTTTATCTTAATTTTTAACAAACAAATATTGGTTTTGTATTTAAAAAAATGTCATCTACTTCCGTTAAACTCGAATGTCATATACAGTGATGCCTCGCATAACGAACGTAATTCGTTCCAGGAGTAAGTTCGTTAAGTGAAACGCGTTTTCCCATAAAAATACATGTTAAAATTTTTAATTCGTTCTGTAGCATAAAATATGGTACTGTAATATAAAAAAGATTGTACTCACGTTTTTTTTTTTTTAGTCAGACACAGATTTAGGAGAGTCTACCGAGGCTTGCAGGGTCAAATCCTCAGTCAGAAAATAACATTTATTAAAACAAACACGAGTGTGAGTTAAGCGCAGAAAAGAATGAATGCCGCGCGTTGATGTATGTTCATGCAAGTTTGAGCATCGACTGCGTGCGACCTAGGAAGTTCGGGCGACTTCGTGATACGTAGAAGCATTCGGGCGGCAAAATGAAATACGATGCAGTTCGTTGTGTGAAGCGAGTTTCGTTGTGTGAGTCGCGTAATGAACGAACAGAAAGATCGTTATGCGAGGCATCACTGTACTATTTTTTTATCAAAAAATAAAAAAACAAATATCTCATTTTTTCATATGATTATTTTCGTTATAATTCAGCTACTTTGCCGGAATTGATCAAAACCATAACTTTTTTCAAAAGATAAAAATACTCGATATTTTTTTTGTTTAAAGTACCCCGCAGAATCCTTATGGGAAAGGGGTTTCGGTCAAACTCTTTGAACTTTGGTTTCTGATAGTCCTTGATGAGTAGATTAAAAGTGTCAATGGGCACTAAGTCCTAAAAACTCAAACTTTTAAGATATAGCCCTCTAAAGTTGGGGATCCTGCTCGCCTTTAATTTGAAATAAAAAATTTTGTAGAACCTTCATTTTCACACAACTATTTGTATGTGTACCCAAAGACTTATATAATCGATTATCACCATAAAAAAGTAAACTTTTAAATTCTTTAGCCAATGGCAGTACTTAAATCTTATTATTACGTTTTTTTTTATTATAAACCATTTTTTTATTATAAAACAATTGGATTTGTTTATAATTAAAAAAAACCGTAACAATAAGATTGAAGTGTTGTCATTTCTCATTGAAAAGTTGACTTTTTTAATCGATTATAGATGTCTTTGGGAACACATACAAATAGTTGTGCGAAAATTAAGGTTCTACAAAAAATTTTATTGTAAATTAAAGGTGAACATGATCCCCAACTTCAGAGGGCTATATCTTAAAAGTTTGAGTTTTAGGACTAAGTGCCCATTGACACTTTTATTTTACACATCAAATACTATCAGAATCCAAAGTTTCAAAGAGTTTGACCAAAACCCCTTTCCCATAAGGATTCTGCGGGGTCCTTTGTATACATCCACCTGAGTCAGCTATAAAAATTTGTAAGCTTTAAGTTTTTATATCTCATATTATACTTCTTACAGATTTGTAAAGATAACAGCTTTGGCCAGTACTCAAATCAGATTCAACACCTCTATTATGAACGTATTAATCACACAGTTACTACATAAATAAATTGTTTATAAAACTTGGCTATCAACAATTGAAAATCAACTGACCTATGTCAACAATCGCGAAATCCACAACTGTCAAGTCCAATGAAAATCTAATAAATTAATCAATTACAAGTTACTAAAGAGACACGTATTGGACTATTGTAAATACGCAGTTTGTGCTCTAATGTGATACAAATTAAATATACATTATATATAAATTGTCCTTTTCATGTGGACCACATTGTATCGAATGTAATTGGTAACATTACGCATTTTCTACTTCCCTAACGCACTGAAACAGTGGTAGTTAATAGTTTTAATTTTCATTAACATTTCAATGTACATAAAGAAAGGGCTAATCAATAAAGTGCTCCCATAATATTTCGGTTAATAAAAAATTTGTCAAGTTCGAGTCATATTTTCAATTTGTATTAAATTATACATATCCCTAATTTTTTTCAGAATTTACTCACTATTACTTTTGGATATAAGGAAAATATACGATTTTTTTTTAATTTTGAAAGAAAGATTTTAATAATAACAAAATATTTACGAAATCCTTTAAGAAAAAACAAATATAAATAAGGAAAAAGGAAAAGGCTTAAGTAGTTGATTAATGTTTAGCGTACTCTCTCTATCAATACATCTAATATGAAACATTAGTGAATATTCCATTATATTTTTCTACAATCAATTTTTTTAGGAATGTATATGCAATTTAATATCGATAAGTTGGATTATTTATAAATAAGTAAATAATAGTATGCATACATATATTACAAATAAATATAAACTTAATATAAAATTAACTCGCGTCCCCTAATTTTTCATTTGCTTAAATAAAATGATGCATAGGTATAAATACAATTTGAATTTTTTTTTATATTGATATTTATTAATCCCTATTCTAACCTGAATACTTCTTAGTCGGATCACGTTCTTTTATTATTAGATATGGGTAGAATTCGGACTTTTGCACTGTTCCTTAGGGTTGATGTGCTTAAACTCGAAATATAAAAAAAAAATTAAGATAAAATACCACAATACCAAAATAATATTTTAAAATAACATTTAACTAGTTCAAAAATCAAAAATACTTTCTTTTTTGTCGATTTCAATAGGTAAGTTAAAAGGTTAGTTACTTATAAAACACAATAATAAATAAATAAAACCGACTTAGAAAAAAAATTACCCTAATACACGGATAAGTATACTATACTTAATAATTAAATATAACAGTTTTTAAAGTACGTTTTCTATTTTTCTTTCGCAAAAAGTTTTTTATTGACTTGAAACCGACATCAAAAACTGTTTTTATAATTATTTCCTAAGTCGTTTTATTTTATTTTTCCCTATTGAGTGCCATGTATTTTAAGTCCATGAACAGATTCTGATAATACACGGAGAGAATATTCTTTTAAAAGTTAACTGAAAATGCAGTGAACCTGAGGACAGAATCAACTTCTGAAAAAAATTAACAGAAAAGTCGGTAGATTTAAAATAAAGTAAATGAAAAATTACAATGACATACTGGTAAATTTTAAAATAGTTAGTACCTATTAAAATTTATTTACTCTGAAAAAGTAATATATACGCTATTCTTTAATTTAATTTCTTGCATATGAAAATTTCACGTACATTCTCTATAATTTTACTATATTTCTATATTACTTTTCATATCTGGCCTATCGCCGTTATAAAAATTGTTATACAGTATATTGAATTGCAGTAGACGTTCTTTTAAATTTTATCATGTCGGGTGTTAAAAATTTCTAGGATCAATTTCGTCCTCCCGTTAACATGTTTTTTATGTTAAAAATTAACATTAAATTTTTTCAGTGTACTTATATGGGACCACCTCGGGAGTAGATTTTTTCTTACAAACAAAAATCGTCCATATCAGTGCATATTATTAAAAAAATAGTTTTCAAAATATTTTTTTTTTAAATAATATTTAACAAACTTAGAAATAATTTTAATAATAATATTGCATGTTATTTAAAATGTATGAATTCGCTATCAATTTGTTCGCCTATAAATTAAAAAAATAAACTACCTGTCACCTATTTAACTTCTATAAATCTGCTTTTAAAAAACAACACTAGTTATTTTGACTTACAAATATATGAATGTACACGAAAAAAACTATAATGAAATCTAATTTAAACACCAACAAAACCAACGTATGTATATCTGTAGGTATTTATTTATCAACATACAGGTGCAGGTAATGTTTTTGAGCACTCTTTGATTCATGATACCTCCCACCAATCAGCTTTTAGCAGAGTTGTTTAGTATCTAGTTGGCGCTCGCTCATCTTCAGTTCACGGTGAAGCGTCGTGACGTATGTACAGCATCGCTTGTGCTGCCACGCTCCGGCGCGCGTCCGAACCGTCACTCGTTTTTTGAATTTTTTTAAATATTTAATATATCTATGTTATTTTTTATCTATTCACTTGATGTTTGTATGATAGAATAAAGCATTATTTATTTGTTTTTAATGTTGTTAGTATATATCGTACAATTTTAATGTGCACTGTGTATGTGTGAAATAGATTTTAATTGTTGTATAGGGTAAATTTTTTGTATTTTGCATTCGTATAGTGGAAGCATCGATGGTAAAGTATTTATTTATTTATTTGTAAAAACAAAAAAATACTAAATTTCTCTTTTAAATAAGTTTTTCATATACCTACATGTATTTTTTATATTATTTTTAAATTTAATTGTAATATAACATTTGATTCATACGAAGATGATTTTCCCTAATCACTCCAGGGCAGTATTCTTTCTCATAGGTAATCCACGTCTGGTATTATTATTAATAAATAATACAAAGTATTCATTTTTATTTTTAAGTACTTAATTTTTAACTAAATCAATATGAATACTAGTTATTATATTTTTGTTATATTGTAAAGAGTTAACTTTTTATTATATTCTCTACTTAAATGAATTATATTAATATTTATTAAATCCCTAGCGGTTATGATTCATACCATCGTCGAATTCAATTTTAAAAGTTAAAAAGCATTTCGATGTTACATATTGTTATTTAAATCCTATATACTATATAGCGTACATTACCTACAAATATTACATACATTGAAAAATTCAGTATTTATTCAAATGTATCAATTTTTTTATTGATTTGTATTTTTATAAGTACTTCATGTAATTTGAGAGAACCTCACTACATATTTTTATTGCTTGATTGTAATATCTTGTTACATACCTCTTCAGTTGAAGAACGTAAACTAATGAATAACAAAGCTTTACAATTTTAAATTATACCCTTTGAAAGAAATTAAACACCGTAAATTTTAATAATGCTTAGTGCAGTAATTAAAAGGTATGTTTGTATACAACTTTTAAAGTGTAATTGCTTATGTTTTCAACAATATCATTTTGATATAAAATAAATACAAGGAAACTCTTATAGATTTAATGTATTTGCACATCTATTATGCTTTAGTTATAATGTTAATATTTTATTTTATATTTACAGTTTAAATCTTTGCAAGTTTTAAAAAAATGTGTAAATTTGCTTATATTTTTAAAATGTCGTCTTATATAATAGCACAAGGCCGTATATATATATTTTAATAATTGTAATAAATTAATCATAACTTTTGCCGTACATTTTTTGGCACCGGGCGCGTGGTTTTTAATATATGTTTTATAATTTGGCACGGTATGTTTTTATCGCGAATGTTTTTATAAGTAAACATACTGAGTAAAAATTAATTATCTTTACAAATTATTTACATATATATACACGAGTTGTAGATGTGTAGGAAATATGTTATAAAATATTATTTATTATAAATTTTGAAACATTTTTTCGTCGTGACCCTTAATTTTAAAAATTATATAAACTAGTGGTGTCAAAGTCTTATATGTAATCGGATTGCTAAATTAATTGTAAGAATCTGCCACTCCCCCTCCCCAAAAGAGTTCAAAAATAATTAATTAAAATATTACAAAATTCATGTTGATTTTAAGTAATAACAAAACAAATAATACAATATTTGTTTGGTTTTAGATATGATTAATTTAAAAAGTTTATTACATATTTTTGACAATTTTATTTATCATTGTTATTGTTTCCAATTTTTTTAATTTTGGTTTTTTCATTTAATCATCGGTTAAAATAGACATTGGCTCCAAAATGTTTACAAAAGTTCATTGAGATAATACTAATTATAATAATTCATTTTGATCTTTGACATGTTTAGAAAATAACATTTTTTAATAGATAAAAAAACTTTTTTCTAATTTTATATTTACATACACAGCCCTATGGTGGGGAGAAACTGCCATTGAGGAATGTCCATTAACCACGTAATTCTTTTAGTGGGGAGGGGGGTACAGCTATATATATGAGAGGGTCATATTCAATTTTCAACTTTGATTAGCATTTTTGAGGAATCTCCATACACAACGTAAATATTTTCAGGATTTTCGAGGGGGGTACAGCTATAGTACTTGTAGGGGTTCATATTCAATTTTTTTATTTTGAAAGAAAGATTTCAAAAATATTGGCTATCTCGGAGTGCCCCATAGATCATAGTTTTCAGAAGAATGTGTAATTCTTTATATTGGTTCTTCAGAAAAAAAACATTTTTTTTAAAATATTATACAAAAACAGTTGAGTTAAAATAATGGAGTAGATTTTTCAGATATTTTTGACCATAAAAAAGTTACTACAGTTAAAATATAAACCGATATTTATGGCATAAAATTTCGTCATTGATTTTAATAAAAGTTTCCGATAAGTAAAACGATTCAGTGATACAAATATCTCAATAAGCTTTAGCGACGATTAGCAACTGTCAATTGTCTTTAATAAGGGGCTGACTTAATTCATAACCTAACTAATTTTTGGTTCTTATACAGTCAAACAGTGAAAGTCCTATCAAAATCGGTTTAGTAGCCCGCATATCAAGTTTGGATAAATAAACTGACATTTTTTTGCCTAAACTAATTTTTGGTTCTTATACTTTCAAATAGTGAAAGTTCCATCAAATTCGGTTCAGTAACTCGCATATCAAGACATTTTTTTGCCTCAAAAAAATAAAAAATATGTTAATTTTATAGACAGATTTTTTGCGTCAATTTACAGTACTAAAAAAATTGTCATATCACTATATGAAAATAAAATCCTCTTTTATACAGTCGTTAAATTTAAATACTCTCATATAATTCTGTTCTACAATCGAATTAATAAAAACACTCACTCTAACTCAGCCGCGCAAAAAAAGTTCTAGGCGCGTAATTGTTAAATGACGTAATAGATATAATTTGGAACAATTAAAACATACTTCGTGTAAATTGATGCATACGATCCAGTTTATAAAATACGTGTCCGTGTGTATGAGTGTGTGTGTGTCAGTTTGTACGTGTGTGTGTGCGTACGTAAAATGCATTCATGATATAGTATATATTAGAGTAAAATAAAAATAGAGAGATGGGCGTTATCAATATTAATACAATAGACATAGGTGGGGACAGTTAATCAAAAAGTTAACTTCGTTAATCGTTAATTCGTTAGTAAAAAAGTTAACTTAGTTAATCGTTAAAGCGTTAAAATTCCGAAAATTTAACGAAAGTTAAAGTTAACTGGAATTTTAACGAAAGTTAACCGTTAAAAGTTAAAAATTAACCATCCAAAATGTTTGAAGACCTTTTTTTTCTTATGTACACCAATACCTCACTTTGCGTCGTGGTTACGTTCCAAAAAAACACGACGCAAATTGAAACGACGCAAAGTGAATTATGATTTTCTATAGCAAACCATGTAAAGATCGATGATAGGTTCCCAGGTTACAAAAATACTACTTTTTAAAAAGAAAATTGAACAAAGTAAACATTTAAAAAACAAAAATAATATAAAATTTTATTAAATACATACAAAAAACAAAAAAAAAAACAAATTCAATTAAAACAAAATAAAATATTCAATTAATTTATAAAAACAAAATAAAAATTAATCACTGTCTGATGAGTCCATAGTAGCTGTTGTCGTAAGTCGGCTTTCTTTCACAAAAAAATTGGTCCAATGTTTGCTGAAAAAATTAAAGACTCGAACCCAAAACAACGCAACTTCGAAAATCTAACGACGCACAGTGAAAATTAGTACTAATTCAGCAGCGACGCAACTTTGAAAAAACACAAAACGAAACGACGCAAAGCGAGGTATTGGTGTACTTGTCATTAAACAACCAATGTAACGGACTAAAGTTAACGGAAGTTAACAAAAGCGTTAACATTGTTTTGAGTTAACTTAAAAGTTAATCCGTTAATCATTTGTTAATTAACGATTAACGGATTAACGAGTTGATTTCAATTTTTTAAGTTGAATTATTTGTTAAGTGCTATACAAATTATTTCATTTCAATTAAAAGACAATACAATAAATATTGTGTAAAATTAATTTTATTAATAGTATATTTGTTTATTAGTTTAACAAATTAAACTATACCAATAATATAGATTTCGATCACACATGCAAAAATTACATTCATATTGTAAACTTTAATAACAAACACGTGGCCTACCCTAGCAAGAATTACAATATTTTGGACCGTTTCAAGATGACTACGTCAAATAGTATTTTTTTTTTTAAATTTAATGATTCTTGTGAAATATTTTTCTCCGTATAGTAAGTAATCTTTTGTAGAGTTAATCATTTTCGCTTCTGAATGACTCAATTTAAAAACAAACTTGTGGATTTTGACATTCGAAAAGTGGGATGTAAATTTTATATAATACAAATAAAAGTATTTTATTGTAAATACTAAAAACAAGTCGAATTTTCAGGAGACAGTCATTTCTGAGAATATTCAAAATGATAATATCCAAATCAAACAAAATTTGAATTTATAATTCTTCAGTAAAAATATTTAATTATATCTATGTATTTGTTCGAAGTTATTGATTATATCTCAATTGAAAGTAAATATTTAAATTTGGATCCTTAAAACCAGTCGTGTATTCTAAGAGGGGGGTTTGGTATCGATTGATTTTTTGATGTATTTAGTTCCTCTGCAAAATATTTTTTTTGAATAGTAATTCATCGTTGAAATATTTCAATTAAATTCATTATTTATATGTATATTTATTTATTATAAAAATATAATAGCGTAAATAATGTTTTATAAAGAAATTGACATGAAAAAAAAAAAACATTTACAATTATTAAAAAAACCAGGTATATCAGTTTTTTTGCAATTATCAATACATGAATTTGAAAAATCATAGTTAATAAATATGTAGACAAACCAACATTTCTTTCAATTCAAGCATGGGCTACACCAATTTGTACATCGATTCATGGACTCACTGTATATTTAACTCAAATGTGAGCCTTTCAGAAGTGAAAGCGAATAACTTTTCTTTTTGTCAAGTATTTGATAAGGTACATAAGTATGTAAAATACTATCCAGAAAATAAAACAAAAAGTTCAATATTCCTTTTATTTGTCAATAAAACTTATATTTTTTTATTTACTCAGCTTTCTATAAAAGTGTTTCAATCAATATCTTGTTTTGTACAGTAAGTTGTTTCAGTACCTATTCTAAACTTTTTTTATTATTTCCAGTTTTATGTAAAATCTTTTAAATAATTTATTTTAAATAAAAGCGTTGAAAATAGAACTTAGAAATATGAACGATTCAGATATCAGGCCTTAATAAATTATACTCCCACCAGTTGAATAACTACAAAGGAACCCGCAGAATCCTTATGGGAAAGGGGTTTCGGTCAAACTCATTGAAACTTTGGATTATGTTAATCCTTAATGAGTAGATCAAAAGTGTCAATGGGCACTAAGTCCTAAAAACTCAAACTTTTAAGATATAACCCTCTAAAGTTGGGGATCATGTTCGCCTTTAATTTGCAATAAAAAAATTTGTAGAACCTTAATTTTTGCACAACTATTCGTATGTATTCCCAAAGACTTATATAATCGATTGTCACCATAAAAAAGTAAACTTTTCAATTCTTTAACCAATGACAGTACTTAAATCTTATTATTACGTTTTTTTTATTATAAAACAATTGGATTTGTTTATAATTAAAAAAAACGTAACAATAAGATTTAAGTGTTATCATTTCTCAATGAATTGAAAAGTTGACTTTTTTACGGTGGCAATCGATTATAGATGTCTTTCGGAACACATACAAAAAGTTGTGCGAAAATTAAGATTCTACAAATAATTTTTATTGCAAATTAAAGACAATCATGATCCCCAACTTCAGAGGGCTATATCTTAAAAGTTTGAGTTTTTAGGACTTAGTGCCCATTAACACTTTTGTTCTACTCATCAAGGACTATCCTAATCCAAAGTTTCAAAGAGTTTGACCGAAACCCCTTTCCCATAAGGATTCTGCGGGGTCCTTTTGAGACCCTGGTACATTTTCAAAGTAGACCTTTAAAGATAACCCAAAAAATGCTATTAACAAATAAAAATAATATTTTTAGGTGTAATTCCCACCATTTTTTTGTACGTACCTGCAACTCTATCAGTTGATTTTATAAGTAGGTAGTAAATATTGAATCTTTGATATGTTTATGTAATAAATCAAAAATCTTTATTTAAAGAGTTGTAAGAGATACTCCAATATTATATGCTTGTCTATGAATAATTAATTTTTTTTTTTGATAATTTGTCATTATTCACATATCTATTAACATTTGAAAAACACTTCAACCGCAAAACAAACATGTCATTTTTTTTATCAATAACCATCATATCCGAGTAGATTTATAAGTAAATAGTGAATAATTATAATTATTTATAAAAACAGTCAGAGTCGGATTGAAAATTTTCTGAATTTCGTAGTATACACGCGTCCACACCGGGTACGTACGCTTTATAGCAGGCACTCAACACAGGTTTATATTAACCTTCCGTTCATGTCTGCTGCGGGTGCGTACTGTACCGTGTTATCATAATTTTGATAAAATTAATATGCTTTAAAATATTTATAAATTCGAAGTCCGACCATACCTGTATTTATTAGATGTTTAAAAACATTTTAGCTGACAACATTTTTCTGCGTTTTGTCTGAAATTAAAAAAAAAGAACAAACATTGTCTGTCGATTATTGTTTTGGCAGATAACATCGATAACTAGTTCCATCTGTTGGACGGTACAAGAAGTAAATTAGCCACGATAGGATCGTACACGATATATAGCAATATCTAATTCTTTCAACAGCCAATAAATAACGGCGGTATTAAGAGACTTCTATAAAATAGAATAAAAAATTGTCTTCTGGCACAAGAGATTGTTTCCGGTTTAGTTATTTTTGTATCCTACCTCGGCTTTAACAAAATTCGGACAAATCGCAAATAGACCTATATTCATGATGTACGGCCAGAAAGTTTTTTATACAAAAAAAAAAACTACTGTAAATAAATAATACAATAAAAATCGTTTCTACACAGAAAAAAACTTGATATTATGGAAAATTTGAGATGGAAAAATGCTTAATAAATTTATCTTGTTAATATAACAATATTTCCTCAATATAATAATATAAAAAAATATCTTCATGTTTATCTAAAAATCTTTTCATTTGTCAAATTAATAAATATTTTTTTACACGAACTAACGAAACTCTCAAATAAATTAAACATAATTGTTGTATTAATAATTATTTATCAATATGAAAGTGCAATTTTCGATTTGATAAATTCAGTGATGTCATTTATAAAGTATTTTTTTGTATTTAAATTATATGTTTTCAATACGAAACAAAATTTTCACCGTGATAAGAACATTGTTAGTAATAATATACATTTATCAATAAGATAAACGTGGATATTTCCATATTAGTAAAAAATTATCATATTAACAAACAACCTCTATCGGAGCCAAATCGATCACGGTTTTTTTACAATGATCACATTTTTTAACACATATGCCCGGTATTATCAACCAATTTAAAGCTCCTTTAGCGCTAAATGCTCCTTTAAAGTTTTGGTGTATTTCAAATGTTTTGTCGTCTGGCGGTACTTGTAAGTACCGGCATATTTATGCCACTATATAAATTATAAAGAGACATAAACATACCTAAAAACCGTTTGGTACTTAAATTAATCACTATACATTGTAATAAAATTATTTGTTTTGCAGTTGGCAACAATAAGTTTATACAATCTTACATTCAAATATAAATATAAATTATTATATAAAATTATATTTTTTTTATTTTCATTATGTTCAGGTAACAAAGGGTTAAATCAATATTTAAGCTCTCAATGAAAAATAGACATAATACACGTTGTAAATAAAGACTGTAGAAAATTTTAAATCTATTTAAATAAATATATTATGCTTGGATCTGTTGATAATATGACAGTTAGTTAAAGGAGCATTTAGTTAAACTTGATAATACTGGGCGATAGACAAATTATTTTTTCTGTGAATGTCGGGTATTTTAAAGAATTTGTTCTAAAACAAAAGCTATTCTAACACTTTCTGCGAGGTGTCAAATCGTTATGATTTTTCTCGGGATTCTAGCGCAGTAGTACTAAATACCTATATAATAATGTAAATTATAATACATTTTATGGTGTACAGTGTACACTTGTCACCACTGCTTTCAGATCACTGATTTTCACTTAACACACGTGCATAATTTATATAAACTATATAGGTACCACTGTCATAGTAGGCTGTCAGTTCTATGTATTTTATTTTAATTCAAGACATCATTTTACAGACAATGCAAATTTTTTTTAATAATTTTCGTCTGTATATCTGTTTATTTGTTTCGACTTAACATGTAAAAAACTACTGAACTGATTTTGATAGGATTTTCACAATACAAAAGTCTAAGATCTTAGAATTAGTTAAGTATATGTAATAATTCATTCTGTTAAAGAAAATTTATATTTGATTTGTTTAAATGAACCATAATCACTGTCATTATATTGGAGAAATATTTAAACATGCCCAGTCAATTTGCTCTGAGCTCAGTTACAATTCTGATTATATAAGAAACCAAATAAAAACACGAAATGAATAAGGCATCTACTCAGGTTTCTCTTCTGAATTCGTCCATAAATTAGATATAAATAAAATGAATGGCAAGAAACATTAAACAGAAATTATTTAATAAGAGTAAACATACTTTTTAATTTTATAGAAGAATCGCGAATACATTTTATAAAAAAAAAACGCAAGCATTATTTACTCTGCAATTTCCTTGCTCCAACAAATATACAAGTGTTTTAGTCGAATTAATAAAATTCAGTTTACATGACTGCGTTTAAATATGCTTCATATTAGAGATGCAATATTTAACTACATCTATTTCTGTATCAATATATCTATACAAAACGTCAGTCTGTCTGTTAGTGCGCTTATCACTCGAGAACCACTCATCCGATTTACGTGTTTTTTTTTGGTTTAATTTATAGATATATTCTTTTGCCAGGTTTTAGTATATATGTATTTTGTTACGAGGAGACATAAGAAATAAGCAGTGACGATAATAGTAAATCAAGTCGGAAAAAAGTTTGCCACTAACGCACTATTTTGCAATACACTGCCTAAACCGTCAAATATCGAACAATATAATGCTTTAACCCTTAGCTGCCACTGTGGAGTACCAGGCGTCCCACATTGTTTCAACTTCAATGTAAGCTGTTTAAATTTTACAAGGTTTTCAATTTTTTAAATATATTAAATATTATATATTTTTTAAATAACCGATTGGAGTGCATTCCGTATCGTTCGAAGATGATAGAGGAATTTTATTGAATTAAAATATTCAATAGTTTACGGGTATTTAGCATTTTAGTGTCTGGGGTACGAGGTGACCCCAGTGTGGCAGGTATGTTATTCTGGAGAAGTGGAGCAGCTAAGGGTTAAAAATTGTGTAGAATAGAAATCTAAAATAAACTCCGCGATACCATATATCTAACTTTAATTTCAAAGCGAGCGAAACCACAGCTACTACAAAATTTCAATTTTCACTCTTTTTACACCAAAAGATTAACTTCAGGAAGTCGGCCAATATAAGAATTCAATTATATTTCCCAAATGATGCTCAGAACATTGTAATAAAAACAATTGATCCTTATTTATGAAAATTTTCGTTAATATTTCTCCATTAATTTGAATATATTATGTTTTTCATAATATGTTAATATTACAATGGAAAGGTAGATATTGTAAATGATATAAGTATGCTTCATTTTACCCTGTGTCCTCACTTAACCTCCCTTTTGTTTGTTTTAACACCATGTAAAACATTCTAATATATATAAATATATTAACCATTTTGTAAAGTTGTATAACTCCACTTATCTTAACAAAAAATATACACCTTAACTACAATAAAATAATGTCACTTTACCGTATTTCAACTTCACGCAAAGATCTCATCAGGAGCCTAATGATTTATAGTTTGAAACTATTATGAACCACAGTCTTTCTGTTTTTCACTTGTGGTAAAAAATACAATTAAGTACCTATATAATTCATAGGAAACTTGAAATGTGTTTACTGTAATATTTTAATATTAAAAAAAGATTCAAAAATTACATAATGTTCAAAAACGCAGTGTTTAATTACGTTTACCCCCCCCCCCTCTCCCAGCTGATTATATGGATATTAGTTGAAATAGAATTTTAAAAATATTTCTTCAGTGCAGTTTAAAAATGATGGAAACATTTTTGAACCACTGGTAATAATCCGAAGGGTGGCCTGTTCAGAGGGCCGTATAGAACGAATTACCGAGTTGATTGTTGTGAATTGTTCGGCCATTTTATCGGCGTTGTTCGGATGTAATTATCACTAGCATAGATTCCGAGCTCAAGCGTATATTTTATTGTTACTTTTTAATGACGCTCGGATATTTTAATTGTTTGTCAGACGTTCTCGGGAATTGCCGTTTTACTAGTACAGATTTGACGTTAACGTTTTTACCCTTTGAGCACTGAATAAATAAAATATTAAGGGGGAGAGCCACTTACATTTTTTAAAAGTATGTATACATATTCAAATATGTATACAAAAAGAGTTTAAATTCCGAAAATTGTAATTACCATTAGCATAGATTCCGAGCTCAAGCGTATATTTTATTGTTACTTTTTAATGACGCTCTTACTAGTACAGATTTGACGTTAAGGTTTTTACCCTTTGAGCACTGAATAAATAAAGTATTAAAGGGGAAAGCCACTGGGATGGAAAATATACATTTTTTTTAAATAAAAAATCGGAGTTTAAATTCCGAAAATTGACGGAGTTACAGTCAATTTAGTGAGACGAGGTAGCGCGGCCGGTTATGACATAACAAAAACATTAAACACGTTTATCTCGAAATGACATTTTTCGACCTGGTTGACATGATTTCTTAAAGACTAATGAACCGATTTTATATTTATTTATTACTTTCTTATACACATGTATATGAAATATACATATAGCATAAGTAAGTATAGTAATCGCGATTTTTTTTTATAATTTTCGTCATTGTAGTAGCTATCGTTGCACGTAGCCGATTTTTGAAGTTTTGATAATTACTATTTTTAAAACCGCTCTAATAAAAAAAATTTCAAACGATCGCCATTTTGTGAAAAAATAAAATTTAAAAAACGGCTACGTGCAACGATAGCCTATTCATATAGATATTGAGAAAATTTGTATTTATTTTTTTCATATAGGTAACCCTTCTCAAAATTTCAAGTGAACCATAGACAAAAAAATTTTTTTGTCGTCACATCGAGGCTCATAACTTTGTAAATATTTAATATTTTTCAATAAAAACTGATATTAAATATGTTGAATATACATACATACTTAATGAAACGCCCTTTACCTTAATTAAAAAATACTTAGTTATATCTGTGAAAAAATTCCCAAATGAACAATTTTTTGACCCGTCACAGTGGTTATCCCCCTTAATTTTATACGACAGAATTTTGTACGGCTCGTAAAAAATTACTAAACCAAAAAAATCCCGGCGAGTTATTATACATACAAAAAATTAAAAAGACATTTCCATTTTAAATGTAGAACAATCTTTTATTCTAACAATACTAATATATGTATATTGAAGGTAAAATTGACGCAGATATACAAAAAGAAAATACTATTTTGTTACACAAAGTAAAAAAGAATAATTTTCATAATCCACATTCCTTTATACGCGAAAAACTTTTTTTTTACACATATTTGAATAAATTTTCATGCGATATTGCTCTCGAGTGATTTTACAGAAATAATCAAAGCTTTGATATTCCATGGCCATCTGTGACATATTTATTTGTTTGTATAGCTTCTATAATACAATCAATTATCACAGATTCTGTATATCTAGTCTGCTATGATAATATATAGGTAGAATTGAAACAAACAAGAAGGATGAGTTAATATAATAAATAAATAAGATTTGCACAAATTAACAAGAAAAAATTAGTCAAATGTGTGTCGAACTTCGCGTATTAGTGTCACACACCGTATAGTTTTTTTTTTCAATTTATACGATTATGTTAATTTTAATTGGATTTACTAACATTAGTTTTGGTTAATAGTTCGACTATTAGAAAACAAATGGTTTCAAATGTACCATAATTAAATTATTTTGAAATATTTTTGTCAATTTTCTTTTGATTTAATAATTACTTACAGAGAAAAAAAAATGTATTGGACCAAGAAAACCTTGTTTTGTAAATAACGAAAACAATATTTTCTTAATATAAGAAACATACTCTTAATCCAATTACGTTATTCCTTCGTTCAAGAATACTATAGTTGGTTTAAGAGATTATTGCTTATCTTAAGAAAATATTGTTTTCGTTATATACAAAACAAGGTTTACTTGGTTTGAGAAATCCTTTCTACCAGTGTATAATACGTTTAAATTGAAATATTTAAACTCCCTGCATTATCAGATTTTATTTGATACCCTACTCGCAAAATTCGATACCCCATTTAACCCTCACAAAACTAAAAATTGTATTTTAGCGAATTTTTCGAAGAAAAATATAGCTATTGCTATCACCATCATGACGCAACTTCGGAAAAAAAACTATATATCTTTATCAAACTTGATCTCGAGATCACGAAAATGAGGTTCGTTAAAAACTTTATGTATATATATATATATATATATATATATATATTTATATATATATATATATATATATATATATATATATATATATATATATATATATATATATTTATATTGGAATAAATGACCATTTTGTAAATTATAATAATAAAATGGGATATAATGGTCTATTAATAATATTCTTTATTTAATCTTTACGTTTCGATCAATATGATCTTCATCAGATATTAGTTCTACAATTTTTTATAAAAAACAAACACATTAGTATAGGTAAAATAACAAACAATCTTATAACATACTTACAATTAATTTTTTATATTAACATTTATATTAATATATGTAAAATAAAAATTCTTTATATATTTTATGACAGATATTTATAAAATTTTTATAAAAAAATATTTTAATAAAGTGACTCGATCAATTTTGAAACATTAGAAAATTTTTTGGATAATTCAATTTATAATATTAAATTAATTTTCTAATATTATTTCAGCAATCTATAAAAACAGTTAAATCATATTTAATAAAAAAAAAAAAAAAAAAAAAATAATATAATCAAAAAAGGGGGATGGAAGAAAGAAAAGAAAAAAAAAGAAAAATAAAAAGATAAATAAATAAATAAATAGAAAAATAAAAATATTATTATGGAATAATACTGTTATACGTCTGCTGAATGTATTCAATATTAGTTCTATTATTAATAGAATTTTTGTTAGTTAGTATATGAATAGCTTCTGAAATTAATCTCTTTTTTAAACTTTCTTGAATATCACAAATTTTGGGGTTTTTAAAATCAAATTGATGGCCTGTGTTATTGCAATGGGAACGTAGAGCTGTTTGTTCTTTAGCATATTTGTGTGAATTAATGCGGTTTTTTAGCATCTGCTTAGACTGTCCAATATACACAGAGAGGCATTGTTGACAAGAAAGAGCGTAAACAGTATTAGAAATTTTTTCGGTATCCATTTTATTTTTTAATTTAGAATAAAACATTTTTGAAGTATTATAATTTTTATCTACTTGATGAATGTTAAATTTTTTAGCGAGATATCTAGTTTTTTCGGATAAATTGGGAACATACGGCATTGTAAAGTAATGTTTATTATTAAGTGAAGGATCAGATATATTAAAATTGTTGTCTTCATAGGTAACATTATTATTATTTTTATTATTATAAAATCTATAAATACGTCTATTAAAATGTTTTCGTATAAAATCCGAAGGATAGTTATTGAGTAAAAAAGTATTATAAATTTTCTCAATAATAAGATTATGATATTGAGGAGAAGTAAAAGATAAGGCACGGTCACATATAGCGATAAGAGTATTAATTTTATTATTAATTGGAGATTTGGAATCAAAGTTTAAATATCTACCAGTCCAACTTTTTTTAGTATGCCATAAAGTGTCAATGTTATTTTGGTTGTTTACTATAATTTTAATATCTAGAAAATTAATACTACGGTGCTCATCTTCCATTTCAACAGTAAATTGTAACCTCTCATGATAAGTATTAAAAACTTTCAAGACATTATCAATTTCATTATTTGGAATACAAGTAATAATATCGTCAACGTATCTTTTGAAAAATGGAATTTTAAAATTGAATTGGGGTAAAATTGTATTTTGTAAGTCTATCATTATAAAATCGGCTAAAACAACAGATAAAGATGAACCCATGGGGGCTCCGAAAATTTGAAGGAAAAATTTTTCTTTAAATTGTAGGTATGAGGTATTACAACAAAATTTTAAAGCACTGAAAAATTCGTTTTCGGGAATGGTAGTAAAGAGTTTTATTTTATCCCATTGTTTTTTTATAATTTCAATGGTTTTATTTATTGGAATATTAGTAAAAAGAGATTTGACATCTAATGAAATAATTTTATAATCACATGGTATAATTTGGTTTATAATGAATTTATGGAACTCCCATGAGTCTTTAGTATATGTATCATCTCGATCAATGCTGTTTTGTAAAATATAAGATAAAAATTTTGATAATTTTTGATGTGGTGCAGTATAAGATGCAACTATAGGCCTAAGAGGAAAATTTTCTTTGTGGGTTTTAATTAAACCATATAATTGAGGAGGAGTCGAAACTAAATTTTTTAAATCCTTGGCTATATCATTACTAATATACTTTTTTTCTTCCCATTGTTTTATAATTAAATTGTTTTTGTCTTGGAAGTTTTTTGTAGGATCTTTATGCAAAGGTAAATAAGTATCTTTATCATTAAGAAGTTCCAAAATTTTATTATCATAATCTATGCTATCTATGATGACCGTTCTACTACATTTATCAGCTGCAACAATTTTAATATTGGGGTTGGAATTAAGGAAAATTTTTGTATTTTTTATCTCTCTATCAGTGTCAGACATTTGCTTAGAATTGATTTTGTGTTTATAATTTGTAATTATATTACAGAAGGAGTTTCTAATAAATAAAGAATATTATTAATAGACCATTATATCCCATTTTATTATTATAATATATATATATATATATATATATATATATATATATATATATATATATATATATATATATATATATATATATATATATATAAATAAAACAACTAATTGTCTAAACGTCAAAGATTTAATAAGCAAGGAAACGTAGCGAGCTTTCGATTCACAGAATCATCGTCAGGCTATTTAAAGGGGAGAATGACGATGATTCTGTGAATCGAAAGCTCGCTACGTTTCCTTGCTTATTAAATCTTTGACGTTTAGACAATTAGTTGTTTTATTTATTATATTTTAACGTCACTACTAGTATATTATATATATATATATATATATATATATATATATAACAATATGAGTTATCTTGTACAAAACAAATAGGTATATTCTGAATTTTTATTTTTAAAATACCAATATTTTGTATTATATTTATTGTATTTAATTACTATTTATTATTTTAGCCTGACGATGATTCTGTGAATCGAAAGATCGCTACGTTTCCTTGCTTATTAAATATTTGACGTTTAGACAATTAATTGTTTTATTTATACATATATATATATATATATATATATATATATATATATACATATGTATATCTGCCGTTTCGAGTGGACTCTCTAGCCTTCCAGGATTACTTCCGATCTTTTTGAAACTTGGTTAAAAAATCGATCTCACGAATACCTCGGTTAAGTTCGTTAGTCAGCGAAATTCCTTTATGGATTTCAAAATGGCGGCCGTTCAAAACCGAAAAAAAATCATATCTCGGGTATTAAATATCGGATTGATAATATCAAATATGTTTTGGAATCCTCTCAATAAAACAAAATTATTGTGTCTCTTGTGATTTTTCGGTATAAGGTACCGTTTGGTTGATATTTTAAAAACAAAAAAAATATTGTAGAGATTGTAAACTAAGAATGCCGAGTTCGACTCCCGATGTGGAACTTTTTTTTTACAAATTTTTTATTTTATTTTTTTGTTTATTATGTAGAGTAAAAAGTTAATAATCAATAAAAAATTTAATTATTTATTTTTTAATTTTAATTATTTTTTATTTTATTTTTTTATCAAATAAAATTCGCTTACCGCGGTGGTTGCGCGGACAGAATATTTATAAATCAGATCTATTATTGGTCTACTTTTTACTATAATTATGTTTATTCTCAGTTTTCTAGGTCAACCGATTTAGTACCTACCTAGAAAACTGTGACATACAGAAATACAGACAGACAGACAGGCACTGTTGATTTCATTCCCATTTTTTCGATTTCGATACGGTCAACTATTTTTTGATGTATTTAAAAAGATATATGTAGATTTGTAGATATGTCAATAGTCCAGGCAATGAAGGGATTGAAAAAGAACAAATTAGGAATGCGATGAAATTTGGTACCAATGTAGTATACATTATAGTACGTCTGTACACAAAAGTCCCCATCTATACGCCTTGTGGAAATTTTTTTAGAGCCGTTTGAAGTTTAATTTTGTTATTATTGAATAACTTCAAGACAAATAAAGATACGGAGGCGTGCCTTATATCAAAATTTTCAAAAATGTTTACTTTTCAGCAATATTACAAATTTTATTCTAATCTGTGCACCTAAATTGCTGAAAAGTTGTGGTGAACTCGAAAATTAAGCGCGTTTAATAAAAAAATTATGTTTAAATGGTTTTTTGAGCTTTTAAAACTGATAATGGAAACAAATTTCCTGTATAAAAGTTATGGAGAATAAAATTTTACTTAAATTAGAACTTTTTAATATATTTATTTATTGCTTTTCAACATGAACAATGTACAAAATCGTTCACAATTTTTCGAAGGTGTGTTATCTAAGAGCACATTTACCCTAAACGCATACCTTTTGACAGTTATAGTCGCATAGTGTCCGCTGTTTATTGATGGATGGAGAGAATTACATTAGCGACGCTTTAATATTGTTACTCTAATGGGGTTAAGGTCATTACTAAATCCGGAATGGATTCAGGGAATCAGCGCAGAAATCGGAAAATATTACATAAGCTGTTAATTCATTTAAAAGCGGTTTTATTCATTTATTTACAAAAAAAAGAAGCAGCCGTATCTCTATATGCAAATTACCTATATTTTCTAAATATCGTTATATAGGTTTTTTACCTCTAATTCAAGTTTTTTCATTTCAAATTAATTTTTTTCCATTTCAAATTCAATTTTTTTCATTTCAAATTCAAAATTTGAAAATAAATTTATTTTTTAATTTTGTAAACTGAAGAAACTAAGTACTTTTAAACAATTAAAAAATAAATATATCAATTTATTTTCAAATATTGAATTTGAAATGAAAAAAATTGAATTTGAAATGGAAAAAATTAATTTGAAATAAAAAAAATTTTATTTGAAATGGAAAAAATTTAATTTGAAATGGAAAAAATTTAATTTGAAATGAAAAAACTTGAATTAGAGGTAAAAAACCTATATAATATTCATTTAATTTTATTTTAATCTATTTATTTCATAATGAAATAAAAATATTATTAATATAATAATTAATAATAATAAATAGTTTTGTATAAAATAAAATAAAATTGCAATAGCCTTATGTTCATGTTAGCTAAAAAGCACATTCAAATGGAATACCAAACAAATTTCTCGCACGTGCGTCAAGTAAAAACCAACGGTATTAAAACAGTGGTGATATTATGAAAATTATCTCATACGTCAGTCACAAACTATGAATAATTTACATATAATTGTATAGTTTACACAAGTACTTTCGACACTAACGATAGTAATTAAGAATATTAAAATTTCGGAGCATATCAGTATCTTAAATTTTACCACATTTAATTCCATCTTAGTTAATTAAGAAAAAATGTATATTTAAATGTATTGTATCATTTCTTGTTCTCGTAGTTCTAATGTTTGTTATTCGAACTTAGTTTAAATTGGTTTTTAAACGAAATTATTTTATAAATAAGACAATTCTAATTAACGCATTAAATTTTTAATTGAGTTCAAAAAATAAGGATCAATTAGACCATAATTAATTCACAGTTTGCAATTATCTTTTAAAAGCTTCGATATCTTAAAGCGGAACATTTTTAATCCGTTGTTTTTTTTTTGCCAAATCAAATAAATAGTATTTTAATTAATATTTCAGACTTTTTAAAGAATTTTTCGTACATTTGTTTATGAAAAACAATAAAATGTGGGTTAATATATATAACAATGGAGTGATTAGGAAAATTAGTTGATTTTTCAAAAGTATATGGAAGCGAATTTATAGGTGGTATGAATAAAGCGAAATAGAATATACTTTGAGATATGAGTTTTTACTCAAACTTGGAGAACCTTACTTTGAATAATACATATATTATATACTATTGGCATCAGAAGTCGTCTGCCACCCTAAAGTTGATAATCATTTATAACAAATTTGATAATATTAAGGTTGTTCACTAAAATCGATCACTACAGAATTTGTTAAAATTTTAATATTGTGTTAAGTAAGCTAATTCACATTTGTAAAAAAAAATTCAGGTCAGTTTACCATTTCGTTTATTAATTATAAACGTGCAAAATTGGCCTCTTATACATTGCAAGCATAGGGATCCACTTGGAATTCGATATTCGTTTAATTCGTGTATTAAAACTAAACGTCAGATTTTAACCAAAAACGGATATGTTATAGATTGGTAATTAAAGAATGTATATATAAAATTCTAGAATGATTTACCATCTACTTAAATAATTATTAATTTTTAACTTTGATAAATTCCCTAACACATGACGTAAATATACGATATGGCAACTGCGCATTCGGCGCGCTCTTCGAAATATAAAAACGTGGTAATGACAACTGACGCCCATTGTAAATAGCAAGTTATTATTGATTAATATTTAATGTTTTTATTTATAATAATAATAGTTACTATTGTCAGCAATAGTAATAATTATAATATTGTTAAAAACAAATCTTCTATTCTTGTCTAATATTGTAATTTGGTGCCAGATCTATTTGTTCTTTATTATCGACATAGTAAAACCCTGTAGTTCATGCTAAATTTCGCTAGATGCCACGACTTTCAGTGAACAACAACCTTAAGACAAACTTCATCGGTTATCTTTTTCTTGGGCGACGCTTGTATAGTTACATCATTAAAAAGAAGAAACACAAATTACGTCCATTTCATTAATTAATTTTATATCAAGTTTAACATATTTAAATACTAAAATTCGGAATATCAAATTTTTATTGCCTCAAAATTTACTTGTACAATTTTCAATAGATTACAAAATAATTTAATCGCACAAATATATATGAGTACTATAAACGAATAGTACTTCTTTATCTAGTAAATGAGTTTCAAAATATCTGTCTTTGTTTTGTACATGGAGAAATGATTTAAATATTATAATAATCAAATGGGAGTGCTTACTTAGTTTATGATACACGAATTTCAATACAAACTGAACGACCACTTATGGATGTGACTGTACAGTGGTAGTGTATCATCTTTACTGTACACATCGCAATATCGTTTAGTATTAATTAATTTTATAAACGCTATCATTTCAGATCAGTAAGTATATAGTTTCATTATTTGAACATGTGTACCAACAGCTACGATTAATAATACAAAGTGATATTTCATATATTTATCTTTTTATTAGTTGAATTGATCAATGACTATGTTTTAAGCCACGCTGATTTGAATATTTAGATCGCAAATATAACTTAAAATGTTCTAAAACGCTGTTGATTCGAAAGACTCTCTACTCGTGTTACCTACTACATATGTTTAGCTCATATCATAGCTTATGCCATTATAAATGTGGACATAACTAAACTGAATCTACTATTGACCAGACTTTAAATTATCGAAGAATTAACTCGCTCTATTAACTCTACTTTAGTTTGTTCTCTGACTTAAAGTTTAAACGCAGTTTTGAGTATCAACTTCGTTCTTTTTTTCATGCCACCCTATATATTTCTTAATAGTAATTAATTTAGTTGTATTTTTTGTTTATTACAATAATTATATTTTTTTCGATATAGCTTTAATAATGGCCATTCGAAAATTAGAAATAAACCACAGGTAAAGTATTCGGAGCCCACCGGAAGTGAAATTAAATACCGTTAATAATAAAAACATTAAAAAAATGATACGTAAAACCGTGTGATTCTGTAATAAAAAAAAAACAATTCGAAATGACACTAACTGTTCGTTAATTAAATTATAACTAATACAAATATATTTGGAAGATATAAAACTATCAAACTGGCGAAACCACGTGAAAAATTCTTTTCTTCCGCCATGAAGGTCCATCAATCTGTTGTGGACCCAAGCACAGTTGGCGATGAAGAAACAAACGAAAGACATGAAGAAAATATTGGAAGGAGTGAAGAAACACGGCATAATTATATCATCGGTGGTAAATACATAGATGGAAGAAGAGTACCTAATACCGATGAAGCAGTCAGACATTTAAACCAGGATGCAGATAAAACGGGACGAAGCGAGCAAGAAGAAATGAGAGGAGTTGTTTACGATGGAAGAAAGAATATCAATGAAGAGTTTGGTAGAAATGGAGGTGAAAATGTCAAACAGAACAGTGGGAATGTTGAAGACCATGCCGGTAATGAAGATACCATCCCTGATCCTGTACAAAGGAAACGAAAACCAGCGAGTTGCAGCTCGGTTTCGACCGGCTTAGATGATGGGTATGGGTCATCTTCAAGTTCTCCACATGGTTCTGGTGAGTTAATTCAATATTTTATTTATTTAAAAAAAATTTAATGTTTTTTTTTCGTCCTACTGTAAAATTTGGTTCATATCACTTATTCGATTCTAGCTTTCCACTGACATGTTTAAAAAATATTAACTATTTTTTATGATGATTTTGATTATGATAAATACATTTTAACCATAATAAAAAACCTTCACTCGATACGTGTTTCGACTTCACAAAAATCCTAATTAGGAATCTTTTAATTCACAACTATCTGAGGACTTCTTGTAAATTCGAAACACGCGTCGAGTGAAGGTTTACATATTTATTTTAACTGCGACTAAGAAACCACAATCTCTATATTTTCTTAGTAACTTAAAAGATAAGAGTGAGTAAAAATAATATTTTTTATGAACGTTATATTTGTTATAAATAATAAATTACTTGACATTAACATTAAGATTCTAAATGTCTCATATTAAAAATTTAGATTGACCTTTAAAAAAAATTTGAAATAATGTTTTTAATAAACTCACCGAGTGCGTGTGTGTGTGTGTGTGTGTGTGTGTGTGTGTGTGTGTGTGTGTGTGTGTGTGTGTATGGCTGAGTGTGGGTCTGCTGTAAAGACATAATCATCAAGCAAGAATTTTCTAAGCTCATTTCGTTGAAACAGAGCTTACATTATATTACATTAGAAACAATTTATTATTCTGTTATACATACGCGCATAAACCTAAACATGACAGATAATGCTTTGAATTCATCTATATTTGAATAATGTATGCTTATAAAAAGTGGCTGTAGGGATAATGGGAGTTAAAAAGATTTTGCAATTTCATTTAAACAAGCAGTGCTGTAACGTAAATAAAAATATTTACATATTACCTTCACTTTTTCGGAAAAATGACTATTGGGCATTAATAATAACAAAACGTTTATACATATTTGAATTCCATGAATTGTCAGCTTTATTTTGATACCCCACTTTTAGGGATACATTTTGAATAAACCACTTGTCTCCCACTATCTAAAAAAACGTTAGAGGTATATTATTGGTCCACCATTTAGTCTAATTATATCAAATCTCAATCTTTAAGGTCAAACCGATTAGTAGCTAGAAGGATGTGACAGACAAATAGGCAGATAGGCAGGCAGACAGACTGACAGACAGACAGTCAGACAGTGTTAATTCTATGATGTTCAGTATCATAAAGGTACTTACAAAATTTGCTAGCTAACAAGCACTCGTAAATGAGGTATTAATTTTGTGATAGTATCTATGAATTTGCTATGGAATTTTGAACAGTGATACTTCAACGTATTGTAACACAGTTGACGACTCTGACCGTACAAACCGTGTTTACATACAACGCGTGCGTGAAACTTGTCAAAGTCTTCATGAAACTCCAAAAGAACTGTCATATAAGTTTGATACTTCATTTGAGAGTGCTTGCTAGCTTCTTTTATGATACCGAACATAAGTATTCCTTTTTTTCTGATTTAGTTACGGAGCACTGTAACAACACTTTCACGCAATTTATCTTAATCGGTTTGGCTTGTGTTCAATCCATGCGCCTACAAACTACATACAACAAGTAGAAGTAGATAATTTATAGAAAACAGTTTTTTTTGCATTATATAGTTGTTTTATTACTATGTGACAGTGGACGGCGTTCATGCTAAAACATGATTCCCCATCACAGTATTCAAATCGTATCTGACAGCATGTGTGTGTGTTCCTTTGCCAGACAACTGGGCCGCTGCCAAATTTTATAGAATTTTTTTAATGTGTGACTTTACCACAATTCATTGCTCTATAGACTGTTATATGTTATAAACATCAAAATATGAAATACAGAAGATCTTCGACAAAACGAACTTTTTTATATTCTTTTATTTTTGTGCATTATTGTGTAAAGTTGTTTAAAAGTTTTTATTGAATTAAACAGGGGTAACTAATCTTTTTCAGAAGAAGGTCACATTAAATAAATAATTAAAAAAATCATTGATATAAGTTAAATATAATACACAAATATAAATAATATTAACACGAAAAATATTGATCTATAAATAAGAATGCAGATCATTTAATTTTGTAAGAAATTAGTTTCCATTAAGGGGTTAGGTGTAGTCAGAATTTTCAAGAAATCGATTTTCTTTTTTTTGTATTTTTGGAAGCTGCTACAACGGCAGAAGAACTATTATATGGCCCATTAATACAGGACTCGGTGTAAGTAATTAAATAATACGTATTACTTTACGTAAATTGAGTGTAAAACTTTAAATGCGTTTTTCTCAAAACTATGTTTTTTGAACTGGTGACCACTGTAGCTCGAAAACCGCTCGGTAGATTTTAATGAAATTTATACAGCTTTTTGAAAACATGAAAAAATAGTGCCTGATCGAAGGATTTTTTTTAATTTCGATTTGTTATAAACAATTAACTGTTGGTTTTTTTCCCGAAAATCTTGAAAAAAATTTCCTGAGGCTGCCATTTTATTAATTTAAGAAAGAAAAAAAAACTTCCATCAGGCACTAGATTATCTATTAATAAAACTATTTTTTTTTGTCCGATTGAATTTGGATGAATCTCCAAGGATAAGTGATGGTCACCGTAAGGAGCTTCGGTTGGAACTGGATCAACACAAACAGCCATTACTTTTAAAATTATTTTTTTTTTCTAAAATTTCTGTCAAGTCAAGTCGAAACCTTATTTAATGATGCTATGATTTTAGTTTTATAAAATAAAATAATTTACTGGCAAAAAAATTATTTAAAATTGTAATTTTTTCATGTCTCTGACTACACCTAACCCCTTAAGTAAGCACCTGTAAAGGTTTGTATAGGGTATAGGAAAAATTACTTATCCTTTTGAAATTGCTCAGTTATGTACAAACAAGGTAAGGTTTCAAATATAATCGACACACTTTGAGTAAACATTTAATTACAACGCAGATCATCGGGATACCTTCGTTGTTTTGAATATCATATGTATTGTTGTGATTATTGAATCCTTGATATGAAAAGCGCCGTTATTTGTGTACACAAAGGTTATATTCCGCGTCTATTTGTGTAGCTGTTGGCGCTTCCGAACGCCCGGAGCGTGGGCGGCGACACGCTAACAGAAATAACTGCCCGTTCTCACTCTTGTAGTAAATCTCTTATACTACACAAACATACACATACATATACATGTGTCTATTCCATTGAATATAACAAGTATCCTGATTTAGTTGTTTAATTAATAATTGTTACAATAAATGCGCTAATAATCTTTAATACAAAAATCGGCATGATGCCAGTAATAAAGTATCATTGAAATTATGATTTTAAATAATGAAATAGGTTAACCCTTCGTAGCTCAAGATCTTAAAAATTTAAATTATGTTGATAAAGAGACGAGTTTAGGCATATAAAAAAACACGTATTTTCAGAAATTTAAAAATATTTATTTTTAATTATTTATTTGATTTTTTTCGGATTGACATATTGTGAGATAACCGTAAAAAACACTTATGTCGTAATGCAGAATTTGAAACAATTATTTAGTTTATTGTAGCATAATGTTACACCGCATTTTTCGCAAATTGTTTGTGAAACGCCATACACTGGGGAAACTTACAACGTATTCTTTTTTCTACCTAAATCGGCCAATAACCGGATCTGGTCCTGTCTTACTGCCAATGTTTACGTAATAATACGTAAGTCAATAGGTTATGCCATCTGTGAATTTTACTTGATACTAAGTTATTCAGTGGTATGTTACAGTAGTGTTACACATATTTGAATGAACTAAATATATTTAGTATGTATATTAGCGGGATTATTGGGGTTTGTTACAGAAATGTTACATAGGGCTATAAAGGGTTAAAAAGATTCTAAAAAATGTATTTATTTTTATATTAAAAGCGAGATTAATATTATTTTTGCTAAAATAAAAATGCAAAATCCACCATGTTAAATGAAACACCAATCACAGAGAATGACGTCACGCATCAGTAAACGTCAAAGTGATTCAATTTTATTTTAGACAAATATCAATTCCTCTTACATGATTATTAGGTATATAGGTATATACCTTATTTAAGAACTTATATACTTCGGAATTCATTTTTAACACACAAAAAAAAATTAAATTATTGTCTAACTCTGAATGTTTGATTATTGTTGACAAGAAGTTTGACGTCACAACTCTGAAATGTAACCCACGAGCGTTTTGGCGTCAAATTTAAAATTAGTTTTAAAAGAGTCAATTTTTGCGATTGAAACTTTATTTTCTGCAGAAATAAGTATTTTTTTGGAAATAGGAGACACGTAAGATCATCATAGAATAGTTTTTTTAAATTAGTAATCATACCTTATATTAACACTCTCCGTTTTCTTACAGAAGACTTTCTTAGTCATCATGCCTATTTGTAGTGTTTTGTACCGGAATCGGAAATAAAGAAACAGTATGTCTATCTGTCATAGCTATTGAATCTTGATCTAGAAAGCTGATATTTGGTAGAATGATGGACAAATAATAGGTCTAAATTATAATAAAAGTGATTTAAGTTTTGGTGTATAAGGCGGCTATTACACTATCAAAGAAACGTGATAAAATTTTTTGATCAAAGAAATGTGACAGTGTAATACGTCAACTTTTATAATATTTACGTAATATTTACCTTTATAATATTTCTTTTATCATAGATAATGACAGTTTCTTATATTTAATTAAAGTTTTTTGACGGATAAATCAAAATGGCGACTGAAAAGTGTTCGTGGACGGTTTCGGCTACGAAATTACTTATAATTTAATATATGATCAAATCTTTGTCAAAGATCTTTGACATATTTATTTGATAGTGTAATAGCTGCCTAAAAAGGGAGAAAATGAGTTACTCAATTTATTTTTTAATATTTGTTCAATATATAGTGCCAGATCGGAGAAGAAGAATAAATTTAGAAGAGAAGCTTGAAAGAAAAATTATCACTCGAAAGTTTCTTTTTTACATTTTTCTCAAAATACAATTTTCTGTTCCCGATTCCCGAAGGTAGAAAATAAATTCTCAGACATTTGCGAACACTACCCTCAAATATATTATCCTCTAGGGATACTAACCCCTAGGCTAAGAACCACTAGTGTGTAAGAATGTTCTGTGATGGACTAAACATTGTATTTTTTACATACCTTCATAAAATTCGCAATGTAATAATGTTTAGTAGCGGTTCTTAAGCTTTTGTTGTCTAGAGACCCCCTTTTGAACAATTATTTTTTCTGGGACCCCACTCTCACAGAAAAATAAGAAGGTCGTTATATAAATAATAATAGTAAATCACATACGCTGATTTCAAATCCGTCGACAAAAATCAAATCCGATCACTCGTTCAAAAGTTATGACCGTTTTTATCAAAAATTTAAAAAAAATGAAACTTTCAGATGTCATATCTCAAGAATGGTTTGAGATATAGACCAGCGGTTCGAAAATTTCAACTTTTCACGTCATTTTCTATATAAGTAATATTTCACGCATCAAACTTAAACTTGTGGTAGATATATCAAATCAATTACAAAAAAATTAAAAATTTGAATCATAACAAACTATACGAACAATAAATTTCACTAATTTTCATTTAAATCACATTTATTTTGATAAAATGCAATAATTGATACTGAATTTCCATAGAGAACATACAAACAAAACGGTTAACCTTTAGAAATAAATAATATATTTTTTTAACTCCCATAGTACGCAAATAATTAATTCATTTAATGACATTGGTATTGATACAATAAAGTTATTCATGAAAAAATTCCAACTAGAGATTTTAACAGAATTTTTAATATCTTTGTTTAAGGGACAACACTTTAAATGTTCAATAAAAATTTCAAGTTTCTAGACGGACAACAAAATGGTTATTTAGAACCCTAAATAATTGATTTAAAATTTATATCGTAACTATTTTATCGATGTAACTAACTGTTTTGAAAATATCCGTTTCTGTTTAATACAAAAGTCTTTAGATAATTACAGCAGTTTATTTTTTTATTAACTACACTAACGCCCGGTTTCTCAATATGAGTTTAAACTTCAGATTATTTAATCTTCATTCTAGGTTTAAACTGAACATAATGTCCAGTTTAAACCTCACTCAATTTCTCAATAAAAGTTTAAATGGTGGATTTTTGTTATGACAAACTAAAAATTAGCCTCAAATTATTAAATTAAATTGATTAAAAATGAGTTAATTCAGTAAAAGAGAACAGGGTACATTACTAGAATTAATAAAAGAATATAGTGTTACTATAGAATGTAAAAGAAGTTGGATAATAAGTTAATATTTGGGTTAGAAAAATAAATTATTTCATCTGTCAGTTAAAAGTTAATCTTAAGATTAATTATAATTTTTAACTGGACATTGAGAAACAAATGTATAGTTTAATCTTACGTTTAACTGGGACATGTGGTTTAAACTCATATTGAGAAACCAGGCCTAAATGTATTTTTATACATATAAATAAAAGCAAATTCAGGTATATCAATTATTTAATTTATTTCTTCACATATACATATGTACATATGCATTAAATGCTAATTTGTAAGTAATTGAACAGTTTCTGTAGAAATATTGGGAGCTACGTTGACGAATTTCTTGAAGTCATCAAGTTCACAACAATTAATATAACCGTGATTCAACTGTTTACGGAACGGTTTTAATTCGTGCAACCATTGTATAGAATCACAAATATCTTCACAAAATATTTTACCATCATTTTTATATTCTTTTCGAATAAAATCACTAAGTTCCAATATAGGTTTATTAAGAGCGACGAAAGCTACTGCTTTTTTTGCTTTTTCGTCGTAAACAATTTTCCATATGTACTCATTCACTGGAACTTCTTTTTTAAAATAAAAATCATTCTGAAATAAAAAAAGTAAATTAAAAAAATTTACTATAAAATGTCATATATTATATCATAATTTTAAAGCATCTAAGGTCGAATGCCCACAATAGGGAACCCCTGCTATATAAAATATAGTATATAGCAGGGGTTCCCTATTTATTCCTACATAGTACCCTTTTAAAAGAATGATTTCCTTTATAGACCCCCTTACATTTTTAGATTCTAGAAAACATAAACGTACTACCATCCTGTCAAAAAAATACAAGTAGAAAGCAAAAAAAAGGTCATTGCAATTCAAAATTTTAAAACAGAAAAGTCATAGACCACTGGAATATTATAGATCCTTTTTATACTTCCATAGACCCCCAGGGGGTCCACATGGACCCTGTCGGGAATCCCCGTTATATAGTATATAACATATGACTTGAATTGCTTATTTATGAAAAAAAATATTACCCAAACATATATAGGTTGATATATTCCAGCGTCATTAGGTAATTTAAGGACACCGAATCCACCAGTATACACATGTAAAGCTCTAGAATGAATTGCAAATGCCAAATTACGAATATCTTTTTCAAGACGTTTCCAATTTCCACTTATCAAACTTTTCCACACAAACCATTTATTTGTTCTAAATTCTAAAGAACCCCTCAATGGTAGTGGAGAATCTTCATTGGGTATAATATTTTCCGACACTATCGGATCTATATTAATAATATGATATTTATCAGCAAGATAACTATTCAATCCTGTCCCTGACGATTTCATAATTTTCCATACTCTTGGTAAAACTAAATCTTTTTCATTTACTCGAACATACGTAGATTCGAATTCTTGCATATTAATGAACCCTTCCAGTTTATCATTTTTCAGTACACTTTGATTTAAAAGAATATGAGTATATATTGGAGTTCGTAATTCATTATTAAAACAAGTATTTATAACATTCATTACATATATTTTAGAGTCGATTCTTCTATAATATGCTGTTGAATATTCGATGCCTTGACCTTGGCTGCAAATTCTATTAGAATTGTACATAAAAAATTGAGAATTAAGACATTCTATATTTCCCAAAGAATATTCTGTTCTGCACTCTTCAATTTCTCTATGGTTATAATGGTATCGTTCTTGGCTGTTACGGTTGCAAATTCTGTTTTCAGAACATTTTATAGTTCGTATTGTTTCAGTTGGTAACACTTCTTCAAAATTCCAACACACTGTTGTTACATTATCTTCTGATGGTAAAGACAATACATTTTCAAATATTGGATAAAAATTATCAGTCCCATATTCGAAAATAAATGGTAAACGGGAAGCTTTTAGTGAAGATATATCAACGGAACATTCTGAAATATAATTAAAAAATATTTTCAATTTTTACCAATTTCTTCATAACATAAAAGTATATAAACTAATTGTAATATTTATATAAAAATAATTTAAGGGGGAAAGCCACTGTGACGGAAAAAAATATACATTTTTTTTCTTAGATTTTTTAAAATATACATATTTATAAATATGTGTACAAAAAATTTAGTTTAAATTTTGAAAATTGACGGAGTTACAATCAATTTAGTGAGCCGAGGTAGCACGGCCGATTATGACAAAACAAAAACATTAAACACGTTTATCTCGAAATGACATTTTTCGACTTGGTTGACACGATTCCTCAAAGACTAATGAACCAATTTCATATTTTTAAAAATTAATTTTCGTAATTGTAGTAGCTATCGTTGCACGTAGTCGATTTTTGTAATTTTGATATTTACTATTTTTAAAACCGCTCTAATAAAAAAATAGGTCTTAAAAATGAAAAAAAATTTCAAACGATCGCCATTTTGTGAAAAAATAAAATAAAAAGGCTACGTGCAACGATAGCTACATTCATATAGATATTGATAAAAATTGTATTTATTTTTTTCATACAACCCTTCTCGAAATTTCGAGTCAACCATAGAGAAAAATATTTTTTGGTCGTCACATCGAGGCTCATAACTTTATTAAATATTTAATATTTTTCAATAAAAATTAATATTAAATAAGTTGAATATATACTTAATAAAATGTCCTTCACCTGATTCAAAAATAATTAGTTATATCTGTGAAAAAAATTCCCAAACATTGACAATTTTTTTACCCGTCACAGTGGCTATCCCCCTTAAATAAAAATGATAATACAAAAAATGTATACAATTATAAAACTATTTAAAACCAGATAAACAAAAATGATAGTTACAGATATATTTATAATAAATATTAACGCGATACTATGTATTTTCTTATCATGTTAAACGAGAGTAAATCGGGGAATCCCCTACATTAGAATCACTACAACGTCATTGCTGACGTGATACTGTTTGTAAACTTAGATGCTGTTTATCTCAACATAAGTAATGTAAATGTGCGTGCACTTTCGTGTCATAGTTTTTTTCAAATACATTTCAATAATTTTCAAGAAATAATACTTTAATTATTAGTAATATAACAAAAAATCTTTGGTAGAACGTATTTAAATAGGGTTGATTTTTAATTTTAAGTGTCCAGGGACATAAACCGTTTAATAAAAAAAAGTGAGAGTGAATGTGTTTCTGCAAAATGTTTGAAAAATTCGTGTTAATATAATGTTTATATAATTACAATTTAATTTGTTCTGGATGTAAGATCAGGGTTCAAAATACAAATGTATGTTAATTAATTATCATTTAAATACCTATTATTATTATTATTATTATTATTTTATTAATCAATTTTATAATTATAAACAATGGACATTTATATGAAGATCTGAATGACGCACCACTGACTTCAGGGTACACATTTGTACGGAGTACATTGGTAACAATGTAAGGTAGCTTCTTATGAAACTTATATAAATCCGATTAGAATTTATCGATTTATATTATATTTAAGACAGTTCTTGTATTTAGCAAAAAAACGAATGATGTGTAAAACACGGTTTATTATGTTATACGCCTTAAAAAGTATTAATTTATTTCAAAAGCAGGGGAAAAATGACATATCTAAAATGACATATTTAGAAAAAATACTTGGGCCGTTCGATGCGAGTAGGTACTAGGTACCCCCCGAATAATGATGTACGGAAAAAATATTACATAGTTAGAAATTTTGTAATAATAGTTTAAATAATACATTACCATCTAAACAGTTGATTCGTGGTAAAAATATGGAAATGAAAAATATGATGATAACTTTTAAGTTCTTCATTTTCCAAGTACTTTAAGATACTGTACTGAAATATTTGTATATTTTCAAACTATATAAGATAAATTATAAAAACAGAATTCATTAGGTCATGATCTAACAATAAGATAAAGAATTCAATATTTATTTTCTTTCTGCTGATTATAGAAATTTTATCATTTATCCAAACAATGAATTCAGGTTAAATGGTCTCTAATCTTATTTAAATAATATAGAATATAAAAATGTACCCTGGATAGTCAGATTTAAAGAACAATAAAATTAAGCATGTACCCTCGTTTCACCATTCTGTAATTATTGTTAGAGCCAGAATTCATTGAGATAATTGTCCATACGTCACTCCGAGTTGAATGACAACTGACAACAACATCACTGGCCGATACCTGGCTTGCATTTGACACAATACGAGTACATTCATCAGTGGGGCGATTTTTATACAGTGGTGGAGAATTTTTATAGCACCACTTAATATTATGAAGAGTAGAAAATATGCGAAACAATTCATTATAAAATTTGTTTACAAAATAAGAAAATAAATTTCAAAATCATAAATATCTGTTTAAAAAAATAAAGAGCTCATAAAAAACTCATGAAAGCATTAGCTAATTCCTATAACCAATAACTCAAATTTGAATAATAGATATACATACATATAAATAAATACTTACCTTTATAAATTTGTTATATTACAATAAACTAATTTAAAACTATTGAAAACATTAATACGAAAATTTTATAATAATTTATAATATTCGTGTATGTATGATCACATATGTTGAGTCATTTAAAATATAGCTTTGTTTGACTCTCGCCAACGAGACGTGTTTTCGCTTTGACAAAACCCCAAGTGCTGGGTTTGAAAAGCATACTTACCTGGCGTAGGGGTTACCGTGATCACCAAGGCGGTTCCCCCAGGGTGAGGCTCTCCCATTGCACTTCGGCTGGGCTGACCCCTGCGATTATTCCTAATGCGAATAACTCGGGCGCGTAATTTTTGGTAGTCGGGACTGCGTTCGCGCTGTCCCGGAATAACATAATACAAAATTATCAAATACACCTAATTCTGTTTTTACACGATAGATACGTTCCAGAAACAACCGTGTAAAAAAAAGACATGAAGTACATAGAAAAAAAGAGATTATTTCCATATCCTTCAACCCTGTAAAAAAGTAGGTAAAATGAAATGATTCATACAAAAAAATATTAAATTAACAAGCTGCTATGAAAATAAATAATAAATAAATAAAAATCCTTGAATGAAATCGTGTAAAAACGGAATCAATTTTTTTTCTAGACCGTGTAAAAACAGAATTGGGTGTACTTACATTATTAATGTGTTAGTTAAACTGTTTGTAATATCATGAGTATTATGAGTTTTCAATTTATTATAATGTAATGGAAATGTAAGGAGTGAAAAATTTGTTTTTTCTTTTATCCGTGTATATTAATGAAAGAAAAATATCTGAAATTCCTGTTGTAGAACATTTTAGATGATGCTATCGAAGCAATATTGAGTAAAATCGCTTATGCAGCATTTGATAAATCTGGACATTTTTACCGATTATATATAGGTTGTGCATTTGACCATATGAACGAAGAAAAATAAAAATATTTTAGTGCAACAACTACACATATACGTATGTTCATTTTTATATTTAAAAATATATATAAAACTCCTGTCGAAAATATTTTATTTTCCAATTTAATACTCAAGGTTGATTCGTCAAACTAACATAAGTTATAGGTGAAAATTAAACTCAATTTTAAATTCACCAAACGTCTGGAAAATTGTCAATCATTTCGTGCTGTAAACTTTCATACCAGGATATTGAAAAATTCTGTAAAACATTTCTTTCCTGCCTCTCAAGGTTGTCATCTATCAAAGACTGCCATAAAATAATTTAAAAACTTAAATATGTTATAAGCAACTACTGAACGTTCAACGATTACTAGGAAATAATATTTAACAGGGTTGTATTATAAATATTTGTATTTATTAGTTCATTAATTAACCCTACGACAAATACTAAACAAATATTTAGATGCAGAAGTAAATGTTCATATTATGTTAAAAAACATTAATTGATTGTCATGGGACTTTCTTATACGCTGTATCGATTGTATAGTGCACGTGTTTTTATTATATTAAAATAAATCAGGCCAACTGATAGATAAAAAATCAATGGAAATAATAAGTATTCTCTATGGCTTTTATCAATTTGTTTACGGAGCCTTTATATGTATAATCGTTTTTAGGGTTCCGAAGAAACCCTATTAATATCACTTTGTCGTCCGTCCGTCCTATTCACTCTAAGCTCAATAGCTCGTAAACTATATAAGTTAGAACCTTGAAATTTTGACAGAATATGTAAAATGACACCCTCTAGTAAAATATGTACAAATATTTTCGAAAAATATTTTTTTAGGGGGGGTGCTAAGAAGCTAAAGACAGCCAAAAAAATATTTTTTTTAATACCAAGGCAAGTGGCACATCAAAATGTGTAACCAAGCTAGTGTAATTTGATCCATATTCTTATTTTTTTATAAATCAAAAATGGCGCCTACAGGGGGCTTTAAAGCAAATTCAAAAAAACAAAAAAAATGTATTCCAAGTCGTGTGGGGTCTCAAAATGTAGATCTCAGTGAGTAGAATATGACACTATTCTTTATTTTTTTTCTAAATCAAAAATGGCGCCTGCAGGGGGCTCCAAGCAAAAATTTTGTCTGTCCCCCCCCCTCTAACTCTGTAACTACTGGCTCAAAAAATCTGAAAAAAATTAAGTAACGAGGCTTTGGTGAGACTACCAACGACAAATACTAAAGTCACCAATATCATTTCAAATTTTGGAGAAAAGGGGAGGGGCGTCACACATTTTTATTTTTTTACTTTTTTATCTGGGCATGTGGGGTGTCGAAATGTAGATCTCAGTGAGTAGAATATGACAGTATTTTTTATTTTTTTTATAAATCAAAAATGGCGCCGACAGGGGGCTTCAAGCAAAAATTTTGTCTGTCCCCCCCCCCCCCCCCCTCTAACTCTGTAACTACTGGCTCAAAAAATCTGAAAAAAAATAAGTAACGAGGCTTTGGTGAGACTACCAACGACAAATACTAAAGTCACCGATATCATTTCAAATTTTGGAGAAAAGGGGAGGGATGTCATACATTTTTTTATTTTTATTTTTTTATCTGGGCATGTGGGGTGTCGAAATGTAGATCTCAGTGAGTAGAATATGACAGTATTTTTTATTTTTTTTCTAAATTAAAAATGGCGCCTGCAGGGGGCTTCAAGTAAACAAACATTTGTCCACCCCCTCTCTAGCTCGGTAACTACTGACTCAAAAAATCTGAAAAAAAATTGGTAATGGGGTTTTTATAATACTAGTAACGACAAATACTAAAATCAATATTATTTCAAATTTTGAAAAAATACGAAGGGGCGTCATGGAATTATTTTTATTTTCATATCTGGGCTTGTGGGGTGTAAAAATGTAGATCTGAATTAATAGAATATGATCCTATTTTTATATTTATTTTTAACTCAAATATGCACCTGTAAATGGCTCTAAACTGTCCACGTAGTATATACTTCGGAACCCTTATGGCATACACTGGTGTATGTCTTGACAAATTTTTTTAGTTACAACGTCTACACACAAACCAACATACATCACGTCCAGTGCACCCCCCTACCTCCCAACCTTTTTACAGTTATTGTTCTATCTTCAATAAATCATTTGCAAAATATCTTAAATATTGACTATTTTCAACACCATCAAAGTAGGTCCTCGTCCCCTTTTTTCATAACCTATTTAATAACAATATTTAACAGTACAGTAACTATTTAACTAGTTATTCAATTTATTATAATTGATTTTATAGTTTACATTAATTGTTAGTGAAAATGTATACATATAGGAAATGATTACAAAATAATCAAAGGTTCAAAAAACAATTGAAAATAAAGTAAATGAACAAAACATTATTATTGTATTATACTGGAATTCTTTTGATGCCAAGTTTACAATGTGGGGGGTAGTGAATAATTAACTGAAAATATAGTTATGAACTTATTAATTTTGTTTTAAAAGTAACATAATAAATTATAATTAAATTTTTATAATCTTCAAGGTTTTATACATTAGTACCTACGGTCTGAAAACAAGTTTGCCCTTTTTAACACTTTTCCAATTTCGTAATGTAAAATTATGTATTTAAAAAAAATATGATTTAGAAACAAACTGAATATTTTTTTCTTCAAATTTTTTTACGATTATTAAAAAAAATCGAACTGATCGGATAAGATTTTTTTATTTGTCTCTACTATGAGGACAGGCCGCTATTATTTTTAAAATAAATAAACATATACATACATCACTGTCCAAAATTTAATGAAATATTTATAATTGCTCTCATATAAGAGCTATAACTTTGAATAAGAGTTAAACAAAATATGATCGTTAAACGCACGCTGACGTCAAAAACGTTTCGGCCTATTACAATGGAATGTTAAAACAGACGAGTTATTTAATAAATCAGTTGCAGGAGATCGAGTGTGCTAAGTTTTCAAAACAACTAGAAAATATTTATTACCCTACTTAAGCCATACATTAGAAGACGTTAAAATATCTGAAGAGATTTCAAATGAATAAATGATACAAAAGTGTAAACAATCTTTTAGTAAATAAAACAGAAATAGATTAGAAAACTTTATACAGGAGACGTTCGACTTGTTGAAAATGGTTTTAAGTATTTAGTTAAAACTTTTATTTAAAAGTTTCATGTCCGGTATCAAAATTGCTAGCTAGCAAGCACTCTCAAATGAGGTATAAATTTTGTTATATTATCTATGGAATTGCTATGGAATTTAAGGCAGTGATACTACAACGTATTGTAACACATTTGGCGATTGACCGTACAAAATAATTTTTTATAATATCACCGCTGTTTTAAAACGCGTGTGTGAAACTTGTCAAAGTCTTCATGAAACTCCAAAGGAACTGTCATATAAAATTGATACCTCATTTGAGAGTGTTTGCTAGCCAACAAATTTGCTATAAATGTTTTTAAATGTTTTAATGATTGTATTTTTTATGAGACAAAAACTTGTCAAAAACCCTACATCATTTTATTTTATATTTTAAAAACTAATTATTTGCTACCGCAGTTATCATTTTTTTTTCAAACTAAAAAAGTTGGATTAAATATTAACAGTGTAAATAATAAAAGTATCTACTTAATTAAAATGTCCTGTTCTTCTTAAAGTCAACAGTATTAAAATTTTACTTTTAAAAATAGTTGACTAAAAAAATAAAAGTTACAATCGCAAAAATACTTTTGAAATACCCATCAGACAGAATGAAAAATAATAATAAAAAACGAAAACTTCACTAAACTCCGTTTTGTTTGTGTTTCCCTGTGAAGGAAAAACTTTAACGGAGTGAAAAGATTTTCATAGCCATCCATACAATTGATGTACACGACTATGTGCGTTCATGTCGACCATTCCGCTTGGCCAACTTTATGCTAATGATACAGGTATTCAGATGATGACAATGTGCAGTAATTGCCAGAGAAAAAATCGCATTATGTTCCTATATTTACAATTTAGTGAATGTAAACTTACTTACACACTGTTTTTGTCGTATTATACTTGCCTTATATCTATGTAGCTATATTTATTTAGAATTTTTAGATTCAAATAGCTTTAACGGTGCAGTTTATGAATTTTTTTACAAAACATCTAATAAAATATAGTTTAAAACAATAAATACCTAAGGGTGGTCCTTATTTTTGAACTTTTGAATTTTGAACTCCGTACCCCCTAAATTTGTTCGTTATCATGAGACTTGAATTTGTGTTAAATTTGGTCGTGATCAACCAACCTCATCCCGTGCCGACTTAGGGTTGAAAAAAGTCCTAATAGGGTAGTTTTATTGTTTTTTTGCGTTTAATTACAAAAATAAAGCAATTAGCATAAATATGTACACAACATTTATTATAGAGCGTAAAATTGTCTATAAAAAATGTTCTTATAGTATATCACGAATATCTATTATTTTCCATGAAAAATAATAAATTTTATTTGAAAAAATTGTTTACGGTAACGTAAATATATGATATGAATGGTAGTCCAGTAAAAGAAGCATTTTGACAAGAACTTTTAAGGGACAAGCAATGTTACTGTTGATTATTATAGATTTTGGTACGGAGAATTCGAAAAAAAAAACAGACTAGAAAAAATTGGTGCAAGACCCTTAAAAATGGGGATGAAAGGTGAAATCCAATTTCCATGTGTATTTTCAATTTATTTCAAAATCTAAAGCGACAATAGGGTATTTTTATGGTTGACATTTGTTGGGGCGCTGAGATGAATCGATTGAGACCACATGTACTGAATTTGACCCAAAATTACCCCTTCTAAAAGGTTTAATATAGGTAAAAATGCTTATTTTTGGTGTAAATAATTTAAAAATAAATAACTTCCGTTAAAATCATCTAAATAACTCGAAATTGGTCTCAAATTGTTCCTGAAATTCCAAAGAATAATGATAAGCTATAATTAAAAAAAATATTAATAGTTTAACCAATGAAAATTGCTAATTTTTAAGGGTAAGTGACGAACATTTTTGGAAAATTGTCATTTTACTAAAATTTAATTAAAAACATAAGGGTTGAATATTTTTTAGTAAAACTAACGTGAATATCTTCGATTTGTGTATACAAACAAAACCTATATGCATGTATTATAGCATTTCGGGGTAAAATTTTATAATATAACTTTATAACCCCCCCCCCCCCCCCGCATCTGAAAAATTATATAGTATTTAATAATTTATATTTTAATTCACATTTTTTAAAAAGTGTTTTAACCTAAGGGCATATTTACATTAATATTTATTAATATATTAACTACTTGCATTACCCCCCCCCCCCTGCCTTGTCAGTCTTGATCCCATAATCCGCATTTGGACATTTATAATTACCTATACTGCAGGACTTAAATAGACGATCATTGGTGCACTGAAATCGAACCCTTACCCAAATTTTCTCAGTAACTACTGAACAGATTTTCTTCCGGTTTTCACTAATAAATAGAGTGTTTCACGAGGAAGATTTATGTGTATAATTTGTGGAAATTGTATGTAAATTTTATGAAATTGGAAAAAAAAACAATCGTCTAAAAGGTATTTTCGCATAATGTACGCTGCTGCGTAAATATAGTTAGTGATATTACATAGTGTAAACAATGTTTGATAGGTTTATTACAGAACGAATTTATATCCCCTGGTAATACAGAATCCAATAAGCTAGTTAATTATATTTTGAAATTAAATAAAATTTCTGAAATGAAATCAAAATCACATGATATTCGCATGGAAATCAAATTTATCAAATAAAAATTAGTTAAAATTAAACTTCTATCAAGCTACCTTTCTAAGTAATAAAAGAGTTCGCCCTCATGTATACAAATAAGTTTTAATACTATACAAAACCTGCATAAAATGAAATTTGTCATTTTCCTTCCACAAGATTCATCGTGTGTAGCGAAGCTTCAAATCTGATCTTAAGATATCGATGAGAAGGGTAGATTTAACCGTACTCACCCCATACTAACTCATTCTTCCCTGTTTTGATTTCTTTGAAGTAGTAAAAGTAATTTTCTGAGGTAGGTATACAAACGTGAATATCCTGCTTTAAGTCTAAAAGTTTAGAATTATTTATTTACTTTATATTCAATAATCAGGATTTAATACTTTCGAGGTTACCTAGAAGCAATTGATATAGTAAACCCTCAGTGGAACGAACTATTTGTTTATAAATGAATATTAAAGGAAAAGGGCCAAATTGGTCCCGTTGTAAAGCAACGAAATATTGATGTTACAAAACCTTTTGTCAACGCTATAATGACCTAACTTGTATTACGGGACACCTGCAACGAATTTAAGGAGATTAACATCGTAGAAAAATAATAATAATAATTTCTATTTAAAAAATACCTACAAAATTTCAAGATCATTAGGAAAATACTAGTTTAAGAGATATTGAATAAATAAATTAACATGCATTCTTATTATGAAAACTGCATAATTTCGAGACATGACAGGACTTTTCAAAGTTATGTAACAAAAAATTTGAGCATACATTCTTTATTCATTTACAAAGATATCTGTAAATTTTCAGAATGATTAAGGACCGCGTGAAAAAAAGAGAGAGATGTATCTATGTGATTTCGCATGCTCCAGAGAGAGACACAGGCACCACCTGCCCCGCACCCTATAGTGTCACCCTTCTTAACATTTGGGAAAATATTGACACCCTACTGTATATATAATATATGCAAATTTTGTCCTTTTATGGATCTTTGTAAGCTAGCAACCCTAATATTACATTTAACTATAATTTATTATTATATCAATGTAATGGTTTGAAAATATTTGAAATACCTGTAATAGTCATAATCAAAATAATTATAATTTACGTCGAAGTGAGGCGAATAATTAACATTTATTTATTTTGCAGTATTTTGCACACAGGCTGGACATAGATTGTTTATGAAACAAAATAAAATTAGCCTACATTGTACAAAAAACATAAGTTAATCTTTTATACAATATGGAAATTGTCTATCCAGCTGACAATAAACAAATAGAAGAAGAAGAAGAAGAAAAAATTGTCTTTGGAAGTTATGTCATTTATATATTTTAATAAGCAAATTGTGTCGGTTAAAAAATTGTATGGGTATGGATGCTACATCTTAAAGGCTTGTTTACACGCAACGATAAATCGTAACAATTTATCATAACAATGAGAATCGTTACGATTTATCGTAGCGTGTAAACAGGACATTGTAGCGATTTATTGGAATTTTATTCCATTTATTGGAATTTTATTCCAATAAATCGCTACAATGTCCTGTTTACACGCTACGATAAATGGTAACGATTCTCATCGTTACGATTTATCGTTGCGTGTAAACAAGCCTTTAAGCTTCTAAATAGTTTTATTTTTTAACTGTTACATTATAAAAAATAAACTTAGGTACTCAGTTTCGAAAAATTAAAACCGATATGAGATTAGAGATAGTGGCGTGATCAGATTTTTTAGGGGGGGGGGGGGGGGGGGATTTTTTTATATTTATAAATAACCAACTAGTCCCTCATTGATTACACCCTCCGCGCCCCGAGACTCTCGTCTAGTTTCGTCTCATCAAATAAAATAAAATATAATTAATACAATTTTTCAATTGTTAGCTGAAATTCACGAATAAATATTTCTATATGAACTAACTAGCCATAGAACCCGGTGTTACCCGGGGATATTAATTATAACTATATTTAACATATAATCATGCTACACTATATTTTTAGTTAAATTATTTCAATATTGGAAAATAATATTTTCTAGGTTTTAAGAATAACTTGAAAGACAATCGGTGACAGAAGTAGCTAAATAAAATTCATTAATATCTGTGATTTAGATTTTGTATAGAAGTTATAAATGTCACAAATTATTGTTAGAGTCATTGACTTATATGAAGCTAAATTTCCCTCTCTTATGATTGTAATATAAGAAATATTTTAACTGTAATAATATTTCAAATTTTTTTTACCGAAACATTCCACTTACCTGTGTCGGTGCAATTTTGCTTATTGTGGATAAAATTTAATAGAACGAATTCTTCAATAACCATATATCACGTTCAAAGTGACATACCAATTTAGTTTTTAATTAAGTTTATGATATAATATCAACCACGATAATATTAATAGATTTATATTGATGTGTCTGTTACAGAAGATGTACAATACTTAATTTTTTTAATGAATTATTGTTTCAATTTTTGTTCTGACACTATCGGAAAATATATAGGTAATAAATTTTTTAATTATATTAAATAAGTATGTCTTTATGTATTTTTAATTTTAAAATTATAATTGCTGGACCATTTTAATATATCTGCTTCACTTTTTAACTCAGATATTGGGAAATTCGATTTAAAAATAATATATGTATTTAAAATTTATTTTTTATACTAACCTGGAAAATATCATGTTGGCGCCCATGCTGCCCATAACATTGCAATATGCAATAAATATATATGTATCACTAAATCACTATATTTTACTATAAAAGTAAGTTTTGCTCACGATCACGCACGCTCACCAGTAAAATTTATTTAGTCACGCCCGTTCGCTCACGGTTACAGAAAAAAAAACACTATCACGCAGGTGCGCGAATTATATTTTTTACTCACGCCTGATCATGTACGATGTGTCACGATTTAATATAATTGTAATAAAATTTATTTTGAAATGATGAAAATTATTGTTTTATACGTGCAATATAATATGGATATTATATTTTATTTTATTTCTTTAATGTATATTTCTAGTGTAAGTATTAGCAAACAATACAATATGAAACTTAAGTGGAATTAACAATATTGACTATTAAAGTGTTTCTTCTAAAAATGATCTTTTTTATACTGTATTTTTTTAATAAAAAATATTCGTTTTAAAATATTATTCTAACTATGCAATATTGCATTACGAGTTCAGAAAAAAAAATATTTAAAAAAAATAACCTTCAAAATATACTCAAAACAAAATTTTACACACACACGATCACGCACATTAGTCTTACTTTGACTCACGATCACGCACGCCCACGCTCCAACGTGACCAGCTAGAAAAACTCACGACCCGCGGTCAGATATACTATGAACGCACCTACTTTACAATATAGAACTTCCTAACTGTATACCTAAATGACCATGTGTGCATTTCTTGTTGAATATTGTTTATTAAATTACATAATATGCCTATTAAAATATACTTATGTATAATGTAATGATGCAATTGTATTTCTTTTAAAATGTATAAGTATAGTTTTATTAATTGAAAAGAATAAAAAAGCAATGTAAACTATTATCACTTATAGGACGTTAAATATTAATTAGTAAATTTAAATAAACATTTGTCAAATGCGTGTCGATCCTCATATATTAATGTCTCGTAGTGTATTATACATATTATTAAAATTCGTGTTTTTTTTTATTTTGTTGCAATGTCAAAGTTATGCTAATAAATAGCACAAAAAATATTAAGAACCAATTTAAAACAGTGCAATAAGTAGCAATTTTAATTTTTCGAAAAGGTGGCTGGCAATGTGTTTTCCATTTGAATTAGGTAGATTATTTTTGACAAAAAAAATCTCGATGTCATTTTATTTTATTGATTTCGGAGAAAGTATTTTTTTTTAAATTTGTTAAACGAAGATTATAATAATATCAAAACGTTTGTACATTTAAATTCTTTAAATTGTGAGTTTTTATTTGATGCCCCAATATCCAGAATTAAATTTAAAAAATATTTTTTTGATTAATTCGATTTTTATAAGTAAAATCTATTTACTGTACTACATTTATTAGCTTTCTAGGTTAAATGTTTCAACCATTATGTGGTGTTTACACTGAGAAAACAAAACAGAAACACGGTGTTTTTATGACCAAAAAGCAATAAACTCTATACATTTTAAAATACGAAGTATTTTAGTGTGGTGTTTACACCGAAAAAACAAAACAGAAACATCGTGTCCTTAAAATACTTCGTATTTAAAAATGTATAGGGTTTATTGCTTTTTGGTCATAAGAACATCATGTTTCTGTTTTGTTTTCCCGGTGTAAACGCCGCATAAGGACACGGTGTTTCTGTTTTTTTTTTCGGTATAAACACCGCATTAGAAGGTTGTGACAAATAAACACACAGTGTTGGTTCTTTAAGTGAATGAATAAAATATAAATTTATTTGTTCTTGAACAACCTACTTATTATTTAGATACGTTATGCGAATCCACGATCGATGAAGACCAACTTTAATTACGATAAATGAATCTTTCGTGCACCGTTATCAGACAAGCCATTTGCTTCTAACTTTCACCTAAACGAAATTCAGTTAGAAGGGTGTGAGACAATATTATGGAAGTCCTGCAGAGTATATAAGCATTTTATGAGTGCGAGAGGTACTCGCAATTTATTATCTGATCGACGACCTCTCAAGATGTGGTCATATTAGATAGAGAGAGAGAGAGAGAGAGAGGGGCATATTGTCGTTGTTCAGGAACGTGGAAATTGAAATTGCTGAGATTTGTGATTAAAATCTATTTTTGTACTATGGGTCAAAATTTTACTCACTTATTATTATATGTACTATTATTTAAAAATTCAAATTAAATAAATATATATAAAATAAACGGACAAGTGCGAGCACAATTTGCGCCCTGAGAGTCCCGTATCGTTGTATAAAATTTTATTATTATTGATGATTATTAGTTACGTAATAAATTTCATTACCCCAATTTTTTTTTCAAAACCCATAATAACTTATCCATGTTTTTCATCAAAATCAAATAATTCGTCGAAAATATATTCTACATTAAAATCAACAAGTTATACTTAATAACCTGCGTGTGAAGTTAGCCCCTATTTTGTTGAATTTCAAAATTTTGAAGGCTGTGCTAAAATGTGCTAGTTGTTTCTAACATTATTCCAAAACATCAATACTCTGAAATAAATTTTCGGTCCCCCAGAGCAAAAAATACATTTTTACCAGAACCACTTTTTCAAAATTCAAAATTTTGAAAGTTGTGCTAAAATGTGCTACTTGTTTCTAACACTATCCAAAATATTTCCTCCCCAAAATAAAAAAAATCGTATCCAAACTGTGTTTTTGACCATTACTGTCACATAAGAAACAAAAATATATTTCATCTGTAATAATTTTTTATAAGATTTATTTTTGATAACTTAAATAGACATTTCACAAATTAGTTGATGTCGCTTTAAATTTTGAATATCCGTTAATCATTATTTTTCCTGAGTGTAATGAATATAATTTTTCACGAGAGTGTCACATTTCAATTTTACCATTTTGTAATTAGTAGGAAAATGACTTCAAGGATATTTATCTTAGGCCGTTAGTTACGTAAACCAATATCGGTCGTATCGTTAATTTGTTGCTAAGAGGATTAGCGCACTAACGGTTGTTAGAGGACAATTAAGTACCGCAGTAACACTTTACAGCCAATAGCTGTCATTTAAATACATTCACAATTACCAGTGATAAATATTGGATTAAATAGTTTTAGGTCCAATATTAATTAATTCTAATATTATATTCGAAAATATGATAATCAAAAATAAACAGTTTTACATTTTTTATAGTTAATTCCTGGAATCTTTTTTGACAAGATCATATATCATGATTTCATGAATTAGACCCGTACATTTTGAAAAGATGTAAAATAAGTGTTTCCCCCCCCCCCGTCCCGTTAATATATTTTTATTTAAAATATAATTTTGCCTAGAAAAAAATAGTTCGATTGTAAAAATTCTTTTGACCAATAAAACCAGATACTACACAGGTTTAGCGTCCACGATTTCTGTTCCGTTTATCCCCCCCCTCCCAATCCCTCTCTTAGCGACGCCTATGTTCCGTTATTTTTTTCTTCTATCAATGTAAACAACTAACTTAAATTTTATTTTATGACAGAAATTTATGTATATAGAACTCAAATGTTGTAAATTCGGTATTTTAACAATAATATTGATTGAAATATTGGTAATTTATAATTCTTCAACATTTTAAAAAGTTTTAATTATTTATTTGTCTCATTAAAAAATAAGCCGGTTTCGTTTGGTGCACATGGCCGAGACAAAAAAATCGTGAAAAAATATAATTATAACTTGTATTCCTTTATTTTAAAGTTAACTAGAATATTAAAAAAAAGAAAATTCGATAATCTGTAAATGCAATCACCATCTTTGTTATTGAAAAAAATGGCGATTCCTTTTATTGAAATTTATTTACACCCTTCAAATCAATAGTCGTAAAATTTAGGTTTAATTATGAAAAGTGTATCTTATCATTAATATCTCCCATTAGTATAATTAAAGTTCTACATTTTTCTGACCCTATTATAACAAAAATACATATATTTTCTAATTAGAATATTATCTATATGTGTTTAAATGAATTCATATTATGAAAGAGCCAATCAGTCAATGTATAAAAAATATATTTATGTTTTGAGTTTTAAATTAAGAGCAAGGTAATTTTTAATTTGTTTATACACTGCGTTCATGATGAAAGGAACAAATTCGTTTAAAATTTAGGGAATTATTTTGTAGAAAAACGCTCGGACCCGTCGATTAGTATTTTTAGTTGCGGATTTTTTGACATAAGAAAATTGTATACAGGCTGTCCCAAGAAGAATATATGCAGTAATCATTGATTTTTTTAAATGGAACACCCTATATATTATGCCATTTTTGAATTGTACGATAAATTCTGAACACTTTTTGTGCGCATACCATAGCTCTAAAATGAGTGGTTTTTGGAATAATGACGTTTGAAATGTGTTTCAAGAAGAACATATTTAGTCATCATTGATGTTTTTTAATGTAAAATCCTGAATATTATGCCATTTTTGAATTATACGGTAAATTCTGAATACTTTCTGTATAACATACCATAGCTCTAAAATCAGTGGTTTTTGGAATAATTTTATTTCTTTTGTATGTTTTATTATTAAAGTTAATTAATTTTTTATTTATTTATAACTTTTCAAACGTCACTATTTCAAAAACTGATGATTTTAGACCTATACTATGTTGTACAGAAAGTGTACAGAATTTATCGTAAAATTCAAAAATGGCATAATATACAGGATTTTACATTAAAAAAAATCAATGATGACTAAATATGTTCTTCTTGAAACACATTTCAAACGTCATTATTCCAAAAACCACTAATTTTAGAGCTATGGTATGCCATACAAAAATTATTCAGAATTTATCGTATAATTCAAAAATGGTATAATATATAGGGTGTTCCATTTAAAAAAATCAATGATGACTGCATATATTCTTCTTGGGACACCCTGTATACAATTTTCTTATGTCAAAAAATCCGCAACTGAAAATACTAATCGACGGGTCCCAGCGTTTTTTCACAAAATAATTACCTGAATTTTAAACGAATTTGTTCCTTTCATCATGAACGCACTGTATATCTCTTGATTAGAAAAATCAAGAAAGATTCATTACTATCATGTTCTTAGGATCATAATTCATAATTTACACCCCTAAGATGGAGATGGGGATGATTAAAGAATATAACTTTCCACCAATAACTATTATTATTTAAAACGTTTAACTCTTTCGAAATATTTTTTTTAAATCAACTTTAAAAAATATGGAGGGCCCATTTCAAAACATATAAAAGGACCCATATACCACTGAAACAATTTTAGAAAATGTTGATCTATATAATAATATCAAAACATGTAGGTATGCCTTGGATTAAAACCATCAACAAATATTTAAAACTTTCGTAAACATATATAGGTCCTTATATGTGGTTTTGCATATTAAATTGTTCATCAAAAATCTTCTAAATAGTTGAATAACCTGAAACCATCACATGGAATGTATTATAGTTAATTTATGTTTATAGCTTGTATATAAGTATAATGAAACTATTTTACTTCAATGACCTAAAAAGGTCCCTAAATCTTATTTTTACCATTTCTACAATGGGTGCTAATCTACACGAGGAACCTTTCCCTATATGTACGATTGTGGAAGTATCAACAACAAAAAATTTACTTTAAAAAAATCCTGCTTATTTAAATTCGTACCTAGAATTCTGCGTTATTTTTATTATAATGTAATAGTTTGTTTTTTCCGTCTAGTCGGTAGTGCACTGACATTTAAGTTAAACAATATATACACACAAAAAAACATACTCGATGCTAGATTGATTCTTCATCCTTCATAAAAGCGTCCTTGATCAGCGGCGTCGGTAGCGTCTTATTGTGGCGTCATAATTAAAAAATTCCTCGGTTCACACCTCGATCGCTGCATACCTTTCCAGTTCATGGCTGAACGAGGAGCCGTCTGTGCGCGCTCGGGTAGCGTGTAGAACACGTACTTGCTGTACGGATTGCTCCGTTTATGTACAAGGATACCGTGTTGAATATGTCGTCAGTTATATATTATATAGGTATATAACATATTTAAAAAAAAGAATAAGTTGAACTTTACATATCATAGTTAAATTGAATCAAAATACATTTTTTTTTAATATATTGGAACAAATCTTTTTAAGGGAAGAAAATATTATGTGTTTTTAACAAAATTAATTAGTTATTGAATCTTATTTATTAGTTAAAAATACAAAAAGTTTTTTTTAAAGAAACAAATTAATAAGCGATACTTTCCAATGTATTCTTGATAACATTTTCATCAGCCTGATCCGACATTCACTGAATTAATAAGGAATCTAAATATTCATAGAAAAAATGACAATATTTAATACTCTGTAATAAGGTTAAAAAATGATGTAAAAAAATAAATATTTTATAGCTTGAAATGTTTTTTTTTCTATACATACTATTCACAAATTTAAATTTATTTATTTTTCACGAATTTATGTTATAAAACAAACAAAAAATGCTTGATGTAAAAATAAAAAAGATAGTTATATTCTACAAATACTTTGAAATAATTGTTTAAAATAGAATTAATAAAACTAAAACGGTGTTGAAAATGTTAATAAGAAACTAGGAACGAATAATTTTGTACTAGAAGTTTGATCACGCCTGCTACAGTAACTAAAAGCAGGTCATATTTTAGCTCTCACCAACGAGACGTGTTTTCGCTTTGACAAAACCTCAAGTGCTAGTTTTGAAAAGCATACTTACCTGGCGTAGGGGTTACCGTGATCACCAAGGCGGTTCCCCCAGGGTGAGGCTCTCCCATTGCACTTCGGCTGGGCTTGACCCCTGCGATTATTCCTAATGCGAATAACTCGGGCGTGTAATTTTTGGTAGTCGGGACTGCGTTCGCGCTGTCCCGGAATAACATAATACAAAATTATTAAAATCTTAATCGATTATTCAAATTTTTTTTAATTAAAAAAGTTTAATACAATTAAATTTTTATTTTAATCAATTAAAATATTACTATCAAATACAAATCCTTAAAAACCATAAAAATGTAACCCTGAGTTGTATAAAGCAAAATTAGCCACTATTTGTTAATAAGTTGTTTTCAATTTGTAAATGAACAATTCACTAAATATTAAATTTTGTTTAACTTATAAAATGTATCATAACCGTGATTGTTTTTTTTTAGAATTGACGTATTAATTTTAAAACAACTGATTAACTAATTGTGATTAATTTTGCTTTATGCAACCCACGACCCACGGTAAGATTTTTAGACTAACACGTGTTTCAATATCAATACTATCTTCATCAGAGTCTTAAAAACACCATCAACTTAGTTATGCTCGGTATTATCAATCGATTTAAAGCTCCTTTAAAGTAAATTTGGTGTATTACAAACGTGATTTAAATCAATATGAAAAATAGACATAATATACGTTGTAAAGAAATACTGCAAATAATTTAAAATCTATTTCATTAAATGTATTATGCTTGCATCTGTTGATAATATGACAGTTAGTTAAAGGAGCATTTAGTTAAAGTTGATAATACTGGGCGATAATATACGTTGTAAAGAAATACTGCAGATAATTTAAAATCTATTTAATTAAATGTATTATGGTTGGATCTGTTGATAATATGACAGTTAGTTAAAGGAGCATTTAGTTAAAGTTGATAACACTGGGCGTTAGTGTTTAAATTATCGAAGAAAAATGAATCTAAAATCTATATTTATTTGACAACCCTTGTAATCGGCACGGTATCTGAGTCAAGTCTATACTACGCTTTACAACTTTATCGTAGTATGTAGTGTGACTGCATGTGTGTGTGTGTGTGTGTGTGTGTGTGTGTGTGTGTGTGTGTGTGTGTGTGTGTGTGTGTGTGACGGATTCCGACGCCTATATCTGCATACCGTCTCGCGAGAGTAACTGGCGAGCATTGCAGACGCCTCCCTCCCCCCTTTATCTCGCCAGGTAATTAAATTGTTGTTACACACACATATACACATAAAGTCGTAAACGCTTGATTAGTTATATATATTAACATAAATGCGTTTATTAGCATAAGATATGTGTTAGAAGCTAACATGTTCTTTTCCTTATATTTGTGAAAACATTTTACGTCAAAAATTTATCGCAACGAAAATTAATTTTCTTTTTTAAATGATTACAATTAGGTACAAATTATAAAATATTATATATAAATTTATGCCCCCCCCCCTCAAAAAGGGGTGACAAGGCTCTAGCCTGGGAGCACAACGCGCCTAGTGAACAAGCTTTTTATCGTCCTCAAACAAATGTCAGGAGATTTGTCGAAAATTCTAGCTCAGGTCCCCTATTTTCGAGCTCACTTGAGAATATCTCAATTCGAGTTTTTCGTTCGAGATTTTAAATCTCGCATGCCCAGGAGCAGTCGAGATTTTTCATTCGACATTTCTATAGAAATAAAGTCGCATCGAGATTCGAGAATACGGTATAATTTACACAATCGAGATTCTAGTAAATATCTTACAAGGGAACCTTTTCAAGTCGAAAATTCGTATCGAGTTTAAACTTTGTATATAGTTAGAGGAGGTCAAGATAAGTAAGAAAAAAATTATCTGAGCTGCGGTAAACGGTTTAAGGGGGTGAAACACTCCTATGAAAATGTGCAAAATAATCATATTTTTTCAAATAACTCTGAAACTAATGAAAATTTAAAAAAATCTACAATACAAAATTTTTATGACTTTTTATGCTCTTTTGAATGGCGATAGTCAAAATTCGAAAAAATTAAACCATTAAAGCCCAACTCCCACCCTCATTCCATAGGATTAATTTTTTCGAATTTTAACTGTCACCATTCGAAAGAACATAACAAAATCATGAAAATTTTGTATTGTAAATTTTTTTAAAATATGATTATTTTGCACATTTTTATAGGGGTGTTTCACCCCTTTAAACCGTTTTACCGCAGCTAAGATAATTTTTTTCTTACTTACCTTAACCTCCTCTAACTATATACAAAGTTTAAACTCGATACGAATTTTCGACATGAAAAGGTCCCTTGCTAGTGACATTTAGTTTTAATTTAGTAATCTCGAATGAAAAAAAGTCGAACGAACTCGAGAATAGGGTCCCAGATCAGAAATCTACGATAATATATGGAGGCCATGGACAATTTAGGTCATGCAAAAATTTTTGGTGAACTTAAGCATGTTTTCTTATTAGAAAAATAATATTTCAAAATCAGAAATGTAATAATAGGTACGGGCGGCGTTTTGATAATAATAATTGTTCATGAAGTAGAAATAGTATTAATCCATATCAAAGATCATAGACATATTGTGCGAGAAAGACAGAGAAGCTGTTTTGTCGACGTGTAGTATGGAATGTGTAATTTTCAAATTTTATTGTTATTGGCGCGAATATTGGAGAGGAAACGGAAGCACGTATAACGCGGGAATTTCAAGTACCTGAGTCTATTGTCGAAACTAAAATTGAAAATACATCAAAGGTTTTTATATAATATTGTAAAATATATCATGAACTTTATAACATACAATATATGATTCAGTAAATTTATTTGTACTGTTAGAAATAAAACATATATAAATGTATCTCTTTATTATTTCTTTTCCAATATACAATAATCACTTGCTAAATTCAAAATTGATTTACATCTGAGAACGATACATTGCTATAACGTTTTATATATCTACTTACTTCTTTTTGAAACGCATCCGAATTATTTTTATTTAAATAAAAAAAAAATATACAACCAAATTTTTGTTAGGATTTGTAAAGTTGAAAAGAAATTTTTTATCATTATTATAATATTTAAACTGGACCCGATCTTTCCCGGGGATATAAATTTAGTATATGTATAATAAATCTAATTGTTTTCATTTATCGCTAATTATTATTTACGCAGTACATTGGAAGATAACAATCCTAACTTCATTAAATTTACGCAAAATATCCACAAATTATATACCTAAATCATTCTTGTGAAACCAGTGAAAACCTGACTAAGATCCGTCCAGTAGTTACTGAAAAAATTGTGGAAAGACAGACGCAATGAAAGACTATTTTATACTATGTATAGATAAGTATTCAAAATTTTATAAATAATGCCATTAATAAAACTTAAATGCTTTTTTAACTAACAAAAGCCCTAATGCATTGTACTAATACGCCCCTGCACAAACAAATGATACCGTTTTAGTCTAAACGAGCAATTCAAGCACGGAAATTATAATACCTGATAAATAATAGCATCATAGAGAATATTTCCTGCCATGAAAACATCTTCGAATGTCTTGTTATTATTAAAACATTTAAATACACATCTTGGAGTGCTTTCAGTTCAGTTGTAATTGTTTTGAATTTATCTTGGCTGTACTTATTTATTGACAACGCTTATACATTTCCCCAATGTTTGTATTGTTTGTTTGCGATTTCCATTTTTCTCTAATTAAGGAAATAATTTTACCGCTATAATTCAAATCGATATTATATGAGTATTTACATAAACATTGTTAGTATACAATTACATTCAGACTACAGATAAACAAAGTCTTATAATATACTATAGCTGTGCCCGCGGCTTCGATCGCGTAGAGTACGGAATTATTGCATAGAATTTAAAAAAAATAGATCTTTTTATTCTACAAAGTTCTTTAGGTACTACATTATTTTGTTCAATATTTAACGGTTTAAGCAGCGTATTGCAAAAGAGCACGCTGAAGGCAAACCTTTTCCCGACTTGATTTACGTTTATCGTCACTGCTTATTCCTTATGTTACCTAACGTAACAAAAAATATACTAAAATCTGGACAAAGAACATTAAATGAATTAAATAAGTGAATCAGATAAGTGGTTCTCAGGTAATAAGCGCATTAATGGACAGACAGACAGACAGAAAAAACACCTCGCCACGTGTTACTGTCTCTATTTTCTCAATAACTAATAAACGGATTTTATTCCGATTTTCACTAATGGAAATTTCATGAGAGATATCTCTGCGTGCCTTGTGTAAATATTTAGCGATATGTTAAAATAATAGGTTTACTACAGATTAAATTTATATCCCCGGGTAACACCAGACCCAATGCCTTAATATTTTTATAGTTCTAATATTATTAGTTTAAATGCATTTATTTATTTTTTCCATTAGATTTGAAGCAAATGTATCTGTTATTTTTTTAGGAAGAGTTAAAGGAACGCTTCTTACAAATTCTGGTTCAAAATCAATCCAGTCAACGCCTGTTTCAAATTTAGTATTAAACTGTACGTCGATACCGAATAGTAATGTTGCCAAAAGTAAGTAAAATTTAAAATTAATATTAATATAATAAGCAAAAAAAACTAAGCGAACGTCACAAAGCCAAAATATCGTCTAGAAATCGAATTAATGATTTCAATTTCATAAAGTCAATTTCAATCTATTCGAATGCCTTTATAAAAATTTACTTGTTGCGTTTAAAAAAAATGTTTATCTAAATTTTAAAATTTATTGGTCGCTCACCTGTAAAATCAGTTATAAAATAAATGTATTAATAAAACAACAATTAATTTTTATTTTTTTAATAACTTCCCTGAAGAAGACCTACAAGTCCACTTGGACATGTCCAAATCATGTCTGGGCGAACAAGCTTTAGTTCTGACGGCAATACCAACGACGACACCACCGCACGATGCCCTCGGTACAACCTTTACAACACCATCTTCAGGAGGTTCGACTCCTAGAGATGCTCTCACAACTCCACTAGGTCATGAATCGGGTGAAGGCAATCCGGATGGACGCGAGACATGGGGATCCGGTGCTGACTTTCTCTTGTCTATCATCGGGTTTGCTGTAGACCTCGCTAACGTTTGGAGATTTCCGTATTTGTGCTATAGAAATGGTGGAGGTAAATATATTTAAAATAAACATGAATATTTAATCTGTTTGCTTATTAGATACAATTTTTAAGTATAAATAATGTAAAATAAGGCAGTTTATGACCCAAAATAAATACGCCCACAAGGATTACCATGTAGTACAATTTTAAGAGGTACCGCAAGGGGGTTCCTTTTCCATTTAAATAACATAATAATGAAAAATGATTCTTTAGTAAGTTCGTATTACTGACTCATGATAACTGATGAAAAAATTTTAAGGACGTAATTTTGTATAGAGCATATCATTATGTTCTTAAAATGCTAATTATTTCCTTTTACGATAGCTCAATAGTAGGGTAATATATTGCTATTTAATTAATATTTATAGAAAAATTGACGTTAACATGTTGATTTTTGTTAAAAAATATTTCAAAATATATAAAGTTTATATTTTTATGGAAAGTTGAATTTTCTTTTATGAAATTTCTATCATGAGTGAAATTAGAATTATAAAATTTGACCAAAAAATTTGGAATTTTAGATTTCGTTAAAAGTATGTTTATTATATAGAAAATGACGTGAAAAGTTGAAATTTTCAAACCGCAGGTCTGTATCTCTAATCGTTCTTGAGATATGGCCTCTCAAAGTTTCAGTTTTTTCAAAATTTGGGAAAAAAATGATCATAACTTTTGAACGTGTAGTCGGATTTGATTTTTGTCGACGAATTTGAAATCAGCGTGTCAAAATCTATATAATGACATGTATAATACTTCAAAACTCGAGAACAAAAATTTCACGAAAAATCGAAAAAATTCAAAGGGGTATACCTTAAAAAAATGTCCATTTTTCACAAAAAAATTTTTTTGTTGAGTTTTAAAGTATTATACATATTATTATATAGATTTTGACACGCTGATTTCAAATTCGTCAACAAAAATTAAATCTGACCACATGTTCAAAAGTTACGGCCATTTTTTTCAAAAATTTTGAAAAAACTGAAACTTTGAGAAGCCATATCTCGAGAACGTTATGAGATACAGACCTGCGGTTTGAAAATTTCAACTTTTCACGTCATTTTCTATATAATTAACATACTTTTAACAAAATCTAAAATTCAAAAAAAAAATTCTAATTTCATGATTGAATTAAAAGATATATCAACTTAAAGTTAAGAAAATAAGAAAGAAAGTCTGGATAATATGTTAACAATAATTTTAATTCGTCTTTATTTAATTTTTCATTTAAATAAATCACATTTTTAAAAGATAAAATTCAAACTAGACTGAAAAAATTCATGTAAAATCACACCTAATAGGGCGATCGCACCCCTTTCCCCTAAATGAGCACCTATGTATGACTGCACATTATATATGCTTCATTTTTAGGTGCGTTTCTGATTCCATATACATTAATGCTTATATTTGGAGCCGTACCATTATTCTATATGGAACTAATTCTTGGACAATTCAATAGACAAGGGCCTATTAGTGTTTGGAGAATATGCCCGTTATTTAAAGGTAATTTATTCAAATTTATTTTGTAATATTAAAATAAAAGTCAAATCTTATAGTTATAAATTATTCTTATTGTTAATAAAGTTTTATTTTGATAAAGCTAAAGACAACAAACTCTGGATCTTGGTTTCTGGGTGCAAGCCGCGTCGATTTGATCGTGCTTCAGGATTCTAATTGTAAGTGCACTTTTAGAAGAGCCCTGAAGATGTCCACTGCTATGTATGACGAAACGTTGACGATAACACGACCAAATCGACGCGACTTACACCCAGATCAAGTTCATCGCGGAAGCCTCAAGATCTTTCTATATAGTTATAAATAAAAAGTCCTTACACAATATACAAATAATACTCTTAAGATTCTTGTTAACAATTCTCATTAATAAGTAACAGGAGAAAATGCACACACGTAGGTGTATACTTTATATCCCCCTTATGACCTCCACATTTACCGCCACTGCTTGTTCTTACTAATTATATATGTTATATTATGCTCTTATAGGTGTCGGATTCTGTGCTGTTCTTGTCGCCTTTTACGTCTCCTTTTACTATAATGTTATTATTGGTACGTATTTATGATACAGTCATTATATTTTTATATCTTGGTTACATTCTATGATTTTTATGTTATTGAAATATAATATGTACTCAGAATTTAATATAGCATGCTCTAGAAACTTACGAATCATTTTCATTTATAAGTTTTCTTTCTAGTTATTATTTAATTTATAAAATCAAAAGACAGCACTGAAAAAATATAAAATTTTATAATTTAGGTAATATTGTTAATCAATTTTCATAATTTTTGAAAGAAACTTTAGAATATTGATTTTTATCATGGTTGCTGTGACCACTCTACCAGGGAGAAGGGGGGGGGGGAAATTTTGGGGGTGGAATCGAAGAAAATTGTCAATAAAAAAATTTAATGAGAATTATAAAGGAAGAAAATCAAATCGGTGTTGTTTTCATTAAGATGTTGTCTACATTAGCCCAGGGAGAATTTTATTCTGCTGAGGAGAAGTGGGAGGGGTCCAGCTCGATTTTAATGCAAACAAATTTGTATATTACATGCTGAAATAACAAAAAAATTTTACTATAATAATGTCATGTTATTGTGCCCATTTCTTTAAATGTAGGATACAGTTATATTATTTATACAGGATGGTCGCTGTTCTTCCTGGTTAACAGCGCCAAGTCGGAACTTCCATGGATGCACTGTAACAATACGTGGAACACGGCGGAGTGTCGAGATGCGATGACTTCCTCGTCAACGGAGAACGTTACTGCGTTCCACAACAGACACACGCCGGCCTCTGAGTATTTCCAGTTAGTACAAAATTCACTATTACCTCTGTGTATTCTTTAAACACCGCGGTTTAGGTTATAAGCGTCTGTAAAATAACGAAAAATATTTTATAATAAATAATGTTATTTCCAACAGCCATATAAACTCTAAATGAACCAATCAGAACCCAGCATTTGCTATTTAACATATATGTATATCAAACTGTCAACACAAACAAACTGGTAACATAGATAGAAGAAATCGGACAATATTAATATATTTTATTAACATTTGGAACGGGTGAAATATTTTACTGATTTTTAAATTAAATAATAATTAATTTTTCTTTAGTCGAGCTGTACTTGAAATGCAGAGTTCGGATGGTTTACACAACGTGGGCTATCCGAGGTGGCAGCTCGTCATTTGTGTCATGGCAGTCTACTGCATGCTGTATTTTTCCCTGTTCAAAGGAGTCAAATCTAGTGGTACGTACAAATATTGAAAAAATCATATTCATTAGTGAAGAAGATTAAAATATTAAATCTTAAAAAATATATTTATATAGGATGGCCCAAGTAAAACAAAACGGGCGCGCTTTTGGTCATTTAAAATAAGATTTTGAAAAAAAGCTCGAACACGTCGATTTTACTTTCAAGGGAGACATCTTTTGCTATAAAATTTTTGCAAGAATCTTTTCAACCCTCAGCGCTATAAGCACAACCCTTAAATTTTTAAATAGCATGATAGGGCAAGTGACACTTTAATTGAAAGGTTTCCTCATTCTAAACAAGAAACTTTTTTTTTAAAGTTTAGTTTTATTCAAGTTATTTACATTTTGAATTCCATAAATGCAATGATTTTCTGATCAAAAAACAAATATTTACAACTAAAATTCAAATATAAGAAAACATATACTAATAAGGAGAGTATACAAGATGCTTATCCATATTTTTGAAAATCTTTTAATGGGTAAAAGTACATAAAAAATTAGAAGAAACTTATCTCAGTATTTTTACTTATAGATCTCCGTAATTCCACCCTTTAAAAGGTCACCAAAAATTTCAATTAACATCTCGTGCCCTCTACTTGTCAGATTTATTTAAAAATCTATATATCACTAGGTGAACATCGAAAATTGTTGTACCTTTTTTTCTGTATTTATTATAAAAGGAGGGGAATGAAACTTACATCAAAGGTACTGTACCATAGATGTGCAAACAAAAAAATCATAAATGTATGTTGCCGTTAAGGCAGGTAAAATTTGGTTGAATTTCGATACTAGTTGTAGTAATTTTTCATATATTTATTAAAGGTAAAGTAGTTTGGGCTACTGCAACATTGCCTTACGTCGTCCTTACGATTCTACTCGCCCGAGGTTTGGCTCTTCCAGGAGCTCTCAATGGTATCAAGTATTATCTACAACCAGAGTTGTCTCGACTTGCTGATACACAGGTATGTCTCTTTATTAATTTATTAGTAAAAATAACATCATTTTCATTTGTTAACTTCAAAATTTTCATTAAGGACAATTTGTATTAAAATGGAATCGAAATTAAACTTTAAAAGACTTCTAGTTATAGGAAAACTCATAAGAAAATTAGAATGGCCGACCAAATTGGTATTTTACTACTAAAATCAATTATAATTGATAGTAATAATCTATACCTATAAAAGAGTTTGTCCTTAACCACTCACTCGTATATCAACGTACAGCCCAAACCCCTGGACCTAGAAACGTGAAATTTCGTATGCGCCTTCCTTTTATAATGTAAGCACCCACTAAAAAAGGATTTTTCGAAATTCAATCCGTACGGGGTTAAAACAGGGTGTCAAAGTTTATATAAAAAATTATTTTTTTTTGTTCGCATTTAATTGAAACTTATCGAACATACTCTACAATATAAATAATGAAACAATTATTTCAGCATTTCCCAAAATGTAATATGTTATCCCCTATCACTTATGGAGAGTTCTAAATAGTTTCGAAGTTTACGCGAGCGAAGCCGCGGGATTCCGCTAGTAATACTATAAATTATACAGTCGAAATCGGTTATAACGATATCGAGGAGACAAGTAATATTAAGTCATAAAAGTCGATAATTGTAAAAATGCAATTATATGGGATTCAATTGGACTATTATTTTGAGTCGTTAAAATCGATGTATTGTATTATCCGATGTCGTTATAACCAGTTTCGATTGTAGGTACATCATATACTGAAAAAAATTATATCGGAAAAAAATAATTAATTTTCCGTTCAAGTAAATTATGCTTATACAATTCTTGCAGCCCTTGCCTACCAAGTGTATTATTATTTCACTATATGTTGTAATAATAAACAAAACTAAGCCCAATTATGTATAACTAATTGTAAGCTTAAACATAAGCGTGTATGTCTGCTACAGATAACGCCTATTCAAATTGATATTATTGTTACGAATAAGTTACCGTTGATAATATAATATTGCGTATGATATAGAAGCATATATGAAGGGTTTAATATAGCCGCCAAAGTGACTCACTGCACATTTGATCGATTTTCTAATTTTAACACCTGAAAACGTATTTGATTAATGAGGTATTTTTCAAATGCACTGTATTTATTTATTATTTTATCTAAACATTACAATATAAAGTCTCCGTCAGTATAATTTATTTTTTAAAGTCATTTTATAGGCAATACAATATTTTAAATATGCAGAGTCTTTCACTGTTGAAAAGTTTAAGACACAATAATTCCCGATTAAAAATGCACTGAATTTTGAAGCTAGTCTACACACGCGCCACACGGAGTACATACGCGTTTAGTCGCCCATAACAAAAATGCATAGCGAATAGATTAAAAATAATTTATAATTTTTACATTTATTATAAAACCTAATATTATTAGTTTTGCTACTAAAGAAAATCTGCAATTAGTATTTTCAAATAAAATATATAAAAACGTCATAGATACATTTATTTTAGAAGAAATGAGCAATACATAAATCAAATATTATTTAAAACTGAAATAAATGCATCATATTAAATAAGTTTATCAACTAATTATAAGAAAAATAAAAAAAACCTTTTTAAATACATACAGTTTTTCCTGCAGCTCAATTAAAAATGTTATCAGTTAATTAAATGTTCTTATTTATTCAAGAACTCTGTTTAAAACAAATTTAAATTGAGAGTTAATCAGAACATTAGAATGACAAGAAAAAACAAATCAGTTTCGACCGAAGCTTCGGGTTGTTTTACACTAACATAATATAATAGCCCAGGAAATAAAGGTTTTTACTAAAAAAAAATTCCGACCAAGCTGGATTTTGGTGGAGACTTTTATTTTGATGTCCTAAACATACCCTAAAAAGTCCCCTTAATTTGGATGGCGGGTTTTTATTTTTTAGGGGGTAAAGGGGGGCTGATTCTGGTTTTTTGCAAATATCTCAGAAATTATTAATTTTTCGAAAAAAACTGTTATGAAGAAAATTGTAGCTTATAAAATTCTACACAAAAAAGGTATTTATGCTTTTTTCGTATAGTCAATACTTTTTAAGTAAACTGTTAACCCAGTCAAGGGTGCAGTGAAGAGTGCCAAAATCCGAACTTTTAGGAGCAACCAATTTTATAGTTGATTATTATAGATTTTGGGGCGTAGAATTCGAAAAAAATACCCCGAACTAGCGAAAAGTAGTGCAACACCCTTAAAAAAGGGGTTGAAGAGTAAAAACCCCGTTTTCAAGATTTTTTTCAATTTTTCTCAAAATCTAAATCGATGACGGGGTGTTTTTATGATTGATATTTATTGGGGACACTTAGACGAATCGATCGGGACCACAAATATTGAATTTGATAGAAAAATACTCTTTCTAGAGGGTTTAAAAAAACGTAAAAATGTTTATTTCGAGGAAAAAATTTAAAAATTAATAATTTTTGTTTAAATCAAAATTGGTCTCAAATTGTTCCTGAAGTTCTAAAGAATACTGATCAACCATAATTTTAAAAAATATTAATATTTTAACCAATGAAAATCGTTAATGTTTAAGGGTAGGTAACGTAATTTTTTTTAATCAATTTTCATTGATTAAAATATTAATATTTTATAAAATTATGGTTGATCAGTATTCTTTAGAACTTCAGGAACAATTTGAGACCAATTTTGATTTGAACAAAAATTATTAATTTTTAAATTTTTTCCTCGAAATAAACATTTTTACGTTTTTTTAAACCCTCTAGAAAGAGTATTTTTCCATCAAATTCAATATTAGTGGTCCCGATCGATTCGTCTAAGTGTCCCCAATAAATATCAATCATAAAAACACCCCGTCATCGATTTAGATTTTGAGAAAAATTGAAATTTTTTTTGAAAACGGGGTTTTTACTCTTCAACCCCTTTTTTAAGGGTGTTGCACTACTTTTTGCTAGTTCGGGGTATTTTTTTCGAATTCTACGCCCCAAAATCTATAATAATCAACCATAAAATTGCTTGCCCCTAAAAGTTCGGATTTTGGCACTCTTCACTGCACCCTTGACTGGGTTAACAGTTTACTTAAAAAGTATTGATTATACGAAAAAAGCATAAATACCTTTTTTGTGTAGAATTTTATAAGCTACAATTTTCTTCATAACAATTTTTCTCGAAAAATTAATAATTTCTGAGATATTTGCAAAAAACCAGAATCAGCCCCCCTTTACCCCCTAAAAAATAAAAACCCGCCATCCAAATTAAGGGGACTTTTTAGGGTATGTTTGGGACATCAAAATAAAAGTCTCCACCAAAATCCAGCTTGGTCGGAATTATTTCTTAGTTTGACCGTTTATTTGAGTCTATTGCCTGGGCATGTTTGAAGACCTTTTTTTTGCTATTTCGATAACTTTCTTATGTACTTGTCATCAAACAACCAATGTAACGGACTAAAAGTTAACGGAAGTTAAATTTAACGTAAGTTAAAAAGAGCAATTATTTTATTAACTTCGTGAATTAACGGATTAACGAGTTAATGTTTATTATACACTATTTTTTAATTATTTATGATCATTAACTATTTTAATTCAAATTGACAAACATGATTTTTCCTAGATCAAATGTTCTGCGTTAAAATAAATGCAGATTTATTGAAACAATGTGGTAGCCTGTAAAATAAACCTAATTCGCTTTATAATGCATCCAATAAACGGCTTGTCCAAATAGATCTAGGTAGGCCGGGCGACAAACACTATCACATAGCCTGCTCGACGTTTTGATTGAAAAATTCCACCTTTGATGTTGCACTCTGAACGCGCGATATTGACAATAACATTATTCCGTTATTCACGCTTCACTAACGCCGATTTTAGATATATTCATATATCTATAATGTATTTTATTGGCACTTCAGTTGTTTCTATTCAAATTTTGCCAGATTCCTGTTTCATCAAGTAGATAACATTATATACAAAATTGAATTCAGTAAATATGTATGTTGTATGTACTTATTTGTGATAATATGAATTTGAAATTTTGTAAAATGTGATCATAGCATTTCAAGAAATTTCAAAATTTAAAATTTTATAATTAATATTTAAATTCCTTGCATTGTCAGGAATGAATAAAAAAATCAGGTAACCCATTTTACCCCCTCAAAAAATACAAAAAAAATTTAACTCAGGGCTATTATAAGTTAACCATTTACTATACCAAATGTCAGTTTTTTAGGTCAAACGGTTCAGTAGCTAGAAGGTTTACAGCCAGACAGACAGGTAGACACAGTCAGAAACAAGAAACTATCTCATTACTAATTTTGAAAATTCATAAATAAATAGGTGACCAACCTACTGTTTAAAATTTTGTCTCATATTTTAATAAAATAATTAATAATAATTATACAAAATTTTTCAACAAAATATTTGTTTAATTATGTCAATCAACGTCGACAGGTAACCTTACTTCAAAGAAAACGACATATTCTAATTCAATATTACGCATCTGCTTTGATTATATACAAGCGTAATTTATTCCTTCCCTTCCTTAAAATTGATTTCAGCAAAATTAAAATAATTTAATAAAAAAATTATCAACATAAAAATTTTTTTTTATAATTTTTCGGTTAGAATCCAAAACTTTCATCAAATAATTTTTAATACAAAATAATTATTATTTCAGGTGTGGCTTGATGCAGCCGTGCAGATATTTTACTCAGTTGGCGCTGGTTTCGGTGTTCATTTGTCCTATGCTAGCTACAATACTTTTCACAACAATTGTTACAGGTAAATTATTCTATATTTATCAGCGGTAAATGAATTCTAGTTTAAAAAAAAAAAACACGCTATACAATAATATAAAAGTTTCAAATCGATGCGACAATTACAAAGTTAGTTATAAGACTTGCTTTCAATATTACAAGTCAAACTAATAAAAAATTGTTAAAGTGAACGATACTTAAAACATTTTTACTTCACCAAAGGAAGGATTAATAGTATATTGTGTAGCAAGGGTTGAAACAAGACGATTTCTGACGAGGGCGAGAGTTGACTGCCTGAGCGAAGCGAGGGCTGTCATCGCCCTGGTCTGAAATCGTCTTTGTTTCATCCCGTGCCACACACGCTATTTTTCATATCACATGTAATGAAACAACGAGTTTTGATTTCTGTAGCCAGTCGAAGTAAGACTATTTCAGACAAATAGCGCAGTAATATCTTATACTAATTTAATAATAGAATAATTCAGAAATAAGATTGGCTTTTGTTTATTACAAATGCGATTCTGACAGACTTGAAATAAATAATAAATAAATGAATGTGCCGGGCAGAAACAACGTTGTTTCTGCCCTAGGGGAGAAACAACGTTGTTTCTTTGTTTTTGCACGGCACAGTCGCATTGGTCTGAAATTGTCTTGTTTCGACTGGCAAAACAGGGTTCAAAACTAGTTGTTTCAGTACATGTGATATGAAAAATCATTTGTGGTAATGTTGTTATTCCAGTGATTCCCAAACAGTGTATTTTGTAGCATCGCAGGAAATATTTTGGTTATAAATATTAATATATAAAGTGTATAGTACTTAAAATATTTTTACTTCACCAAAGGGAAGATTTAAATAATTTGTGGTAACGTTGTTATTCCAGAGATTCCCAAACAGTGTATTTTTTAGTACCACAGAAAATATTTTTGATATAAATATTAATAATTTTTACTTAACGCACAAATTTTGATTAATTTGTTAACTAGATGAAAATACTTTCAGGGACTGCATTGTGACGACAGCTGTCAATTGCTTCACGAGTTTCTTCTCAGGGTTCGTCATCTTCACGTATCTAGGTTTTATGTCACACAAACAAGGGGTTCACATTAGCACAGTAGCGACTGAAGGTTTGTCAACTTATTTTTATATTGAGAAATACTATGGAAATCTGACCCTTTACCCTATTAAATAGGTGCACCACTGATCTCTGAATAATTTAAATAGGTAGTGGTAGTTCTATTTTGTATTGGTTTCATTTTTTTTTCTTAGGACCTGGGCTCGTATTTCAAGTATACCCGGAAGCAGTAGCGACGTTACCAGGGTCACATTTCTGGTCCATGCTTTTCTTCTTCATGCTGATAATGCTGGGACTTGATTCTGCGGTATGTTCGTAAAATAAATTATTGTTCAAATAAGTCCGATATTAAATACCGCTGATTCATTTGTTATAGATGGGGGGCATGGAATGCGTCATCACTGGTCTAATGGATGAGTTTCATGGATTCTTCAGTGGTAAAAAATATGCCCGTGAGATTTTTACTGCGTTAGCGGCTTGTGTGTCCTTCAGCGTCGCTTTGGTCAACATTACTCCGGTAAGATATGAAGAAATATTTAATTTTAATGATCTTTTCCCCGGACCTTAATTTTCCATTCGTACATTATAAACCTATTTTATAATAATAGGATGACGTTTATTATCCGGGATGTACAGGGAAAAACTGTAATTTATATTTATCTAAGAGATTTTCCTTAACCACTCACTCACTCACTCATTCATCAACGTACAGCCTAAACCCCTGGACCTAGAAACGTGAAATATCGTAGGTGTCTTCTTTTTATTTTGTAAACACTCACTAAGAAGGAATTTCTTGAAATTCAACCCCTAAAGAGGTAAACGGGAAAATTTGTATGGAAAAATATTTTTTTGACCGGATTTACTTGAAACACAGTAAAGATATTCTACAATATAAATAATGAATCACGTATTTAAACATTTTTCAACTGCTAAGGGGTTACAAGGGGATGGATAAGTTTTTATGGGAAAAAATATTCGAATGAAACTTGGTAAAAGTATAGGTAATGAATAAAAATCAAGTTAAAAAATTGTAGGGGGGTGATCCCTGTCACGTAATGAGGGTTTTTAATGAGTTTTCATTTAATCCGGTGCAAAAATACCACGGGGGTTGAAAAACAACCCCCTATCTCGCATATGAGCCGAGATATTTTCGATTATGTATAATGACAAAAAAGCAAAATATATTCCATTCCCTTTCACGTATGGAGCGTTATAATTATTTTCGGAATCCACGCGAGTGAAGTCGTGGGAATCAGCTAGTTCTTCATAATATATGAATTAATTAATTTAAAATCTCTATTTCAATAAATAAATACTCAAACTATACCCTTTCAGTACTTATTTAATTTATTAATTAATTTGAGTACCAAATACCTTATATTTAAATCCAATGCTTAGTATTTCTCATCACGTCTGTGTATAGAATTCGGCCTATAATTAATTCCTACTAAATTGATTAAAGACTAGGGAAATGGAATTTTTGCTTTGAAATATTCATCAACATCTTTTACATACAAAGCAGTGATAAATTGAATTGTACTATATAAAATTGTATTTTCTTGTGTATTTAGATAAACTAACTATACTAACTAAACGATGAAATTCGATTAAAATATAAATAAAACATATTTAGGGACTATTATGAAATATATCTAACAAAAACAGTGTGAACGCTGGAAATTTGGGTGATTTTCGGAATTTTTTTGGAAGAAAAATACTCAATGAAGTATTTTGGAAAATTGAGAATATATTTAGCTATATTAGAGGTGTATTCCATAATTTTTTCACGTAAAAATATCGATATCTAAGCGACTTATGCGCTGTTTTGGGAGGCGCCAAAAAAAATCTCCTCTACTGCGGCCATGATTCCGGATGATGGAGTAGTTGAAATTGAAAAATGAAATAATGTCGTTAAACTGGAAGGTATTTCCTGTACGATGAACTAAGATTTTCGAAAAATATTAAAATCTAACAAAATGGTGTAGTTATGAAAAAAAAGTCTGTTTTATTGCCTATAAAATGGTCGTATTTTTAATGCCAAATCGCCAATTTTCATCAAATCAAAAATATTCTAGTTCATCGTAGAGTAAATATATTCAAGAGTACTCAGTTCAAATTTCAAGTAAATCGGTTAATTACTCTTTGAGTTACAATGTCAGCAAATTTGAAAAAAACTGATTTCGAGAAAAACGCATTTAACGTCAGCTCCTGGGCATTTCATATCTGCGAGCGGTCACTCTTTAGAAGACTGCTGTTTGGAGAGTATTAGAGATACGGCCTTGAAATTTTCACAGAATATTCTTGAAACTATAAACTCTCCAAAAAGGTAAAAAAAAATAGATTTTTTGAAAATTTCACACTGGTATGGCCCCTTAAATTATATTAACAAAAAGTATTTATGTGTATTTTCAAAAAATATGTATTCTATTCAAACCGTCGATCGTGGGCTACTAGTAGCATTTTCACGAAATTATTCATAACAAAAGAAATGATAGATTTATTTTTTGCAGCATATTTAAGCACATCATATTTTTTTTCTGAAATAAAAAATGGCGAGGCTAACTTTACTGACTTGATAAAAATTCTGATTTAGAGTTATAATAAGTTCTGTTATTATTACAGGGAGGTATCTATATGTTCCACCTATTCGATACATATTCCGCCGGCATTTCTTTGCTCTGTTCGGCGCTATTTGAAGCGTTGGCTGTCTCGTGGTTCTACGGTCTCGACCGCTTCACTCAGGATGTAGAATTAATGCTCGGATCCAAACCTGGACTCTACTGGAGAATCTGTTGGAAGTTTATCAGTCCTTCATTCATTATTGTAAGTTTTATTTTTTTATATATTTATTTTAACTTATTTAGATATTAGTTCAAATATTATCCAAAAGGTGGCAGCTGGCAGCACAGTGTATTTTTCATTATTGTTGTAAAAATAAGTAAGTGCGGTGTAGTGATTTTTTTCAAATTTGTTTATTATTTCTTTCGGAGATTTTTTTAAATTTTAATAATAAAACGTTTTCATATTTAAATTCCTTAATTTTGGTCACCAATTTTCCTATTTTAAAAAGCGCCGAAACGTTTTATAGCTAAGCCAATTCTCAGCTTTCTATGTCAAACGGTTCAATAGTTAGAAGGATGTGGTAGACAGACATGCAGACACAGCTTTAATTCCATAAGTGTTCCTTTTTCTGATTTCGTAATGGAATATTAAAAACTTTTAAAAAGGGGGCGATCAGCCTAATAAAATTAAACACGCCCGATGTACTGGAAAGTACTTCACGTATCATTACTTATTTAGTACTCTGGTATCATTACTTATCAAGTACTCTGGTACCACGAATGGCAGTTACTGTTAAATCAAAAAGGGTTTGAAATCCACTGACCAAATTTATTCGTTCCAGGGTGTGGTTGTGTTTGGGTTGATTTACCACCAACCGTTGCAATACGGTGACTACATATACCCCAGGTGGGCCGAATGGATCGGTTGGTCATTAGCAATGTCCAGTGTTCTCATGATACCGGCCGTGGCCATCGTGCAAGTCTGCACAACTCCCGGAACTCTCAAAGAGGTACGTTACAAATTAGTTTATTTTTCGACCATTTTATAACTTGCTTATATTTTCCAATGCTTATTTATAAACAAATTGAAGTTTTATTTATTCCTTGTACATATTACGATCCCAATTTTAAAATAATGTATATATAATTATAGAAAGAATGTTTATTTATATAGGTACCTTGCATTTTTTACGTAAAGGTTTATATGTCACATAATATGGGCTGTTCAAAAATAAAAAATAATTAATTCTCCAGTGATGTTACCAAATCTGTTAAACGAGCATATACTATATTTATACCATTTTTAAAGGGTAATTTGAAATTAATAATAAGTGAATTATAAAAGTACATAATTCTATAGTCCAAGAGGTGAGCGCCAAAATTTGCAACTACTTTCTAAAAGCTGATTTTTGATGTTATGTCACATTTGTGGTGGAAATATACAGCCTGCTGTCAGTCAGCTAGTTTCGTTAGCGTTTGGCACGGGGGTGGTTTTAACTTTGTAAAAAAAATATACACGTTGCAACTACTTCCGAAAATCTGAAAATTAATTTGTAAGCAGTATACTAAGTAAGAACCCCTTTTATCATAGTTAGTCATCAAAATCTTGCAACCGGGCGCGTCAGCAGCGCGTTTAACTCGTAAAAAATCTATACATCGTGAAAGTACTTTCTAAAATATGAAATTCGGTATAAGAGTTAGGAATATTATTATTATTAAAAAAAATAGTCCGAATTTTACCAGCTGATTTACCACCCCCGCGCAAAACGCTAACGAAACTAGCTGACTGACGGCAGGCTGTATATCTACACCACAAATGTGACGTAATATAAAAAAAATCAGCTTTTAGAAAGTAGTTGCAAATTTTGGCGCGCACCTTCCCGACTACTACAGGAGAAGTGTTAATATAATATTGTTTTTTTTTGTTCTCTGAAGAGTTCTAATCAAATCAACGAAGTTGTTCTAAAAAATATTTTTTTACAGAGAATAGCAATAAATATAACTCCAGAAGAAGAACATGAAAAACTTAAAGAAACCAAAGAAGTTTCTAGATTTCATTGCAAACATTGGATGTACGTTTAAAATAAATGTAATTTTTTGCTTTTAAATTGTAAGAGAAAATTAAACGAAATATGTAGAAAAAATATACTCTGGTAAATAATTATAAAAAAATAATACTTAATCTAAATTATAGCAAGTAAATTATCCATCGTAAATTGTATATAGAGTTTAATTTTAATAAAATATTGTAAATTGTAATATTCAATAATTAATATTGGATATTGACAAATATAAATTTAGAAAATAGTAATAATGATAATTCAAAAAAATTATGTAAAATTTAGGATAAATTGTTATGTTATACATATATGTATAATAAAATTAAATGATTTATGATTTTTTTATAGATCAGTGATTCTAAAAAAGGCCATTTATTTTGAATACATTTTTTGAAGCACTGATCTAAATACTATTTTTTTATATATATTACCATTAGGATTGTAGCTTTTCCTAGATAAACGATTTCTCGTAAAAAGGTAGTTTTAAATGAGGTGTTCTCAAAATAGCGTAAAAAATTATATTTCACACGACCAATTTTTAACCATAACCTCAACATTTCATATATTACTGATACAAGTTATCCTATAATCGACTAATGGTATCATAAAAAAGGCTAGCAAAATTTACTAGCTAGCAAGCACTCAAATGAGGTATTAAATTTGTGATTATTACTTACAATTAGAATTTAGAGCAGTGATACATATTGTAACACAGTTTGCGACTCTGATGATATAAAATAATTTTCATAATACACTCATCTCGCGATTTACCAACCTTACCGGCGGGCCAAACGCGCGATTTGCCGACTTTCTCCTATCCCCTCCATAATACTACCGTGATTTGTGTTTCTGCGCGAAATTTCAATTCACCAATCAACGTTGAGGTTGGCACGGTGGTGGGGGCCCCTCTTTACATTGGCAATTCAAGCGGTTGAATTACCAACAACGCCGGTAATTCAAGCGATGAGTGTATATCATTGGTGTTTACATACAACGCGTGCGAGAAACTTGTCAAAGTCTTCATGAAACTCCAAAAGAACTGTCATATAAGTTTGATACCTCATATGAAAGTGCTAGCAAATTTCGCTAGCCCCTTTATAATACCGCGGACATTAAACATTTTTCACATATTAAAAAATGATCGTGTGAAGTAACAATGTTAACCGAGAATTAGAACAGCCATTAATTCCCGGTTAAACTAAATGTTTGATGTATACGCGCAATGTTTTTTAAAGTATAGCCGGCTCTATGCTTATAAATGTGTTTTATTTATTAGATTGGGTCCAATGTTTTATATAAATATACCTTATATGGGTAATACAGGTAATTTCCATTTAACAAGATTTGCGCTTAATGAATACAACATAAAACGGGTCATTTTTTATTTGCATGTATTTACTTATTTCGGTTTTATTGTTTTAAACAATAATTAAGTAAATGGGGGTTACCTGTATATGATTATAATATATTTTAAAACTGTATAATCTGGCTGGACCAGATATTTACGTATATATATATACATCATATATAAATAACTAGGTTATAGGTTCAAATTATGTTTAGTCTCAAATCTCTAATAATATATAAGTTAGTGTTTTTGTGTTTTTAGGGAAAAAATCACTGAATTTTATCTCTAGTTTATACGCACCCACACGGGGTACGTATGTATGCTTAGCGAACAAAAACACCCACCACAGTATAATATAAGTGTGTGTCTGTGGTGGGAATGTAAAAGCGTACGTACTCCGTGCGGGTGCGTGTAAAGAAACCACGAAATTCAATGCATTTTTACTCGAGTTAGTTGGCATCACACAAATTTAATTTTGCCAATAAAGGCAAAATAACAGAATTTTTTTTCCGAAAAACTATTTTGACTTGACAAATGTATTTTGTTTGCAATATAATAATTATAAAAATTATTTATTAAGTGAAAATGTAAAATATCTCACACCTTATGAATTTTTTTTTAAATGGAATTTGATAAATTTAAATATTTTCAAAAAATGAAAATTCGCATATATCGATATTTTATTATTTATATTACATGTTAAAACAAAATTCAATCAAATATCAGAGCTGTACATACTACATAAGTACAATTACTCTAACCAATAATTGTATTATTTAAAAATACTACCTATTTAAAAATATATTAACATAAGTACTTATGTTAACTGCTCGTTAAGTTACGAAAATTACTTTTACAATTTTATATTGCATTTAATAAAAATTTCAATTAAATAGGTAATATTCAAATTATTAAAAAAAATTATCAGCAACAAGATGTATAAAAAAAATGTGAATCAATATTTATTATATCAGAATCAAATTGTATTGAACACATATTTTGATATTTAATCAATCACATATTGCTTCAATTATTTTAATTTGAATAAAGTACATTTGGATTCAGTTTTAAAATATTGTAGCTAAAGAAGTAAAATTCTTTTCAGAAACACCTTACTTAACATTCTTTGGATATGTAATATAAATTGATAAATCCGGGAAAAAATTAGATAAAAATTAGTAAATCGAATTGATTTTTTACCTAGGAACATATTACAGTGGTATCTCGACATACGAGTTTAATTCGTTCCGCAACATTGCTCGTATCTTGAATTACTCGTATCTCGAAACAAATTTCCCCATACAAAACAATTGCTCATGTTTTTCTATAATTTCACGTTTTAATTCAATACTCATCATCTTTTTCTTAGCACTTGACTTTTCACAAACTTTCTTCCGATCCATGGTTTTAAAAATAAATGAACTACCGAACTCGTATCTCGAATTTCGCTCGTAACTCAAAGCAAAAAATCACTCGCTCGCCGGCTCGTATCTCGAAAAACTCGTATGTTGGGGCACTCGTATGTCGAGGTACCACTGTAATTAATAATTTCATAAGTGTGAGATCATCTATATCTTATGTATGCATTGAATTATAAATATTGTAGGTATTTTGTTATATACGAGTATTATAAAGATTATAAAACTCATTGATGTAAGCCAAAACATTTGTGATTGTCTAAACAATAATATCAATGTCTATATAACCATATATTTGTTATTTATTGACCCATAAATGTATATCTTATTCACAGACACTAGACAGGTAAAATAAGGGCTGCTTACTAGTTGGTAGGTACCAAGAATTTAATTTTCCGCATGTAAAATATTACGTATTTTAATGAATAACTAACTGAAAAATAAATATTTCAATTTATCAAATATTAAATTCAAATTGTACACTAGATGCCTACGCCAAAATATAATAAATATAATCATATATTAAGCTACTATCGCACGTAAAAATGTTTTTTGTTTAATCATTTTTTCGGAATTAATTTATAATGGATAATTTAATAAACTGTTAATACTGCGTGATAAATACAATAAGAATAATATACATTGTTCTGACTTATGTTAGTTTTATAATTTTATTGTATTTGGGTTCATATTTCAATGACAAATTTATGTTTGATGCGTGAAATATTACCCAAAAATTTAGAATTTTAGATTTTGATAAAAGTATGTTTATTATATAGAAAATGAAATTTTCAAACCGCAGGTCTGTATCTCAAATCGTTCTCGAGATATGGCCTCTCAAAGTTTTAGTTTTTTCAAAATTTTCGAGAAAAATGGCCGTAACTTTTGAACGTGATGTCGGATTTGGGTTTTGTCGACGAATTTGGAATCAGCGTGTCAAAATCTATATAATAACATGTATAATACTTTAAAATTAGAAAAAAATTTTTTTGCTGAAAATTGAAATTTTTCCAAGGGGTATACCTTAAAAAAATGTCGATTTTTGACAAAAATTTTTTTGTCGAATTTTTAAGTGTTATATATGTAATTATATAGATTTTGACACGCTGATTCCAAATCTGTCAACAAAAATCAAATCCGACCACACGTTCATAAGTTACAGCTATTTTTCTCCAAAATTTTGAAAAAACTAAAACTTTGAGAGGCCATATCTCGAGAACGAATTGAGATACAGACCTGCGGTTTGAAAATTTCAACTTTTCACATCTTTTTCTATATAATAAACATACTTTTAACGAAATTAAAAACACAAAAATTTTCGGTCATATTTCATGTATCAATCTTTTATTTTCCATAGAAATATTAACTCAACCGCACAAAAATAAGAAGTTAAATCATAGTTTACTATATAAACTATAAATTTCACTTTTGTCTATGTAATTTTTGATTTAAACCTGAGTTAATTAGATAAAACGCTTTAATACATACATTCATTTACAGGAAGCATAATGTAATGACAGTCAAACCTAAAATAACTTTAAGAAATAAATAATAGAATTTATCGAACTCCACAATAAGTAATGAATAAAAAATAACAAAAAAAAATATATAAGTGAATACCTTCATGTACAGTACAGAAAGACAAAATTATAAGAGAAGTTGTTATTAAGTATAGTACAATAGACATATGAAAAAAAACAACAGATATAATTAATAAAATTTATTTTCAAAATATTATTATAAAATCAACAATTAATTCTAAAAGTAACTTAACATTTTTACAATCCTGCAGTAGCAGACTAAGAAGGGCTGATCCCGAGGTAGAATGTTAAAGCCCCCCCACTGTAAATAACTTACTACTAACCTGAACACCTTCTTTATACTCTTCAATTTTTGATAACTTTTTCACTCACTTAAATTACTTAAAGATCAAAAAAAGATCTTCATTTACAATTTTTTACTTCACAAAACCACCCCCCTAGCCCCTCCCTTAGACTACTACTTAATTACTGACCAATAAAACATTGGCCCTAGCAATTTTGCTCACTGCATACAAATATGCAGTCACCCAGGTACCGACTTCACAATACATAGCTATTCACTTGTCATTTGCCGTCAACTTCACAGTGGTTTACTGCGAAACATAAACAGATTTTTATCACCTGCAATGCTGACGCCTTTGCCACATAAATAAAAACACGCAAAACACCTTCTGTCTTTCTCTTACTCTCAGTCGATCATTTCGATTTTGTATCAATAGATGCTCTAATAATTAAAAAAAATTACGTTCTCTTTTCCATAATTTTTCGGTATTCACTTTCTTTTATTTTTAATTCTAATTCTTTTATTTTTATGTTCATTAATTTTTCCTTTTTTTCCAAGTCAAAAATTTCTGTTTTCCTTTCAAGTTCTAAATCCAATATTTTAATTTTTTTTTGTTGAATTTCATTATCAAATCTTGTTTTTTGTTTTTTTCTGTTTGCTATACTGTTGCTAATAAGTTGAAAGTGACTTGTTGGAGCTTTCTTTAATATAGGAACTTTTCTACTAGTTGGAGGAGAAAATGAAGATTTGACGGAAACATCAAAATTTTGTGACGAGACGATTATAGGTGCAGGTTTTATTGGTTTGTAACTACTGATTATTGTACTTGCAGGTGAAGGTGGCGAATCTTTAGAAGGTAATAAATTTTGTGGGGGAACCGATGAGACTGCTATTGGTTGAAAACTACGGACAATTATATTATTAGGTGGAGATGATGGAAGGATCGAATTAACTGAATCTTGTGAAGAGATTGGAGACGATACTCTGACTGGTTTATTATTGCAAATTTGAACTATTTGTGGACTATCTGTTAATGAAGCATCTGAAAAAAAAACATTTTTTAATTGTTTACGATTTTGCTAAAAACATGAAAAATTAAATATGAATAATGCATGTCATTAATTCCTTTAAAACTAGAATTTCCTTACAAAAGTGATAAAACAAATAAATTAAAGTAGGTATATTTACCTTCACTACAAAACTTAGAACTTGAATCAAAGGGGTTCTTATCTGGTTCAAATTTTATATCAAATGCGGTAATGATTTTATGATCTAGTTCGTTGCATTTTGGTTCAAATAATCCATCACCATTTTTATATGTTTCAATCTAAAATTTTATTTTATTAAATGGTATTCCAATAAAAAATATAGATTTACATATTTTAATCGATTAATACTTACTTTGTCATGTATAAAATTTTTCTTGGCATTTCTTTTTAAAACAGCATATAGTTCTTTAAGTTGTTTTGGTGTTCTTGGACCTGTTATATTTGAATTATTAAATTTTCGGGTAATTATCTCCCATGCCACTCTTTTTTCATGTAATGTATTGCTGTCAGTTTTTTTGTTATTTATGATGCCTTTTTTATTGAAAATTAGATCGCAAAGAATATTCTTCTCCAAATTTGTAAAATTCTTGCCTCTTTTTACTTCATCCATTCGGTCAAATTTAATACTTGTCTTAAAATATTCAGTTCTTTTAGTGATATGTTTAAATATAATAATATAACAAACAATTGTTAAAAAGCAATAAAATTGTAAGAGTTCTTAATTTGAACACTACTTTGACATAACTACTACCTTCAATTTAACACTTCTGATAAATTTGCCGATTTGTTAGTTAACACGGAGGTAACATAATATTTTGGTAAAACCGGCCATATTCGTAATAAATGAATGGACTGAAGCACATGCCTGTGGTAGATACATACCAGTCGTTCCTGTTTCGTTAAGAAATCATCATGAACTTCAATATCTTCAAGTAAATCACAATCTTCTATTTCTTCTTTTATATATTCTTCATCCATTTCATTTATTTGAAACATTTTAATATTAGAATTTATAAATAAAAATACTTGACAAAATAAAAATAATCAGCGGCAGTATCGTGAACTCTATCAATGCCAACATAAAATACAAAAATGTTGAAAATGAAAATAATTTACTACATATGTATTTATATTTAGCATATAGAAAGGCAGGAGGAACCTCTGTGATCATTTCTGAAATCAGGAAAAAATTCTCTAATAAAAATTTACATGTGTATAATTCGCTGTAATATGATGCAAGGTCCATCTCGAGTGTTTTGAATAAGTCTATTTTGAGATAGTGTTTTTTTGAGGTGATATAATAGTAATTAGTAATTACATATAAAAGACAATCACTATGGTACATTCATGTTGTATCTGTAAGTGGCCAGCTGATAAAAAACCACCTAGATCATTTCACAAGTACATAAGCTACATACATAAGTATATATAAAGAAGTTGGGTTAAGTTTTAGAATGAATAAAATAATATAATTATTCAATAATTAGATTTAGGATATAGAACTTGTGAGGAATTTGGCTGTAATAACATTATTATAATCTAATGTGTGCATGAAAGTGATAAAAGTGAACAACGTCAGTGTTGTTTGCTTCTATTAACTTATTATTTCCTGTAACTATTACAGATTTCCTATTAATGAAAGTGATAAAATACAATGGTTGGAAATTGTGGGCAAAATTAATGGATGTTTGGCCACTCGACCTTTCGTTTGTTCAATACATTTCAAAGAAGACTCTTTTCGCTATGGTTCAGTAGAGGGAAGAGCATTTCTTAAACAGGGTAGTTTACCAACATTACATTTGACTCAAGAATCAGCAAAAACATGTAATAAATCATCAACAGAAATTAGGCATGTATCATCAGTTAACGGAATCAATTTTTGTGATTCTCCATGCAGCTCCTCTACTCAAACAATTGGGTTTTTGAATAATTTTGTTTTTGTCATAAATGGAGAGATCACATATAAGTTTTATAACAAAACTATTTTTAGTTTGTTTTTTTCGCTATAACTAAAAAGTTATAGCGAATTAAAAGTAAATTTTTGAAACTCGAGCGTGTGTGACGTCACAATGTTAATTTGTACTAATCGTAGCACACAGTTTATACAGTGTTTTGACTTTTAATCCATTAAATCTTGTTATTATCATCAATATATTGATAAATATATCAAAAATGTCGAACCTTAAAAGTTATCGTGCTTGTTTCGTACCATTATGTACGAATACTACAAAAACAACTCCTCAAAAAGTGTTTTTAAATGTTCCACAAGATGTTAAACGTCGAAATAAATGGTTTCAAGCAGTGCGACGACCTAAATTTTTTTTGTTGTGAAGATCATTTTGATGTAAGTATTTTATAATAATATAGTAAATGATAATTATTTATGTAAATGTATAAACTGAATAAATAGAATTCGATAAATAAAATTTTTTAACTCAACTCCAAATCATAACTTTTAAAAGTCATAGCATCAAATGAATAATTTAAAACGATTAAATAATAAATTTATACACCGTTATCGAATAGTTTCGGTTTAATTTAGTGTTTTTATATTTTTATTACGCCCTAGGTTATGTATTATACGAAATTTAAATTTTAAAAGTGTATGTAATGGTGATGCTTCTGATATAATGTCATTTAAATAATTCTCATGATTTATTTTATTTTTTGTAGCTGAAAGAAGATATGGAGAATTATATGTACTATACTACAATGGGAAGTAGAGCAAAAATTAAAGTTGATGTAGTACCGCACAAGTTTAGTTGTCAACCTAACCGTAAACGACAAGGCAATACGACTCTTAGACCAGCTTCAGAAAAAAGACAAAAACAACAAATTATCCAGGAGATTTTAAGTGAATCATCAAAAAATATTGAAATTAACAATCCTCAAGAATTAAACATTGAGACTATATCAGTTAACAGTGTTCATCATATTGAAGTTGATTCTGCTCCTTTAAATATAACACCAGCTGAAAAAGTCAGCGTTGAAACACAGACTGAAATCAAAAATCGTACTGTTGCTGTGCATGTACACATCAGGTATATTATCGGAATTAGCCTTGACTAAATAAAATTAGTTGTTATAATAAATTTGTTTGCACTAAATTTCAGGTATTTTTCGTCAATTTACATGTAGAAACTGTTGACACTACTATCGTAAAATTCCTTTAACATTATGACGTCACAAACATGGCGACCAATCGTGGCGCGTTCGTAGTCACGTGATTCTTTTTAAAATTTTATCAATATTGAATTGTTTATAATTAATTAAAAAAATGTTTTTAAGTGTTTTTAGCATCGACTATTAATATAATTTATGATAAAGTTTTAAAATACATAAAAAAAATCGATAATTGTTTTTTCAACAACCCAATTGAAGAATGCCTTAGAGGGGAAATAGCTATCGAAAGGTTATTCATTTAATTACTTTATTATTTATAGAAAAATAATCAAAGAACCTTTGAATAAAAAAATTTGTTTGGATAAGACAATAGAATGCGGTTCAATTGAACAACAATTACAGGAGCAGGAAGCAGAGAAAATATTAATGGATGTAAGTAATTTAATTGCTTAAAAAAATTAAAAGTCAAATTTTCAATAAAAAGAAATTGTATGTTTAATTAAATTCATTTGTTGTAATATAAATGTAATATATTTTTCTATTTAAGATAATATTAATCAATTTAATCAAAATAAGTATTGTATAAGTAGAATTTAGTAATAAATAATCTAAAAAAATGCTGCATCCATAGACATAGAGATATAGACAGCGCATTCGTATTTAACATAATGGTGTAACATGGGTGTACCATTTGTTCTGTAAGTGAGAGAGAGATGCAATTCGTTTGGAAAATTATATGATTTCCAAACATCTTCTGTCTCTCTCATTTGACACGGCTCTTTTTACGAGTCAGATGCGCTGTCCATTTCTTTATGTCTATGGCTGCATCCTTAAAATCTGTAGGTACATATTTATAATACATTATGACTTATGTACTCATTTTATTTCAGCACTTCCCTTGAGAGTTTTCACATTAATCGCTTCCTTTCTATCAGCTAAAACCTTAAATATCTCCTGACTTTTTTTCAAATTGTTAAATTCAATCTTAAAATGCAGCGTGCGCTATCCAGTTTAAAAAATGTCTATGGTTTTGTATAATGAACTAGATCCATGGCCGTAGCTACTGCCAGGGCAGCTAACCTAACTAAAAAAATTAGGAAACGTAATATTTTGTTTTATACATTTTTTAAAACAATGTTAAAAAGGCTTACTAAACAAAAATGAGAAGATCACTCACTGCCTTAGGGTCCCAGAGTCTTTAGTTACAGCCCTGATTAGATTGCTTATTTTGTATCCATAAAAATTCATAATATGAAAATGTTTCAGATAAAAAAAGAAATTGACGAAAGCAATATGGTTGAAAATATTGATATTCACGATGATTTTGCAATACAACAAAAATATCAGGTATAAATTAAATCTTGTCAAGATTTATGTTTGTGTTTTTATCCTGAATAGCCACCACAGATTGTCCTGACCAAATATATTATTGAAGCTTATTTAATGTTTCATTGAACTTTTATTTTATAGGGGTACTTGCATATAAAAAATGAAAACATCACTGATACTGAAGATACAGCCAAAAATAAAGAAAGTCAACATCAAGAAGATTTTGTTGTAAAAAAAGAATACCTCCAAGACATTAACATTCCATGTCCAGAAATAGAGTTCGTAGATGTAAATGAACATCCCACAAAAGAAAGTATAGAATTTAATTTAAAAGATGAATCCTATAGAAGCGATACAGTAATAAATAAATATAGTCTACAAACTTTCAATTGCGATCAATGTGAACATAGTACAGATAAAAAGAGTAATTTAACGTCACATCAGTTAAAACATACTGACAAACGACCTTTTAAATATGGTCAGTGAATAAAGAGGCAGATAGAAAAGGTGATTTAAAATCACATCAGTTGAAACATGCTAGCGTACATCTTTGTAAATGTAACCAGTGTGAATATAGCATATTAAGATTAAACTGAAAAATACGGTGTAAACATAGACATAAAGAAATGGACAGTGCATCTGACTCGAAAAAAGAGCCGTGTCAAATGAAAGAGACAGAAATTGTTTGGAAATATCATATATGTAATACTGTATTACATATATGTTCCAAACAACTTGCATCTCTCTTTCACTTACAGAACAAATGTTACACCATTATGTTAAATACGAATGCACTGTCCATTTCTCTATGTCTATGGGTGTAAACAATTTATATTGAAAACGACCAATATATATGAAACCAGGAATTATTTTATTTATATTTATTATTTTGTATTGAATGTTAACTTAATAAATGCATTATGTTTTTTGTAATATTTGTAATATTATCTTTTTTTCGACTAGAGTGAAGTATATAGACATACGTTTAGAAAAAGGTTTGTGTCATTTAAAACGTGGACTTAATATATATCTGCTGCAACAAACTGTTTTTGAATAACTTGAAATTAAGACTACATAATACCACCTCTATATTTCACTTCTACCCTGTTGTCCTTAAAAGCTGGTTCCGTTACCTATTTTAATTTGAAATAATTATTCAACTATTATGTAACTATCAAATTATTGCACAATAAAATTAACTAAAATATGTATTATGATCAGTAACAAACTAGGGGAGAGAGTGGTTCGCCCCAGGGCTCAAGTGCTAAGAGCATGGTGAAGAACAAATGAATATAATGGAATATAAAAATATTTATTTCGCTCATATAATTTTTAAATAGCAAGAAAAATAAAATAAAACCAAATAACGACGCGGAATCTTCACTCAATCACCGCCCTCAACATTTTTACAGTCCCCCACCATATCAATATATATTTTTCGATATTTTTAATACTTTTATCGGGGTTTTTCTATACAACCTATAAAATTTTTTTTTTTCGCCGCGGCCATAGTGGTATATTATATTAATAACATGTCACTATAATATTTACAATTTCCTTTAAATAGAATTGTTTACTTATAAGACAGTATTAATGTCGACTACTAAAAGCGATATCACAAATTTAATTATTTTTCTCGATTTTACATTATAGTTCTACTGTTGAAACTGATAACAAACGAATTGTAATCTTATCGCTTATTAGCGTACATACTTGTACATTTATCAGTATTTGTACTTCATACTAAGCATCATGTAGTGTAAATACTTTCAATTTATTAATTTAAGTAATTTTATCTATTATAAAATATAAAAATAATATTAAACTGACAGGGCTTTTTACAATAATAATTTGATAGAAATGTGTCTATAAATGAAAAAATAAATTGAAATTAGTGTAACTTATGTAAATATGGTACTTTTAAAGAAAAAATACAATATTTGATGAATAACCGGGTAAGTAGAATAAAAATCATACAAATATTCATTTAAAATATTATTCTAACCTAACATTTTTATCGATTTGACGTGTAATCATAGAGATAGTACGTGTAATTGATTTTTCTGAAAGTTGGTATAATTTGATTTGATTAAACATTTTCAGTTTTTATAGTACATGATCAAGGTTAGTAAATACACAGGTTGTACCCAAGGTTAGTAAATATACAGGTTGTACCATCGCTTTTGACCAATCAGCGCCCGCGCGGGAATACGTCACACAGGGTGACATTCAAATGTAATAGAATAAAATGTATTGCAAATATACATATTCATTGAACGTTGTCTTCCGTATTATTTCGAATTTCTGGACATAAAAATAAATATTGTTTATCACAGAAGCACAAAGTATTACAAACGATCATATATTACACATACTAGTTGTTAAATACAAGATATATCTTCATAAAAATTAAAAAATGGAGTTAGAAGTCAATAATTATTTTGTGTATAACGAGAGCACTTTGAGACATTTTTTTACTGAAGTACATTTATTATTATGTACCTATATATATTTAATACAGGTAAATCCTGTTCATCGGAAAGATACATCCTAGGACATGGTCGTGGGGTTTAAGAAAAATCATTTTAAAATTTAAAAAAAAAAACACTTTATTAATAAAATAAACATTATTGAGGAAATAAATTAATGAACTATTTTGTTTTATTTCTTGAATATCATATTAATGATGTTTGTTAGACCTGCAGTATCCATAATACGTAATTTAATACATCATCTAGAATTCCACTTCTTAAATTTATACAGCCCACCGTTGCAATGTTGTCAAGTCTCGTAGAGGATAATATAAAGTTTCCCTTAAATAAATTAAGTGTTTACTGAAGTATCCTCAGAGTAAAAGCTTTAGATTACTTATACTTATCCGTTGTCTAATGAGTTTTAGATTTCTTTCCTAAAGCAATTTCAACTTGATTTGGCGTTAAAATATTCTTAAAGGCGACTTACTTGATCCTCGAATCCAGCCTGATATTTTTTTATTTGTTGTTCTAATTTAGAAATGTTTAGCTCTACAATCTTCTTGTTATTCTCAAGATCTGCAATTTTTTGTTTAATACGTGTTAAAATAAATCTTTTCACTTTTAATTGTATAACTCCTTACCATTCTTTTTCAGTTTTTTTGGTTGTAGGTTTAATAAATTAACCTGCAATTCATCTTCAAGATCATCTGGTTTAAAATGCTTGCTACATAAAGGTACGTTTGTGATCAGCATTCCATTTGTCTCTACGATGACACTTTCTGATCAATTCCTTTTGTATTATTGGATCCATAGGAAAGTTATCATTTTATTCTTATTATTAGTTTAAGTGATTTTATTCTTTTGCCTATTTCGAATTATTTTTACATAAATATTGATATGTACTAACAGTACCTTCGCCTTTTTTTCGATCTATATAGTCGCATCAAGTCATCACAAAGTCACAATTTAAATTATGTTACTTATTATTATACATATTGTAGTGTAAAGATATTTTAAATAAATAACATAAATTAGTGGCTACATATATACCTTAAACAACAAGTCTTGTTTATTTAAAATCGCTCAAAATCAAAATATTAAAAAAAACTATGAACACTATAACTACAACTACCATACAAAGACAGCGATTTGTTATGATTGGGCACCCGAAATGACGTAGTTCTCCCTCTCCTGTCTTGATTTTGACAAGCTGATGGTACAACCTGTTTATTTACTAACCTTGGGTTGTACCATAACTTTTGGCCAATCAGGTATTCGCGCGGGAAATACGTCACCTACGTCACTATGAGGAACATTTTAAATGTACTAAAGTAATCTCGCTTGCAAATACATATTTATTTAACATTGTTTTCTGTATTATTTAAATTTTTTGGACATTTGTAACTATAAAAAATAAATTTTATCGATCACAGAAGCACAAAGCATTATAAATAATCATGTATTAAACATACTAGTTTATTAGTATCACTAAAATAATAATAGCACTTTGAAACATTTTTTTACTAGAGTATGTACATTTATTTATGTATCTAACTTAAATACAAATAACTCCGTTCCTCAGGGGATACATTCTGGTCATGGTCGCGAAGATTTAAAAAAAAAATCATTTTAAAATTCAAAAAAACTATTAATAATATAGAAAAAAATTGTTAATGTTTGGGAATTTTTTTCACAGATATAACTAATTATTTTTGAATCAGGTAAATGACATTTTATTAAGTATATATTCAACTTATTTAATATCAATTTTTATTGAAAAATATTAAATATTTACAAAGTTATGAGCCTCGATGTGACGACCAAAAAAAATATTTTTCTCTATCTTAAACAAACACTTGCTTAAAACTATAATTTATATGAATAACATAATAAAAACGTAGTTTTAAATTCAGTACACTATCAATATCAAATGAAAATATTTAATAATAGTTTAAAAACAACTTACAATGAATAAACTTACATAATAAGTACTAAAACAATAACTTAATATGCGAAAAATAAATATCTTAAATATAATCTGACAGTTTTAATACTGACAGCCATTTATAACGTTGTAATGTTCCTCATGATGACGCGATCTCCCATCTGTGTTTCCCCTCGGTGTCTCCTCTCATGCCATCCCCTCCACCTCACAAACAGAGTTATGGTACAACCTGTGTATTTACTAACCTTGGTACATGATATTGTTATGGAGATACTAACTGTTATAAAAATGTTTTATATTTTTAAATTCAAATACATTTTTTATAATAAATTAATTTAATGCAAATATGCAAAATGTTGCGCTATTAAACTGTAAAATAATACAAATACGTATTAACTACGATGTATATTCCTATATTATTTCATTTTGACTTTAATTTATTAGTTTATCAATTAATTTAAAATAATTTTTATATCAATTCAATTTATAAAAGAAGCCAGAGAAATAAATTTGCTATCATAATAAACTATGTATATATAACAGAACCTATATACGTATGTATATTTACATGTTCATTGTTAGTCAATTTCCTTGAATTAGTCTATGAATAGATCATTTTGCTATTAACATTATTATAAAAATAAACTCAGCAGAACCGATTGCATTCAAAGATCACATAATTTATTCGCGTATGTAGATGTATGATGTATAGACTATATATATATGTATCTATCTATACATTGTTTTTATAAAAAAATAAATTTTACACGTAAATATTGTTTATTCAGCATGCATTGACGTTGGCATTTTTTTTCTTCAGGTGGTGGTTTTTCTAAATAATCGAATCTGAATAAAAATTTATAATAAACATATTTTTCCTACTAACATAATAATATATAGTGTTTTATAAAAGTATACCAGTAATATTTATTAAATAATATAATAATAATATAATCACTGCATGAAACTAACAAAGATAACATTTTATCAATTAATAAATTTTAAATAAAATTTCCTCTCCTGCTTATCAATTATTTAACAAGCACTTAAAATACACTAAATAATTGTTAAATACTGATCTACTGAGTCGGGTTTTGAAATCCGCGTGCAAAATGTGCGACAATAATTGTAAAAATTCACCTGGAGCACCATCGGGAGCTGAAAAACCTTCGAAGACGGTACTCGTTACCGGTGGATCTGGGTATATAGGTTCTCATGTGATACTAGAATTGTTAAGTAATGGTTACGAAGTCGTCAGTGTTGATAACAACTGCAACAGTGGCTCAGAACCTCTGAAGAGGGTGTCCAAAATTGTTGGAAAAACTTTACTTGATGATATACAAGTTGATATTCGAAATGCATGCGATTTGGATGCTGTATTTCAAAAGGTATTTTTAGTTTTGGTAGTTAAAAATCAATTTAAATAATTCATTTTGTTTGTAGCATAAAATAGATTGCGTTATTCATTTAGCTGCCTTAAAAGCTGTAGGGGAATCATGCCAAATTCCTCTTGCGTATTACCAAAACAATATAACCGGTTCTAATACATTATTTGAGGTATAAATGATTATTTAAAAAAATCATATGAATCTAATTTTTCATAATAAATAATTTATAGATAATGAAGAAAAACAATGTAACAAATTTGGTATTTTCATCATCAGCAACTGTTTATGGAAATCCTCAATTTTTACCAATAACAGAAGAACATCCAACAGGCCAAGGCTGTACAAATCCATATGGAAGAACGAAATATTTTGTAGAAGAAATATTAAAAGATTTATGTATTTCAGATAAAGTTTGTACTATTTATATTATTTTAATATTTTATTATTACAATATAATGATAATTTTCTAGACATGGAGTGTTATATCACTACGATATTTTAACCCAGTTGGCGCTCACGATTCCGGATTAATTGGAGAAGATCCAAAAGGAATTCCAAATAATTTAATGCCTTATGTAGCGCAGGTACAAACCGGTGGTTTATGTCTTCAATATCATATATACATACTTAAACTTTACAGGTCGCTGTAGGTAGGCGTTCAAAAATTCAAGTGTTTGGTTCTGATTATCCCACACCAGATGGCACTGGTGTTCGAGACTATATTCACATACGAGATTTAGCAATAGGCCATGTTAAAGCTTTAGATAAATTATTTTCTGCAGATTTAAAAGGTTTTAAACCATATAATTTAGGTACTGGTAGAGGATACTCAGTTCTTGAGGTAATTGAAGCGTTTAAAAAAGCTTCTGGTAAAGAAATACCTTATGAAATTGTTGGGAGAAGGGAGGGTGATGTAGCTACTGTTTATGGGGATGCTTCTTTAGCTGAAAAAGAACTGGGCTGGAAAGCAGAAAGGGATATGGATGAAATGTGTAGAGATGCTTGGAAATGGCAATCACAAAATCCAAATGGCTTTAATAGCAGTTAATATTATAACATGTGCATACCAACCAACAGTGGCGCGTTACGGAACTTTTGATAGAGTTAATTTTCGGAAACCCCATTAAAAAAATTCAGAAAATATTTTTTTTTAATTACAACAAAATTTTAAAAAAGTACGACTTATGTGTATAATATTTTTTTACTTTACCTTGAGGTCCTAGGCAATTACTAAAGTACCTACTGTGTAATGCGCCACTTCCAACCAATTATAAAAATAGGTGCTGACTATAGGGGGCATTAGGACTCGTGCTTTCTCGAAAAGTCGGTGGCTAAGCTTTTATTATTATTAATTTAAAATATCTATAACCTACCTTGGGCTTTTAAAAAAGTACATAGTTATAATTAATGTAATTTGCTTTTTAAGTTGAACATTTGAAACATTATATTTTATGTTCTTTTTCATCAAAATTACGTTTTTAAAAATTATTTTAGTGTGCCATGATTTTGTGATAATAGGTATAGCTACTTAAATTGTCTAAATTATTAATAATAAAGTCTAGCTAATGTTGATGTTTCAAATGTTTTAATAATTTAATGTATTATATCTCTATATTATTTAATTAATTACTAATTAGTGACGTAATAAGTAAACGTGCGGGTCTGAGATTCAAAACACCCCATCTTCTTCTTCCCCTCTATTTGTCTTCATAAACATAACAATAAGAACTGGTGAGGTCATGGCCCCCATATTTAATCGCGGATTCCCGTTCCAGAATTTTTGGCAGACCCTTTTCTGCCAGAAGATTTTTTTGAGTGGCCAAAAGAATATAAAATTTCTTTACCAATTGTTTTCAAAAGATTTACCAGGTGTGACTGAATAACCTTTTTTGCAAGAAACCTTAATAGGCTATTTGACTAATTTTAGAAAATATTTTTAAATTATTCTTTATTACATAATAAGCACACTACATTGATATTTCGGGGAGATCTACTGTATTATCAATAAAAATCAATGTTAAAGTTTAAATTTTCAAAACTGCGTCAGAAACGCTGTTTCTATCATGGCGCTGGTCATATGGTGCGTGTGACGTCACGCGCAAGTAAATAAGTCATTGCCTTAATAAAACAGTGCATCTGAAGTGAATTTCATCTTCAAATTTAGTGGATAGAATGGTGCAGAATGGTGTATAATGGTGTGTAGTGCCACAATGTATAAATACGTCTATAAAAAGTCCACACAAACTGTTTGTTTCTGTTCCAAAGAATCCCAAAAGACGAAAAATGTGGTTACAATAATTGAAAAGATCCAACGAGTATTTTATTGAATACAAATGTTTTTATGTGTGAAGATCACTTTGATATAAGTAATATTTAACTAGATAGTAGCTAAAAATATCGGTTCTTATAAAACGAAATAACATCTTTTCTGAATAACTATACTACTATACACGTGATTTTTGACAATTCTGACAGCGGCCACCGGTACACTCAGTATTAACCAACATCTTTAATAGGTACCTAACCTCTTAATATAGCTTAATCTTGCGGCATATAGGATTTCAAATGTTTTATGTGGTACTTACACTGCTGTTTTCACATTTTTAAGTTCCGCAGCACAGTAATCAGCGTTATTCTTAAAAAAAGTGCAACCATAAAAGCGTCTACCTTAGATAGGTTGCTATAATCAGCTCGCACAAAATGTAATTCCATTTTGAAATTCGAAACGAATATTTATGCCACTAGTAATAAAATTTATCTAAAAACTGCTTCAAAAATAGCTGAAAAATCGAATATAATACTTTGATATAATACACAGAAAGCATAAAACGCGAACTCAACTTGCGTGTGACGTCACTAGAGCTGCAACCATTCACATAGCGTTCCCGTCATAGATAAAATTTCAAAAATTATTTTTTTTTTTCGTGTAATTTGCAAAAAATATACATAATTTATTTTAAAATAAAGTGAAATATGTTCTTTTATGCTATTATCTGATAGGATGACCACAATTTGTAGTATATTTTCAATGTTGTCAAATAGCCTATTCTTATTTTAACTATGGTCAAAAAAAGATTGTTGATTCGCCGGGCCGGGTCCACATTTACTCGATATATTACATTCATAGACAGTTGTCAAACTTTTGTACGTGATCATATTAAAAAAAAATTTAAATTGATCTTAGACCTGGGTGGAACTGCGTCTTTTTACTCCTTTACAGAAACGTTATTGTATTGAGTTTTTCGAAATGTTCGTAAAGATTTTAAAAGTGAAAAATACAGGTTTTTATCAAAAAATTCAAATTGACCTTAACGAAGCCTCTCAATGTTATTGAATACGTTTTTGTAAACCCCTCTGAGATATTTGACAGTTTCAAGACTTCTGAGACATCCTGTATAACATCATATCCTTACATTGCGAGTTTCAAGCTATCTCTTGAAAATTCCTATGATTTTTTCTTAGAATCCGATACTTTAACATTTAATATTTAACCAACGCGTGAAAACGAGTTACCAAATAAAATATTAATATATTGACTTAAACATAAGTCATTAAGGGTTGCCAATATGCAAAGCATAAGCCATTTTAATTATAGTTATTGATGCACAAAATAAGTTATTTTAATTAATTCAAATTGTTGTACAAAATATTTGTAAATCGATATTTATAATAAATTATACCAATTTGAATTACAAAAAGTTTTTTATATATGTATTATTTTACCACCATTTTCCTTCTTCTTCTTTTTTTCTATTAACGAATCTAATACTGGGGATCCTTGTTAGTACGTTTTTGAAGGTACTGGAAGAAAAATTAATAAAATGTCTTTACCCAATTCTAATATAATTGATTAATGTACCTGTGAAAAAAATTCCCAAGCATTGACATTTTTTGACCCATCACAGTGGCTTTCCCCTTTATAAAGGACACTATTGTCTATTAAATTTAATACCCTGTTTGATTAGGTTTTGATCTAGACCAAATTCTTTATAATACCAGGTTTGAAACGGCTATGTTGCTATGTAATAAAATGATAGTCATCGTCTCTGATGTACAATGTCTTCATTATCCGACTAATTAGATCTCTACTTCTGTTGATAGTTTTTTCCTGTTTCTTATAAAATGTAAACAGATGAAATATTCTTGACCGACTTTCGTTTAATTTAATCAAACACATTTGCGAATTTTTATAGTCAGGGATGGATTCAGGAGGGTTTTTAAAATATTTATGAAGAAAGGTCACACAATTTTTCAAATTCATATATAAGTTTTTTTTGACACTCTTACTTGTTTTATATTATTCTGAAATTAAAAATTCCTACTTAATAACTAGGTAGGTCCTAATTTGGTATGAAAATTAGAATACTGACAAAAATTAATATGAAAACGTAAAATAGTTTTCAAAAATTATTAAAAAGGCAATAAATCTAGTGAAGTTTATGGGGTGTTACTTTAAATTTATATAGTTTTTTAGGGGATGGAGTAAATGTAGTAAAAATAGATTTTTAACACAAATATAAATATGTATAATGTTTTTATATAATTTTTTTTTATAATGAGCATTATTTTTTTTTATCTAAGTACGCCACTGATTTTAATAGGACTGAGATATGAAGCGTATAATTTTCTATGTGATGATTAAATAAATAAATATAAAGAATTACTTATTATTAAATTAATAGAGTCGAGTGAAAAATAAATATGTCTGCATCGCGCTCCAGGCCAGCCAACATAAAAACCTACATAATTAAGCACAAAATTATGATTTTAGTTAAATTCTATATATGATAATAGGGTCGACTACAACTACAATTATTTTCAAACTATCAGTAATTTGGTAAATAATTTCATACAATCAAAATCAAAGATTCAATATTTATAAATTAATTTAAAAAACTGTCTGTTTGGTGTAAATACGGCATAGTTAAAATATTTTACAAATTTGGGCAATGAATTTGATTTCAAATCACTTATTCAGTTCTCTAGGTCAAAAATGATCAGCCTTAAAATTGAAGATTGACTCTATCAAAAATACTTTTTATTGATAAGCTTTAGGCATTTTTATGTATAATTAATTTCGAGTTATCAATAGTAAAAACTAAATTACTACTTCTTTAATTCTATCGTGGTATTATATCAATTAACAAATTAAGTATAGCTGATCATATATGGTCCATTAGTGGATGATAATTATATCTCGAAGCATTCGTTACTAATAAAATAAATACGAATGTAGATTTGATTGATGCTTGCTTTTAATTTCACATTAAGTATATATTGTGTACTTAAAAATAAATCATAATAAAATAATTAAAATATTGAAATATTTATTTTATTAAAATAAACAATCGATGATTCAGAAAGGGAGTACCTATTACAAAAAATAACATCAGTTAGGATTTTTTTTCGTATTTCCTATAAATTTGACATAGTAAACTATAACCAGGCCCTGAGAGAGTTTCAACGGGGCTCGAGCCTACCCATATTTTAGGGGCCCTACCATATCCCCCTCCCGAACGTAATTACATTTTTCCATTTTTTTATCTTTCTACTTTTTACAAGGTTTATCTTTTTTGTAGTATATTTATGTTTTTTAAATAATCTCTTAAAAATAATAAAATAAAAGTATCAAAAAAATATGTAAAAAATGTAAAATATAAATAATTTTCAGGGCGCTGGGACTCCTGAGATACAGGGGGCCCGGGCCATATGACCCTCCTCTATCTGGGCCTGACTATAACTATGACTTTTGTTTACTTAAATGCAGTTGCGCGTCAACGAAATTTGCCGCCCGGGTGCAAGACTTTATTTGCCGCCCCTATGTGTATATGTCGACAATAAAACACAATACAATTTTTAATGTATCTAAATAATCTCATATTTTTAAACCCATTTGAAAATTATTATTTGACTGCAAAAAATAAAAATAAAATAAATGAAAAATAAAATGAAATGACCGAATCGTCGGAAAAATCCCAATTCCATGGCATAATCGGGAAAGACCCATGTTTTATACAGTCCATTTGTTTTTAAAATTTACGCGCAAAATTGGAGTTTAGAAATGTTTAATTTACTGTAGGTAATCGTTCTAAAATACTACCTGCATTTTCCATAACACAGGCCGACAAAAATTTTTTTTTGTTTACTGCAGGGCATACAATAACTTTTTAAGGGTAATTTGGACACGCTGAATCCAAAAATGACCACCATTTTGCTCAATCAGCTCTAGCTTTTGAGATATTGCAAAAAAATGTTTTTTTCGATATGCAAACATTCAAATTTGTATATATATTTTATAAATCAATGACTTCAAATAATTATCATTCAGAATGAAGCTATGGGTCCTAATTGGACTAAAAAGCCTTAAATTATATATGTACATTCATAAAGTTATTCTTTTCGAAAATCATGTTTTAAACGAAAAAAAATCGATTTTTTAGCAAAAATTCAGCAATTTTCAAAATTCAAAGCGCTGTAACACAAACAATTTTTGTCCAATTTTAATGTTATTCACTAAATTTGTAGCTTTATCTATCTTCTTGGTACCTACATTATTTATTTTCGTCATTTAAACAATTTTTTTTTTTACAATCCACAATTATTTAATTAATTAACATGATAAACGTTTTTTATGATTATTATTAAACGACTGACGAGGCGGTTTTTGCCGCCCCTAAAATTTGCCGCCCGTGTGCAGTGCACTCGCTGCACCCACGGGTTGGCGCGCCCCTGCTTAAATGTACTAAATTATAAATATTTGTTGATATTTGATTACTGAATTATAATCTATGAACACTTAACTGTAAAACAGCTTAATTTGATGAAAATCGGCCAATAAGTGTCAAAATGGTGTAATTTACTGTATTTATTAATTATTATATTATTATAGCATCTGCTTTACATTGTTTCTAATTTTACGATTCTTTGTGTCGTGATACTTATCAGGGCTAGAGAGGAGGGCGACAAGTAATCGAGCTTTTTAAATTTCTTAGATTTCTTGGTGCTTACGGGCCCGCCGAAAATCCTGGTCAGGGAGCCCGTTGTAGGGTTTGGAGGTCATGATCATAATGAGTATGATTTTATTCATATTCTCTCCGTTTTTCCACGAAAAAATCGAAAATTGAAAACCAGTTAAAATTGGCAATTATTTAAAAATTTCAATAAACCTAATTTAAGATCGGCATTTAGTGTTGATTCCAGCTGCCTCCTTGAATGCATTTTGAAAAACTGTGAATAGACAGGTCGTTTGTACGGATGACCGTTTGGGAAGAGTGGAACTCGGTCAACACGTGTTGGTGATTTTTACAATGCACTTGTAAGTGGAGCGCGTTATAGTGGAACACACAGTGCGGCTTGATTTACGGCGCCGCCGACTGTTAGCTTAGCACAGACCACATTCGTGTCGTCCGCAACTCATCGTGTGTGTATACTCAAAGTACACAATTATTGATCAGAAGCTAATACATACATACAACCATAAACATAGACATAGAGTATGGACTGCGCACCTGACTCGAAAACAGAGTCATGTTAAAAGAAAGAGATGGAAAATAGTTTGGGTTATACTTGTCCTTATTTGAACAGGAGTGTTTATTTCATTCTTCTTAGAAAAAGAGATAGATATATCCTAAACGCCACTACATCTCTCGTATCAAACGTTATCAAATATCTTCTTAATACATTCCATGACCTGCTTTATTTTACGAAAAAAATTTAACAATTTGCAATTTGTATTTTTTTTGGGTTTTCTGATGTTGAGACATCAAAGTTGAATATCTTCGCGTAATATGGTCCTATTTAAAAAAATAAAAATGAATTATAAAGAACATGTATTGTTAATGAGACCTCTAGCTCGGGCCACCTAAAATGTAATGTTTAGGGTATGTATTCTTTGTTTTAATTTTACTGTCTAATTACTCATATTTTCTATTCTGTTTAAAGTTTGAATATTTTTTGTAATTCATAAAAAAATCTTTCATTACATTGCATAATCTGAAAGGTGATATTTTGAGCTTCATTTTTATTTTTATTTATTTTCTGTACCACCAAAATTACTCCGGCTATATTCATTTGAATTATTTTTTCCTGATTTTCACTAAAACTGTAATACCTTTGCGAATTTTCGTCACATTTTTTCCGCACGAATATAAATTTGAAGGTATTAAAATTCTCTACAAAAAGGTTATTTCAAAATTTCATTTTCTACATAAATGCACTCTACATCAAGTGTCAAAATATGCAGTTTTTTTTTTAATTTATATAATTACATAAAAAAGTTAAAAAATGAAAAGATGTTGAGGGACGAATTAGACCATCATAAAGTAGAGTAAATTTGCTCAATTTAATAATAAAAAAGTTTTGAAAAAAGTTAATTTTTGACCAAGTTACAAGCATTTGAAAACATGCTATTTTTTAAATGTCCCCTTAATTAATTTGTTGAGTGTATATAAAACTCTTGGTGCGTATGTACGTGCGATCATCAGGCCTAAACCATGGGACGTATCGAAGCCATATTCACACCATATATTTGTTTGGTGCTCCAGTTGATTTACCTCTTTTTTGGATCCGATGAGTGGTGCTGGGGTCGAGATATTTACAAAAATGTGAAACCGTAAATTATAGAATTCGTTATTAAATGGCTACTATGTTTAACAATTTTATGCAGTGATGTAATTTTATTTTATCTATTCGGTACGTGGAAGACGAGTTTTTAACATAACCTACGATACACTTTAATTTTATTATTAAAATATATAGTGAAATAATACAAAAATGCATGCACGACGACGTTTAAACATCGGTCGAAATACACAAAATAGTCAAAATACACTAAATAACTCTAGCAAATTTAACATCATAACAATGAGTACAAACACGAGAAAGAGCATGCAAATTATCTTATGGCAAAACAACGTTTGCCGGAGCACACTGGTAGAAAGAATTTCTCAAACCAACTAAACCTTGTTTTGTAACATATATAACGAAAACAATATTTTCTTAAGATAAGCAATAATCTCTTAAACTAACTATAGTATTCTTGAACGAAGGAATAACGTAGTTGGATTAAGAGTATGTTTCTTATATTAAGAAAATATTGTTTTCGTTATATACAAAACAAGGTTTTCTTGGTCCAATACAGTTTTTTTCCGTGCAGCTAATAAATATATAAAATGTATAATGTATTATTGTCTCTGTAACCCTGGACTTAATTTAGAAACATATAATTATTATTAAAGAATAAAAATGAACACAAATGAATGTTTTTCACATTAGTGCATTTTTGTTAAATTAACAGAGACTATAAGTATGTGTTTAACATTACTTCAGGATAACAGTAAAGACCATAGCGAAAAAAATTATAAACCGGTATCTATAGTTCCGTGAAATGTCAATTAGCTATTGTTGAAAAAATAGAGCATAATTAATATAACAACACGAAATGTTCACTCTGACCTCGTAAGGGAAAATCGTGAGTTGCAATTGAAGAGCCCGTTTTAAACTCAGAGTAATTATTTCTATTCGCGCATATAACTGCAAAATTCAATTATACTTATGATAGGAATTCAGAACAAGGTGGAGAAGGGTACAGTTATATCAGGCCTCGGATTTTGGGGCCCCAATTCAATAATTAAATAAACGAAAACAGGCATAATCTAACTATTCGTATTATCACTCCAGAAATATTTTATTTCGACGGTTTTTTTCACAGATCTAATCCATAGATAACATATCAAAAGAGCTTACTAAGAAATTATTTTTAAAATGCAATTTTTAAAGTTTGTAGCTAAAATGTAAAGTTAACCACATATCTTTAATAAAAATTTTATATTACATTACAGAGTATAGTTCAAAAAATATATTACCTCACGTTTATCCAATCACGTTCTTAGCATGTTCAACATGACGTTAGGTATGTCAGATATGTGTTATCAATGGAAAAAACATGTCATTACTGATCAAACACTTCAACATCAATGTAAATAAAATGTGGAACAAAACGAGACAGCTATATTGATATAAACGTATCAGTATATTTCTATCTCTTTTTGTTAAATATTTGAAACCAATATAATAAATCTTGTATCGATAGATTGTTCTATGCTATCTATGGTACTGAAGAGAAATTGTAGAAATGTTTCTTTTTTGCTCTTTATATTGACATTATTAAAGCGATGGTTAATTTTTTATATAATGGACTACACTATCCTAGGGTGCCAAATAATAAGTCAATATGGTGTCGGTATACACTGGCCCCATACATCCCTGGTCTAAATTATAATTGTTTAATATGAGAAATCAATAACATCTATTATTGCATGCTAAACAGAATATCAAATTTTATAATTTTATCACAAAGGGTTCTCAAGATATTAAATAAAAACTCATTTTGTGGAAAATCTTTGAAGAGCTGTAATAGTTCTCTAACGAAAAATTTCCGGACACATGTTCATTGGAAGTTTTTTGCTTAAAATATTTTTCTTAATCTACTGTTTAAGTTGGCATGACAGTGCTGAATCATCCTGTATACTAACTAGCAAACACTCTCAAGTGAGGTATTAATTTTGTGATGGTATCTATGGATTTGCTATGGAATTTAGAGCAATGATACTTCAACTTATTATGACACAGTTGGCGACTCTGATCGTACAAAATAATTTGCATAATATCACCACCATCACCACTGTTTTAATACCGTTGGTGTTTACATACAACGCGAGCGCGAAACTTGTCAAAATCTTCATGAAACTTCAAAAGAACTGCCATATAAGTTGATGCTAACTTCTTTATGATACCGGACGTTAGAGTATCGAATTCTACTGATTCAGATCTACAATTTGACACCCCACATGTCTAGGTATGAAAAAAAATCTATGACGACCCTCCCTATTTTAGTATTTGTTGATAGTTTCACCAAAACCCTGTTACCTTTATTAGATATTATTATAATAATTTTAAGATTTGTCTGAAACCGGTACTGAAAATTTGAATGTAGTTTACTTAAAATTAGTGCAAAGTATTTTCTATATATTTATTCTGGACAATCATGCGGCATAATAATGCCAGTGTTTAATGTTAAATGTACACTAACTCTAAGAAGACATATTATATTATCAGAAAGTCTCTAGAAAGGAGATCACGTATCAATTAACTTTAAATGAATAGTATTTTGTAGGTATACGTATATTTTAATTCGTATGTTGTTATTAACCTCGATTATTGTTTACTTAAAAATATAATAAACTTAAATTTGCATTTAAGAATTATTATACTACAATAAAATTATATACCTTATCTATGTTGTGTAAATAATTTTCTAATTCTTAAAAAGAAATTAAAAACTAATGTGTTTGTACAATGTACAGTCCAAAATAGTGATGGTTATTTTTATTATTAACGTCCACAAAAAATATGTATATATTTTGAATTTCATCAAATATCTTTAAAATTTCATGGAAGCTTTTAAGATGGTAAAAAATAATATTTTAACAAAAAAATATTGATCTTTATTGCTGATAAAAAAGAAAAACAAAAATTACATTTTTTCAAATATACATAATTCGGTTTTTTGGATTTAATCTGACGAAAATGCGATTGGGCCGCTCTTTTATTATAAGTTTCTTATATTACTGTCAAACCGTATATACTTAAAATAATAGTATTAACTACAAGCCATGCAAAATGTACATGGATGAATACTTTTGATTGTAAATAGCCCCCCCCCCCCTCCCCAGTTGTTTTATGAACATTGAAAGGTAATTTAAAAATTTTGAAACCTTGTTATTTATATTTTATTCTATTTTTTTTGCTCTCTACCTTCCCCAAAAATATACTCTCTTGACGGACCTGCTTACTATTTTATTAACACTTTATTTTACTTACAATTGAAACCGGTTATAACGACATCGGTTAATACAAAATACAATGCATCTGTTTTAACGACTAAAAATAAAAGTTCCACTAAATTCCATATAATTGGCTTTTTACGGGTTTTTACAACTATCGGCTTTTACGACCTAATATGACTGGTTCCCTCAATGCCGTTATAACCGATTTTGACTGTATTACTATATATTGTCGATGACGTCACTCGTATAATTAAGCCTATAATTCTAGAAAAATTCAAGTAAAAGTGAAACAAAACTAACGCTCTACGGTTAATTAAAAAGTAATTATACCTCAGATTGAAATTCTAACAGTGAATAAAGTAAAATTTAATTCATTCACATATTGTAAGTCCGTAGAGTCGTAGACGAAAGTTTTTTGCGTTATTTGTATGCTGATTTCGAATTTTCGGTCAAAAAAAAACGTGAACCGAATTATTTTTTATACACACGTATAAACTTTCTTCAAATATAAAAAGTGCATAAGAATTTATTTTCTTCGGAAATATTTTCTTGAATTCTTTTAACACATATGTAGAGTATAGAGGTCAATGTTTTTTCTACTAAATTCCAATCAGGCGCCATTTTTACTTTCAATCTGAATTAATATTTTCTTAGTTTCACAAGATAAAAATCACAATTGCCATGGAAAAATAAAATATGTTTGTTAGTCGAAGCGTCAGCCAAAATTACAACAATCACTGGATGCAATTATTAAATTCAACTCAAGTACGCTTTGGAAAAAAGAATGGTTGATGTCAAATTTTATTTAATTCAAGTTATTATATGTTTTTACTTTTAATTCAGTTTAATAATATAATCTGAATTAACATTTTCATGGTTTCACATTATAACCCCTCCCCTGTCTTTTTATTTGTATCTTCGATCATAGAGAAACACCCATAAATTATTGAAAATTACGAAAGTTATAAAAGACAAAGTAAAATTAGTAAAATCAATACACTTTATTTATTTATTTGTATACAAATGATATATTAATGTCGAGTTTTATAAAGAACTAGCAGAATCCCGTGGCTCCGCGTAAACTTCGAAACTAATAAGAACCCTCCATACGTAATAGTTAATAGGGGATGACATATTTTTTATATTGATTTTTATTCATTACCTAGATATAAAAAAACGTAAATATCTCTATTGAATATTAATTTGTCGGAATTTACTTTATTATCATGAATAATTATGAATTAAATATATCAAAATTTTACCCCTCTCCCCCCATTCCCATAGCGGTTGAATTTTCGTAACTGATATTTGTCTTGTAGAGTACGTACTTGTACCATGTTTCATTCGGTGAATACAAAAAAAAAATTTTACAAATTTTTCCACCCTAAGAGGTTAACTTTTGGGAAATGCTGAAATAATTGTTTCATTATTTATATTGCAGAGTATATTTCTTAGTGGGTGCTTACATCATAAAAGGAAGTTACCTCGTTTCTAGGTCCAGGGGTTTGGGCTGTACGTTGATATATGAGTGAGTGAGTGAGTGGTTGAGGACAAACTCTTTTATAGATATAGATTTGCTCTAGAAATCAAGAGTTTGGTACAGGAGCTTAGAAAAGTGCTAATAAATACATAATAATTTAAATCTGCTACGCATTCTATATTGTACATCTTTCACCAACGCTTTTAGACCACGAAATAGCGAGTGGAAGGTACCACAACCTCTGTCTAACGAGCATTGATTGGCTTACAGTATAACACTCTTTGTACTAAAGCAATGAATCGCAAGATATAGCGATAAACATGGAAACAACTGAACATTTTTTAGTAGGAGCAATACAGTACACTTTAGACTTATCACTCCATGTGTTAGACTTTACCATTGATTATAATTGTCAGTGGGCTGTCATTTATATTTAATACTACACAGAAAACTTCAGCTTATTGTTAATTTTTGTTCTAGAGCAATTTTTTTATAATACTTGATATAAAACATAAAATAAGATGATTCGTTAAGTGTTAATGTAGCTTGATGTACTTGGGTGGTCTGTACACTAATGTATTATTACTGTTTTAACTGTTTTATTTAGTCTATAAAATCTTAATTAAATATAACGTTGCAAATAACTGTATCTATTCTGATGTTATAGTTCGTTTATGCTTTGTTTGTATTGTAAAGAAGTGTGCACTATTGTATCTTTGAATTTATCAAATCGTTAATTAAAAATAAACTTAATTAAACTAAACTGTTGAAAGATTATAACTAATTAAAATGTTTAAAATGATTTATGATTTGTAAGCCATTGTAAAAGATGTGATGCTGAAATAAGATGTTTTAATTTTTGTTTTATTTAATGTGATATTCAATACAGAGAGCATGGACTTAGCATCTGATTCGAAAACAGAGTCGTGTTAACTGTCAAAGGAAAGAGAAGAAAAATTGTTTAGGATATACTTGTCATTATTTAAACGGAAGTGTCTCTTTTATTCGTTATACAAAATAGCAAAAATCTCGATTCCAATGAAATTACGTAGTAAACTCTGGTTTAAATCATAAATTACATTGAAAATAGTAAAAATTATTGATTATATAGTAAATTTAGATTCTACTTCTTATTTTTGTGTGTTGGTTTAAAATTTCTATGGAAAATCGTAGATTGATGCATGAAATATGACTAAAAAATTTTGAGCTTTAGATTTCGTTAAAAGTATGTTTATTATATAGAAAAAGGTGTGAAAAGTTGAAATTTTCAAACCGCAGGTCTGTATCTCAACGTTCTCGAGATATAGCCTCTCAAAGTTTTAGTTTTTTCAAAATTTTGGAGAAAAATGGCTGTAACTTTTGAACGTGTGGTCAGATTTGATTTTTGTCAACGAATTTGGAATCAGCGTGTCAAAATCTATATAATAACATGTATAATATTTAAATATTAGAAAAATTTTTTTTTTTTGAAAATTGAAATTTTTCCAAGGGGTATACCTTAAAAAAATGCCGATTTTTGACCAAATTTTTTTTGTCGAATTTTTAAGTGTTATATATGTAATTATATAGATTTTGGCACGCTGATTTCAAATCCGTCGACAAAAATCAAATCCGACCACACGTTCAAAAGTTACGACTGTTTTTATCCAAATTTTTGAAAAAAATAAAACTTTGAAAGGCCATATCCTGAGAACGATTTGAGATACAGACCTGCGGTTTGAAAATTTCGACTTTTCACATCATTTTCTATAAAATAAACATACTTTTAATCAAATCTAAAATTTGAAATTTTTTAGTTTTATTTCATGCATCAAACTTCAATTTGTCATAGAAATATTAACACAAATACAAAAAAAATAAGAATTAAAAAATACATAAGTCGAGGAAATCTATTTCAATATTTAAAAAAACGACCCTCTATAATTTAACTATTAATTCGTAATCCAAAAAGTTGATATGTATTATACAGTAACAAAAAAGTATGTCCGTAGTTGGTTTAATTACTATTTATTTTGTAGTTAATGATCATTCTTTATATAATAAGTATACGACAGTAACTTTTTTTTGCAAAGGGTTAATGAGATACATCGGCGGTACCTAAAACAGAAGAAGATGCACAAGAAGAGATAGCGGGCAACCTCCCGTGTCCCCTCGGCCATCCACAATGCTGGTCTCTCGTCGCGAATGACCTGAAAATAGATCTCACCTACTTCAGTTGCATAGTTTCAATTATTCATTACCTGACACACACACACAAACAAACACATACACACACACACATGCTCGTATACATATACACTGTGTCGGTTTATGACAAAGTAATTACTATGTATGTATACAAGATTGAATGCATCCGCGATGATCTTTGAATGCATCTGGGCTTCTAGGAGTAAGCCAAGTAAGACTTAATTTTTTAGTTTTTGTATATAGAAGTTATATAAACTTATTTTAAGTCAAATTTAAATTGGTTATCCATTGTTACTGTCCATCTTCGTAATTGTCCAGCCTCTGACCTCATAATTCAGTGGCGTAGATAGCTTTTTGAAATTGGGGGGGGGGGGGGATTTGACTTAGTACTAAATCTCATAGTTACATTTTTCATTATGAAAATCATCCTTTATGTAGTGCAAAGTAAAAAAAATTATTGAAAAAATGCTCGCATATTATAATTTTTGTAACTGATTGGGGGTGGGGGGATTGATCCCCTTAATCCCCACCCCTAGCTACGCCACTGTCATAATTGTCCAATTGTTTATCACCTTTTTGTAGTATTTTATGTATATTATGTATTTTGTGCCCATATGCGCTCTAATAAGGGAAATCGGATGCACTGTCATCATTTGTTAGACTTTTTTACTTCGATATATTTGTTATAACTTCCTGATATTATTTTAGTATTAAAAATCAGGGGGGTTTTTAAGAAAATTTTCCTTTTTTTTGCTTTCTACTTGTAGATACTTTTTATATATAAAGTAAATAAAAATAGTAGTATATTTATGTTTTTTTAAAAAATTCTGTTATAAATAGTATAAGTATGAAAAAAATATGTAAAATGTAAAATATAAATCATTTTCAGGGCACCGGGGCCTCTGAGGCACAGGGGGCCCGGACCATATGGCCCTCCTAGCCCTCCTCTATCTAGGTCTGCATACATATGTATATGGTATTAATATTTAAATTTAAATGCATAGAAAAATGCATTCATAAGAACTACATACAAATAATCATTATCTAGTTAAAACATTAACAATAATGTTTTTGTAATAAATTATACATTTAATTAACCTCTTGTGTCTTCTAGGAACATCGTTAAGTCGTTTAGAGTTAAACATAATTGCTACTCATTTTATGACAGTTAAATTTTTTTATTATTGTAGTAGAAAATTACTCAAACGTTTTTTTAAAGCTTCTATTTAATATCTTTGAAATTTCTCTATCCCTTTAAACCTTTTGAAATCATATAAATATTATATATAGAGAAGGTATGGTAGCCGAAAAAGCGAAAAGTTTTAGTACTTTTACATATTGTCATTTTGAAATTTGTATAGCAGAAAAATTTTGATTTAAATTGAAATTGTCAAAAATTTATTAATATACTACATAATAACGAGGTGCGTATTGAGAAAAATATCGAATTAAAATTGTATGAAAATTAAATGGTTAACCAATGGCAAGCAGTTCATCTGAATATTTTTTCGATTTTATTTAAATTATTCAATAGTTAACTACCTATGATGAGTTTAGCACGAGGAAGCACTGTGCATTTACTTTGCAAATGTTTTTTTAACAATGCACGCTCGTCCATTAAAGTTATCTCTCTATGATACAAACAAACTGAAGAAATCAGGGATTAAGCCTTGTTTCACACATACGCGGTTCCATTCGGTTCAGTTCGTTTTCGGTTTCAGCCGAAAACGAATCAAACCCTTTCACACATACACGGTTCTCATACGGTTCATATTAGGTTTTATTTTTTTCCGTAAACTCAGTAGTTATCATGGAGAGAAAGCAAGTTGTTGCCATGTTGTTTCTCTATAAAAAAATTAAAAAATGAAGGAAGAATACTAGAATTCATTGCGAGCACCCTCTCATCACTTTACAGCAGGAATTTGGAGCATTCTACACTATTTTCCCGAAGCTAAAGAGCATGAAGACGATCCACATCAACATCTAGAAAACCGCTCATTTTATTAGAAAATCCGCGACAAAACTTAAAAAAAAGTAACACTCGTTATCAGGTTAAAACCGAAACTAAACCGAAACTAAACCGAAACTAAACCGAGTATGTGTGAACGCGTTCATTGCTTTGTGTTCCCTGGACACGAATTGAAACCTGATGAAATCTGTCCGTGTGGAGGGAGTATTCAGTTCTGTACGGTTTCTATTAGGTACCGAATACAAACTGAATCATCGTTTCACACTTGTCGGCAGCGACCGGAAACGAACCGAAAACGAACCGAACCGAATAAAACCGTATATGTGTGAAATAGGCCTAATGCATGTTCTTAATAGCGGACAGCTATTTATCATAATATAATATTCAAGTTGAGTCATATATGTACTTCTTTATATATATTTAATCCATTTCTATTTGATATTACCGAACTAATTACCTGATAATAATATGTGATGTATTCAATAAATATAATATAAGATATGATGTATTATATTTTATGTATTGACATATTACTTCTAACACTATCTGTTAAAATGAATGAAATGTCAAAACAATAAAACGTAAATGTAGATATAAGTACTAGTTATTATCGTTAACTTTAAAACAAAAAAATAATTCATGCAGTGTCATTAATCCGAGCCCTAGCAGGCATTGCGTATTGTCACATTCTAAGATAAAATGCACTTTTATGTCTCTTGAACATGACCTTACTTAGCTTATAGCTTATTTGCTTATGAATGTCTTCAACAATAATTGTTTTATTGTAATTTCCATTATATGATATTTAAATTAACTAAAGTGACCAAAGCTAACGTTTTATGGGCATAGAAAATACAATTCTTTTCAAAATTCTATCAAAAATACTACATTGTAAATTATAAGTAAAATTCAAGCATATGTAGCATTCAATTTTTATTTTATTTTTGAGGAGAAGGGGGGGGGGGAAGTACAGCCTTGAATTGTGATATTTTATTAAATACATCATTTGTCATCGATTGGCGCTAAAATAAATTTTCGTTTTCACGGGGGTAATCCGCGAAGTTCTCTTATCGTTTTAAATAAATGCTATAAATATGTATGTATTAGCAACAATTATTGGCCTCATCAAACAAAACAAACTCTAGATGCTGCATTTGAACTATTGTTTTATGAAGAATAGCCCAAAGGCAGAGTCGAACTGGTTACTTTTAGTGCCCTTTAATTTATCTAGTACACAGTCGTAAAAAGTTTCCTGGAATATTAGGGCCACACTTATTAATTAATTTTAAAATTTATTACCCCATATTGACCGATATTACATAAATTGATGTTAGATGAAAATATGTTTATAAGTGTTTAATTTTTTACCGGAGGCGGAAACTCTAAACGGTGATTAAATATTCAATGTAACGCATAATACATTTATCTTCTGAACTTATTTTTTATAAGGTATATCCCCAATTAAATTCCGTTAAGGGTCATATTATGATCACACTAGCAAACGCTTTTAAATGAGGTATTTTAATTTTGTGATATTATCTATGGATTTGCTATGAAAATAGAGCAGTGATACTTCATCTTATTGTAACACAGTTGGCGATTCTGTCCTTATAAAATAATTTTCATATCACCACTGTTTTAATACCATTGGTGTTTACATACAACGCGTGCGCGAAACTTGCCAAAGTCTGCATGAAACTTCAAGAGAACTGTCATATAAGTTTGATACCTCATTTCAGAGTGCTAACTAGCTAGTTTTGCTATCTTCTTTATGATAAGATTTTATTACAAACTTATCTTTACATTTTAATAGGTAACATAAAACCCAGTACATTAAAAATGATAATTAAATGACATAACAATAAAGACAACCTCTTGAAGATTGTATGCAAAGTTACTGAATTACACTACAAAGTTTTCTAATCGACCCAAAAATTCGTCATTCGCGAAATATGTTTTTACCTGCTCCGTTCTAAGAAACAATTTATTTCTAAAATGTTATCTATATCTAAGGTGTTATAAAGTGATATATTTTTGTAGCTAATTTAAGGGGGATGGCCACTGTGACGGAAAAAAAAATATTTTTTTCTTAGATTTTTTTAAAGTTTATATATTCATAAATATGTATACAAAAAAATGAGTTTAAATTTTGAAAATTGACGGAGTTACAGTCAATTTAGTGAGACGATGTAGCACGGCCGGTTATGACATAACAAAACATTAAACACGTTTATCTAGGAATGACATTTTTGGACCTGGTCGACACGATTCCTCAAAGACTAATGAACCGATTTCAATTTTTTATTTTTTATAATTTTTTTAATTGTAGTAGCTATCGTTGCACGTAGCCGATTTTTGAAATTTTGATAATTACTATTTTTAAAATCGCTCTAATTAAAAAAAGGTATTAAAAATGAAAAAAAATTCAAATGATCGCCATTTTGTGAAAAAAAAATTAAAAAAACGGTTACGTGCAACGATAGCTACATTTTCACATCGAGGCTCATAACTTTGTAAATATTTAATATTTTTCAATAAAAATTGATATTAAATAAGTTGAATATATACTTAATAAAATGTCCTTTACCTGATTCAAAAATAATTAGTAATATCTGTGAAAATTTTTTCCAAACATTGACAATTTTTTGACCCGTCACAGTGGCCATCCCCCTTAATTTTAGAACTACGACTTCTTGTCCAGCTATGTTAATTCTACGAGACCACTGTATCGTGGTATAAGAATTTTTTCTTGATAGCATTCAGTGTCATCTGTATCCAACAAGAAATAAGCACCTGCTAAAAAGTGACTATGAATAAATATAATCTACAAAAGGCCGTATAGTACTGCAATAAAAATATATACCAACCTGACAATATCAAATTATTGTCTAGCAAAAATCTAAAAATACAATTGACAGCATTCTTCTTGGAATGCTGTTACAATTCTATAGATGAGTTTTTAAACGATTAAAATCACCATTACATTAGTATTATTTTCTTTTTTTTTCTCATTTCTTGTAATACCTACTGAATATTTTCTTCTATCTTGACTTGTTTTTTTTGCATTGTAATTGTTATAAGAAATCAAAAAAACACTCTATCTATTAGAAAAAATCCTATCAATACAATCTTTATGTGTACCAAATACTTAAAATAAAAGGTCGTTAATTTGAACTGACAATGAATTAGTGTTAGATTTTAGAAAAATTACGAAAACTTCATTTTTCGTAAAATCAAAAATGGCAAAATACATGTCGCGTCAAATTGGTCGTATTATTGGCCAACGTTTCGCCACAGTGAATGAAAATACATTTTGCGAAACGATGAAAGAATGAAAATCCTTAAAGTAGCGGTTTTCCCACAGTTGACTAAAAATAAGAATGTCTATACTTATATAGGTACTCCCAATCGACGTAGCAGTATGATAAAGGAAGTTAGAGCAGGTAAAAATGTAAACATCATAATATATCATAACGTTACTGATGTCTTAAGAAATAAGCATAAAACAATGTTTGGAATAATTTGAATAACAAAGTTAAATACGGTAACCATTAATTACATCTCATCCCGACAGAGTAGAACAATACAGCCAAATAAAACAATCAACGTCAGGGAGTACTGCAACCATACATAAAACATATCTGGTTCACTGGATTTACAGTCGGCCAGATTAATTTTCAGTATGCCTTTCGTTATTTTATAAAATTTTATTTAGTATTCAATGGTTAAAAAATTAAAGCTTATTCTTTAAAAAAAATATTTAAATGATCGAAAGGTCTATAATAAGATCTTAAATAAAACTATCTGTAGCGGCGGCGGGGGGGGGGGGGCATATTTATAGATATAAAAAAAATATATAAAAAAAGTTATTGAGGGAAATAACTGAAACAAATTTCAGTAGACCGCATACGACGTGATTACTAAAATTAGATTATTCCATAACTTTTTTTTATTCTTTTTATTGTTATATTATAATAACCAAGGTTATTGATATTATATAATAAAATAATAAAAAACTATACATTTTTATAAATTCAATTTATTTATAGAATAGAACTAAACTTGTGGCTACCACAAGACTTTTTTATACGTTATTATAGAGAAACACATACATAAATATCATGATAACGGTTTATTGCACTGAAACAATAATAGAACATAGATAATGATACTTTCTACAATTTTTACTTAATTCTTTACGAAACATTTTTTTTAATAAATTGACGTATCTTTGAAAAACAGTGTCTGGAAAAAAATAAGATGCATGAAAATATTAGTAGGTAGTATACACAAAAAAATAATTATTTCATCAACGAAAATTGGTATAGTATATGTATATGCAGTATTCTATGAAACCTATGACCGTAGGGGTAGTTTGACAAGGGGTGAAAAATATTTTATTAATTACGTAATAATGGCTAGTTTAATTGAAAAATGTTTTTTGTAGCTCTTTTTTAGTCGTTTTTTTTAAATAAATAATTTAAAAACTCGATTTAGCTGTAGAGCGATTACAGACAGACAGACTGACAGACCGACAGACACACATGGCTGTACTTGATTCAAGGGTCCTCAAAACGTGTAATTGTATTGAAATCTCAACAATGTATAGATAAAAATTAAAAAGTGCAGCAATGTTTTTATTCCACTCGAAATACTAAAACACAGTTGTGTCGATAAAACCACAAGATTTTAGTCTAATTTCAATAATGGTATCATAAGCTACACCACAATATTGAAGAGTATCCACCATCTGTAGTGCACGCTTGGCCGACTGTACGCGATGCATTTGTTTCAGATCCAAAGCCAACTCTATATGTAACTGCGATGTATAGTTCTTAGCTCAGTCTCTAACTGACTCCCAAGTCGACAAGGTCTGGGTTCGCATCTCGACCTAACTTTAGATATCCGTGTCGTGCGCGCGACCAAAAAATAAACTAATTTTTTTTTTGGTAATACTTGTGGTTAAAGTAATTTTACGTTTCTTTATTTTATATGCATGTAAAGAGGTTTTAGAACGTTTTTTGTTTGTTTCTTTTATTCTATAAAAATTTGCGGTTTTGGTTTTTTTGGTTTAAGTACGTACACGTGTTTGCAATTTATAATGTAAAAGGAATATACAAAAAAATCATATAACCTTAATAAAAACTTTTTTGCAACTTTTTTTTTAATTCTTATATAATATCATTTGTTTTATTTTATAATTGCGAAATTGCGACCTTAATAAAATTTCAAAAATGTATTATGCATATGCAAATATATAATTATCTATGAACCCAAAGATTCTAATGCATAAAAATATTTAAGTAGATCTACATTATAAATTGCAGCAAAAAAAACGTATTATTCTTGGTGATTTCATCGTTTGTATAGGCAGAGAACCTTGCCCGGTAGCGCACTTGCGATTTTTGTAATTTTGCACTTATTTTCTGTGTGACCTTATCTAGGTTTATTGAACTCTAAATATAGAAGAAAAAATATCACCACCATGCGGCATTGTGTTTGCATTTTAGTGATATTCATTGTAATCGTACAAGGTAAGTGATTTTATTTTATTTATTATATCGATGTATTTTTTGCGCGAAACGATTTCGTGCTTTCAATACAAAAGTCGAATTTTCAAATATTTTTGATTAATTTATTAAAAAATATGTTAATACGTAAAATAATAAAGTAATTTAATTTTTTATATGTATATTTTATGCAAAATATTATAACTTAATTTTTCTATAATTATTTTAATACACGTTTACCTTATGTTATGAATTTGGTATTTTATTATTGAAACAGTAAAATAATGTATGTATCTATAGCTTAATAAAAAATAATTGAAGTATATTTGAACTTTTTTTTAATATCTAAAAATTTAAATGAATGCAGTTATAATATCGGAGTTTAGAGATTTTTTTTAAATGTGTGATAAAAAAAGTTTTTGTTAATTTTCTAATATACCATTTTTAATGATAAAAAATATTTTGATCGTTTAGTATCGGTAAAATTAGAAAATTTATAATTTTAGCATACTTTCTGATAAAAAGGCAGATGTTTGAGAATTAAATTACCCAAATAATTAAAATTTACTACTAATTATTAATATTTTAAGTTTATATATATATAATTATACCCACTTATGTAGGCTATACAATGATTACTGTTTATTACTACGATGTATTCAAAATACAAATAAACTAGCTGAAAAATCATGATTTATTCATAATATTACCATCAGAATAGTTTAGATTTTTAATTTATTAGTTTTATTTCAATAGTTTTAATTATAAAATTAGTTATATATATTTTATTAAAATATTTCAAACTCTAATGTCCAATTTCAATCACAATAGTTATCTATATTTAATTGACTAAACAGAGCCCTTAACGACGATAAAAATAATAAAATGTCTTATATTAATTAACAATAAATGGATCCAGGAGGGTATTGAAATTTTATAACAATAGTTATCTATATTTAAGTGACCAAACAGACAAAAAATAAAATGTCTTATATTAATTAACAATAAATGCATCCAGTAGGGCATTGAAATTTTAATATTATTTTATACATATATTTTATTAAATTAAAATATTTCAAACTCTAATGTCCGGTTTCAATAACAATAGTTATCTATATTTAATTGACCAATACAAAAATAATGTCTTAATTAACATGAAATAGATTTACGAGTGCATTGAAATTTAAAAATTATTTTGTACATAAGTCATATTAGAATTTATCAAATGTATAGAGGTCTGAACTATGACATAGTTTAAGAACTGTTGGTTTTAAAATAAAATAGAATACGAATATCAATTAGTTTAATATTTTTAAAATTTGATTTTATTACAGCAGAAATAATTATTCATATATAAAATGTTTGGCCGGAAAAATCAAACATTTTCTAATTGATATTAATCAGGTTATAGAAATATATATTCTATATACATAAATCAATACTGACAGTTTTATTAGTATTCAAATAATAAATCAAAATATTCATGTAATTAATACCTTATTAAAGAACTAATTAAAAAATAATAATCATTTAATAATAATAAATTAAAACACAATCCCATAAAAATACACAATAATAAAAACCACGACATATGCGAGAAAGATATGAACCAAGGGGTTTGTGTGTCAGTAAGACAGCCTCATTACATCAATCAAAAACGGCCCCCGGGGTGGAATTGAGCCCTAGGAACCCCAAACCTTTGCAAAAGTGAAAACACTATTTATTAACTGTTAATTATTAGAAACCGGTTATAAAAACGATATCGGATCGTTCTTCATTCATTTATCAAAGCCGATGTCAAGATAAAAAATTGATATGATGTGTAGTGCAGAGATTAATGTGGGATTCTTAATCAGATGTCTTCATTATTTTATTATTATTTATTACGGGTTATATTAGTTATAATGATATAGTAAAAAAAATACCAAATGATTATACAGTACTTAATCGAGCTAAGTTATGCAAAGAGAGAAAAATCTCCGAAAAAGAATATTTTACTGCAAAAGTTGTATTGAATTTTTGATAGACAATTTAATAATCTACAAAAACGAATCTATATAATTTTCACGTAACGGTCACGATGTATCATTAATTATTTTGACTAAGGGTGAATATATGGTACACAAAAAGTATACCTTGTGATTTTGTCATATAGGATAAAACATTTTTAAGAAATATCGATTAAAAAAAAATAATGCAGCATTCGAATTATTACACAGGCTTCAAATTGTACAAAGTAATTTCATTATATGATTAAAAACAGATAAAATACAAAAAGTTAGATAAAAATAGGCACTGTTAAAACATCAAAACGTTTAAGACTAAAGATTTATGTCAGATTTATTATTTAGTAGCTCATTGGATTCAGCGTTACCCGAGTTAATATCCATAAATTATATACACTTATATTAACCCTCGGAGTACACACCTATTTTTTCAACCTACTAGTACACTCTGGGTCAATTTGACCCTGCTTATTTTTGATCGCCTATAATTCCGCAACTACGAAACCTTTTGACTTACCAAAATTCAAAGGTATACTTTGATTCATGGTAAATGAATTTATAAGTGTTACAAATACCTTTGAAGTATTCAACACTTTAAAAAAATCGCGAAAAATTAAAATACCTGAGCGCTATTCACGATCAAAGTCGGTGTATGGGTCAAATTGACCCATAAGAGGCTCCGAGGGTTAATAAAATATTGAAACCGTAAATAATAGAATTCTTTATTCAATTACTAATTTTTTTTAGTTCTCACCTCAATAATTGAAATACTATTAAATGTGATGACCTTTTTTTTGAGACATCCATATTTATTTCAAATAATGTGTTCATACATTTGGCCCGGGCCCCTTCATGCTGCGGACCCCGATTTTTTGCATCGTCTGCATCACCTTCTTGTCGGCCCTGTCAGTAGTTTTCGAGTTTACCTATTATATTATTAATTTTTAATTACACCGGTGTTTCTTACCTTTTTAATGTATACATACACAGAAAAAAAACTGTATTGGACCAAGAAAACCTTGTTTTGTATATAACGAAAACAATATTTTCTTAATATAAGAAACATACTCTTAATCCAACTACGTTATTCCTTCGTTCAAGAATACTATAGTTGGTTTAAGAGATTATTGCTTATCGTAAGAAAATATTGTTTTCGTTATATACAAAACAAGGTTTACTTGGTTAGAGAAATCCTTTCTACCAGTGTAGTATATATTTAATTTAAGGGTTGTAATTACTTTCATTTAAGTGTGCAGAGGTTGCCAGGGGATTTGGCCGTAGAATTCACGATTCATACCGTCAAATCACCAGATAACCATTGCACACTTAAATGAAACAGACTATAGAACATTTTAGGACAAGTCCAAAGTTTTTTTTAGTTCTAGAGTAATATAGATGCTAAACATAAGATTTATTTCATTCACCTGACTATTTATAATAAATAATTATTAATTTTATAAAACTTAATCGTTTCTTCACCCTTTAGTAAAATTTGGTATATGTCGCTTATTTGATTTTATATAGCTTTTCACCGCCGACCTTGGATTATTAAAAATTTCACGTAGTTAACATTCCAAATGTATTTTATTTTAAATTTGCAATTTTGTAAAACATTAAATTGATAATAAATAAAAGTCGATAAATCGTTAAGATTCCAATAAAAGAAGAGAACTTAACAAAAAATAAAATAACTATAGTCAACCTGAAAATATAGAAATGTATTTCAGTAGGTATAAAATAAAAAATCCATTCTCAATCTTCGACATCTTCAAACGGTCACTATAAATAAATAAAAAGCATTTCCAAGAACTGCGTTCTATTTCCAATACAAAGATACTTATTTATTTACATCATTACGAAATGATTTTAAAAATGCAAATTTAATTAATAATAAATTGTAAATATCTTATTTTTATTTTCCCGCGCGCGAGATGATTGGCTATAATAGTTAAGATGCGACAACTGATATACTTTCCAATATTAACTAGATCTAGGTCAATTGCAACTGATTAATAGTTGGTGCTATTGCCGCGAGAGGCGCTGCGACATCTGCATTTTCAATCACTTCCGGTCAATAGCAGAAGTGAAATCAAATAGAGCGAAGTTAATGTTCGAACACCTCCCAAATAAACGCTCGTCTAATCGGTGAGATCGTAAAACTGTTATCAAGCAATTACGTTTAAATTTATGGGCTACATTTTCGACAAATATAATTATTAGAAATGTGCTATTATTGTTTTAGTTAAAAATAAGTACCTGATTGTTGAATATTATTTAATTAAACTCTTACGCCCAGTATTATCATCTTTAACTAAATGCTCCTTTAACTAACTGTCATATTATCAACAGATCCAAGCATAATACATTTAATTAAATAGATTTTAAATTATCTGCAGTATTTCTTTACAACGTATATTATGTCTATTTTTCATTGAGAGCTTAAATATTGATTTAAATCACGTTTGTAATACACCAAATTTACTTTAAAGGAGCATTTAGCGCTAAAGGAGCTTTAAATTAGTTGATAATACCGGGCATTAAACTAATAGATGTTCGCTTATTTTTAAAATTAAATAATATTTAAAAATATTCAAGTACCAAAAATTCTTAAAATAGTTAAAGTAAGCTCTAGAAATGCCCTGGAGCTCACTCGAGAATATGTCGATTTGAGTTTTTCGTTCGAGATTTTAAATCTTGCATGTCCAGGAGCGGTTGAGATTTTTCATTCGACATTTCTATAGAAAAAAAGTCGCATCGAGATTCGAGAATACGGTATAATTTACACAATCGAGATTCTAGTAAATAACTTTGTTGTGACTTTTAGTTTTAGTTTAGTAATCTCGAATGAGAAAAAGTCGAACGAACTCGAGAATAGGGGTCCTGATAATTATATTCGCACTAGATAAAAGCAAGTTATTATATCGGAAGAAGAAATCGTTCTATTTTATTAACAATTATATTATTAAAATTGATAATACTAGTTTAGAAATATATTAAATTAAAATTGGCTATTAAATAATTAACTAAAATATAATAAGGTATTTAAAAATATATATTAATAAATACATATTATCTAGTATATCATTATGAATTTTAATTTTTGTATCTCACTTTGCAATCTTTGTAATTTTTAAATTATACATAATCATAATTATGATCTTGACTTCCTTAATGTTACACAAAATGTCTAATAAAATACCGTGTCAAAAAATTCATTTTATTACCACATTTATTACGGTTTCCGTGTAATTTATGAATACATTTTACTATCTTTAAAATCATACATATTTATTTATTATTTATTATATTTTTTCATTTTTATACAGTTTATTAAAATATGAAAGTACCCTAAAAAAAATACACATGAATGTCATATAAAAAAAATAATGAACATCCTAAATTAACTCTTCACTAGGCACACGGATTATATACGTAAACTATACTCTTTTAAAAACTATTACAACTAATATTTATACCCTATATATTTACACGTGCCCTTTTAAGTAGCTTTTAAAAACACTTCCTTGTATCTCCTTAGTTAGTTAGTTGAAATGTTTTAGTGCGATATCGTGAGTTATAGAGAATCAAATACAGTGTTTAAAAGACTGGCTTACACTGGTAGAAAGGATTTCTTAAACCAAGTAAACCTTGTTTTGTAATATAACGAAAACAATATTTTCTTAAGATAAGCAATAATCTCTTAAACTAACTATAGTATTCTTGAACGAAGGAATAACGTAGTTGGATTAAGAGTATGTTTCTTATATAAAGAAAATATTGTTTTCGTTATATACAAAACAAGGTTTTCTTGGTCCAATACAGTTTTTTTTCTGTATATGCATGTGATCAGCGCGCCTAACGGAGGGTTAATATAAAATTTCATCTTCACAAAAAGTTGTCTTCAGGAGCCTACAAATATCAGAATAATGCTAGCTAATATTATTTAGTAATAAATAATTTTTAAAAATATAATAAAACCTTTCTTCCAAGTAATTCATCTTATATTAATATTAATTGTAGTTCTTTTTAATTTAATTAATTAACTAATGATTCTTTATATTACCTGGTAATTTTATTTTCTAATTATTCATATTATCTCATTTATTATTAGTTAAAAAAATTATGTGTTGTCCTAATTTTGTAGCCTCATATTAAATAAACGTATCTATTTTCAAATTAGATAACTACCTATGTTATTTTTTTGTTGTAAGTGTGAATATTAAAACAATAAGTTACGCAATTTGGAACAATACATTTTTCACAAAATTTTTAGTTTAATTTTTTCATGTGAAGAACAACATGAAGGTTGTGTTTCAACATGTATAGTACTTCATTAACAGCCAATGCCATTATTTAAATTATATATTATCTAAAAAAAAATACGAATTAAAATTATTTTATAACAATCCGATAATTATCTGATATATACTTGAAATTGAAATACTAGTACAAAGGCTTCTGCGGTGGTTCTGTACTTTTTTATCTCAATAATAAATTGTTAATCCATATTACTAATATTTTTATACGAAAGCAACTTCTGATTCACTTTTTCAGGGCTAAACTGCTGAACAGATTTTAGTGAAGTTTGGCAGGGAGATAGCTTGAATCCTAAGGAAGAACATAGGTACCTTTATATTTCAAAACTAATTTCCATGCGGGCGAAGTCGCGGATAACGTTATAAAGAACAATAGCATTTAATACACCAACAAGGGTATACGGGTAGAAAGGTTATCTTGGGTCAAGAAATCCTTGTTTTAACCCTTAGCTGCTCCATTTATCCAGAATAACATACCACCATAGGTGGGCATTGACTCGTTAATCCGTTAATCGTTAATTAACGAAGTTAACAAAATGATTAACGGATTAACTTTTAAGTTAACTCAAATAAATGTTAACGCTTTTGTTAACTTCCGTTAACTTTAGTCCGTTACATTGGTAGTTTAATGACAAGTACATAAGAAAGTTGTCGAAATAGCAAAAAAAGGTCTTCAAACATTTTGGATGGTTAAATTTAACGGTTAACTTTAACTTTCGTTAAAATTTGAAAATTTCAGTTAACTTTAACTTCCGTTAAATATTCAGAAATTTAACGCTTTAACGATTAACGAAGTTAACTTTTTTATTAACGAATTAACGATTAACGAAGTTAACTTTTCGATTAACTGTGCCCATCTATGCCTGCCACACTGGAGTCACCTCGTACCCCAGACACTAAAATGCTATGTACTCATAAGCTACTGAGTATAAAAATGGGGGGCGCCTGGTACCCCACATTGGTAGTTAAGGGTTAAATATAGGTATAACGAAAACAATATTTTCTTAATATAAGAAATATACTTTTAATCCAACTATTGTTTCCCTTTAAAGCAAAATTATCGAACGAAAATCAAACCAATTTTTTACCGGTGTAGGTGGAATCTACACAGTTAAAATACCGACTAGATGACTTAAATTTAATCACACATTACAGTTAATAGACCACAAACCATTATTCATTCTTAATAACAAAAAAATACCTACTCATATGAACATATGTTTGATGGAACAAAAGATAAAAAAATCTTTTATACAAACATATTAAATAAAATTAGCATATTATCTGAAGGTTAAAACATATTTCAAATAAGTACTTTATGTATATCAAGTGTTATATAAATAAGTAACGACGTTTGAATCGAAGCTGAAAAAATCAGCAGTCCAGTTCTCGATATCTTGTAGACCATGTTCATGAACAATGAACTTGAAGAGAACAACGGATATAATGATCGAGTATGCTTTGGCACGCTTGTAGAAAACAAAAACGTGTATTATAATTGTTGTAAAAAGTGTAATATGTGAACACGATATACAAACACTCTTGGATAGTTTTAGCGAGGAATTTAACCTTTCTTATTATAGTAGGAGTATATCGGGTTTTTATTTATTTTTTATTAATTATACGTTTTAAAATTTTAATTAAAACTATTTAAGTTTTTGAGTATAAACTGCAGCATCTTTTGGCTGCATTATCGACCAAAATTTCATCATAGAATATTGGTTACGTGCGGATACAGAAAGAGATTTTTTTCTTGGTTTTGGATGTAGATTAGATATGAAATCATTTCGAATAAGAAATAAGTTTTGCGTTTTTATTATATACAACTAGTAAGTTAAGTTAATGCATCAATGCGTAACCGATCTTCGTAAGATTTTCATCGATTGCGGATGAAAAAAGTATATTTTCAAATACAATATTTATATTAAGTTACTTAAAAATCTAAAGCAGAGTTTTATGAATGTAATTTAAATCCATAACATCTTAATTCAATCCAATGAAATAAAAAATAATATATTGTTAAAAAGTTAATATATTGTACATGAAATTATAATGTCAGTTGATCCATAATGAATAAAAACTAAAAACGAAACATATGTTCACTTATACTGTCTTAAAATTATGTCCTATTCACAAAGAGACGTCGAAACTACCTATACAATAATTTAAAGATAAAATTAATGCATCTCATCAGTCAGTACATCGATTAGTTTCCTATGTTTGGTTTGTTAAAGACAGGATGTTGATATAAAAAAAGTGTTAAAATAGTTTTGATAAGTTGATAGATTCTTATCTGCATGAGAAGTATCTGAAATGAACTCGGCAATTAACAAAAAACTGTAAACTGACAAGAATTTCCGTAGCTAAGAGCCCTTTCACACATACATAAAAAACTAACTTATAAAAAACAATTTACAAAATGATGGAACAATGCTTCCGGTAATTTTCAAAGAAACTATACAAGTTTTGACATATAAATAATTTAATACTTTACAAACAATTTTAAATTGTCGAAATTTTTATTTTAATAGATGACTATTTTGCCCGAATTTACCTTTATAAGTAAAGCAGGTAAACAGACAAACATATCTAAATCCATCCTCGTCCCCGCCTTATGCTATTAGGGCTTGAATATCGAACTTTCATTTTTAATTGAATATTAATTTGTCCGAATTTACTTTAATATCATCAACAATGATAAATTCAATACCCATAGGGGTTGAATTTTCGTAACTGATATTTGTCTTGTAGAGTACCTACTTGTGGCATGTTTCATTCGGTGAATACAAAAAAAAATATTTTACAAATTTTTCCACCCCCTAACACCTTAGTGGTTATATTTTGGGAAATGCTGAAATAATTGTTACATTATTTATATTGTAGAGTATGTTCGATAAGTTTTAATTAAATGCGAAAAAAAATATTTTTTTATATAAACTTTGACACCCTGTTTTAACCCCATAGGGGTTGAATTTCGAAAAATCCTTTCTTAGTGGGTGCTTACATCATAAAAGGAAGGCACCTACGAAATTTCACGTTTCTAGGTCCAGGGGGTTGGGTTTAATGTTGATATATGAGTGAGTGAGTGAGTGGTTAAGGACAAACTCTTTTATAGATATAGATTAGACCGTGTGAAATGGTTCAACTGATCGCCGTTTTCTGTATTTGGTAACATGGTTATGCATTTAGCATTTAAATCGTTCTTACTTAATTAAATAAATCTTATAATACAGACATGGTGTTGTCACAAAATGACATTTAATTTTTTTACGTGGGCTTTGGAATATTCAATTGTTTTCATATGTGTGAATATGTATCCTACATGTATCCTTCTAAATGCACATTGTTTTGCATTAATGATATTTATGTTATTGAGCAAAAATTACTCACGCGTCCAGTTCTACTGGAGAGCAAAGAATTTCATATTTTTTATTTGATCTATATCTGGTATAGTTTTTACTTTTATTTATTTGTGAAATACTGTTTTCTTTTATAATAATATTATGTGTATATTGTATGTATAGTGAACCAACGGTAATCTGCACAGAATGCAGTTACGCTAACCATTTAGTCACACCGCTGGACCATAAAACATATAGTTACGTCGTTTGTACTCGTATGTTTGATGGCCGTTAACAGTATCCGTTAGACGTATAATCATTATATCTTCAGTCGTGACCTATATTTGTGTAATTCTCTTGTAAACGGCGCGAGTGCAATATTAATAATAATTATATTTATAGTTGTTATAAATATATAGCTAATGAAAATTGTTGAGATAACGACACCGTTCTCGCATTCTCCCCTTTAAATAGGTATATTTCTGAATTTTTATTTTTAAAATACCAATATTTTATATTATATTTATTGTATTTAATTACTATTTATTATTTTAGCCTGACGATGATTCTGTGAATCGAAAACTCGCTACGTTTTCCTTGCTTATTAAATTGTTTGACGTTTAGACAATTAGTTGTTTTATTTATTATATTTTAACGTCACTACTAGTATATTATTATAGTTGTTATATCTACCTCGGAAAATGGTGTATTTGCGTTCGGGGATATTGGTTCGTGATTAAAAGTCGTTTATTGTTTTACAATACTAGCGGACCCCATATTTCACTTCCTGTCACGTATGGAGGGTTGTAATTAATTTAATTAAATCCGGTGGATAAAATATCACGTAGGTGGTGGTTTTGGGGGGGAAATAAACCCTCTATCTCGCATAGCAACCGAGATACTTACGATTTTTTTCCAACTTGATTTTCTATTATCTGCTTATGCCTTTTGTTACCTAACGTAACAAAATATATCATATAACCTGGCCAGAGAACATATCTATGAAATAAAAAAAACGCATAGATTGGATAAGGAGTTTTCGAGTTATAAGCGCACAAACGGACAGACAGACAGACAGGTAGAGAGACGTTGAGCTTTGTAATATATTATGTTATATGGACAAACAAATAGAGATTGTGAGTTTCTTTGTCTATATTGTTTTCGAAGTCGGTGATGTAACTTGAGAACGGCTTTACAGATCGGTTTGAAATATTTTTCACCTATTCTATACATAATTGTCCTCCGGTTGGACGAAGGATTTTTTTGGACGACTGTTTTTTTTTTATAGCCGAAAATGCTAGTGAAATTTTAGTCGAAAAAAAACTTTCAACATCCGCCATTTTGTCAAAATTCAAAAATTTTCAAATCCCTTCGTCCATCCAGAGCGCTATGTGGAAAAACATTTGTTATTAACTATTTTAATGTGTGGCCAAAAAATTCCTAAAAAATAGCTTTTTTTGGAAGTCCCAACTGGGTCTACCTCCTTAAGCACCATTGGTTCCCAAAAAGACATATGTATATATAATAACAAAATCTATTCAGATATCAGTATAGTATATAGGTATCATATGACATATCCTTGTAAATTAGAGTAAAAAACGTTCAAATATATTATAGTCATCTTAGCGGCGCATTAGAAAAACTAAAATTAGGGCTTGTAACTCGGAAACTAAAAGTGATATAAAAATTCTGAATACATCAAACAATTCTAAACAAAAAAGTGCTTTAAGAAACTGCAAACAAAAATTATTTATCTACTTTGACAAAAATGTTATAGCCTTTTAAATAATTTCCGAATTTCAGTTTTTTGGGTATACTGCCTAAACCACATAAAATTATTACTATTTTTTGATGCAATAATACTCACCCCTTTCCTATAAATAATTCATCTCATTTAACCACATCTGTATCTCTTACTGTTTAGGATATCCCCATACATTTCACGCTTATCTTGGACAGCCTGTATATCAATATAGTTTGGCAAATTTATCAGTACAATAGCCCTTGAATAAATTCATACTTACAAACATTCCTCGAGTTTTTCCAAATGTAACATCGGTATATGTCTTTCAAGGTTTTCAACACATACTCGCTCTCATCTGTCAACTCTCTGAGGACGACATTCCAATTTGTATTTAATTTTCTCATAGTAATTAATCAGCATAAAGGGATCTTAAAAATGTAATAGCAGAGCAACTCTACCGTGACCGTAGGAATGACAAACAAATTTATTTTATAACTCGCTTGATAACTTGCTTGGCGCTTACAAATGCGGGTTTACAGTCAGTTGTGCAGAGATAATATATACACAATAGATTGTAATATATTTATATTCATCTGTGTGCATTAAATCAATGAGATATTAATTACACCTATTTTGATCAACATTAATTAAGATTGAATTAAAGAATGTTTAAACATTGAAGAAAACTTGATTTTATTTTAAAGTTATACGTCTAGCACTCTGTAGAAAAGAATTGGTTTTGATTTTGGTTTTTAATTTATATTCAGAACACATGTACCTAAATTTAATTGAATATTTTACTTTGTTAATTATTTAAAGTAAAAAAAGTTTAATTTAATTTGAAAAATGAAATAGACAGAACGGTATATAATAGTAACATTATTTTGAATAAATTACACGTGAATATATTTGTTTTATAATTTTAATAGTATTTAAAAGGGTTGAAGTTTCGAAAAATTAGTTGTTAAAACGTCTCTATGTAGCCAATTGTGAAGAATTTCAATAAATAGAGCACTTTCGGCAAGTTATCGTGTGTTAAAAACTCTATTTTTAATATCCAATTACTCAAAAACCATACGTCCAATATTTTAAATAAAAATTAGTAAAATATATGAGTTATCCATAAATAACATATTAAAATTTTAGACTTGTTCAATACATTGCTCTACTTAATTATCGAATAACCTCAATTAAATGGATTGCAGAAATCAATATAATAAATAAATATCGTTGAGAATCTCGCTTGGTATCTCGATTTTATAAGATTATCAAAATCAGTAAAAATTAACTATCAATTGTATTTCCAATTTCTGAAAGAAATATAAGAATTGTAATACCATGGAAAATTTGTATCCGAGTTAAATGCAGATTCTGATTGTACTACCATCAAAAACATGGCGGCTATATATGCATATGTGTCTGTGTGTCTGGATGAAGAATTTTTTTTCATTCAATATGTGAGCATTTCCGAGCACTGGGAAGTTATTTTTAAGCAAACTTGATAAGGTGGTGAAATGCAAATTATTTATCTTATTGGGAATAACACTTTTTGAACAGCCTGTATATAAACATTATTAAATATAAAATCAGAATAAATAATTATCAGTACAATTAAAAACACTTTTCATAAGTGGTCTTAATAACTAGATTAATATTTAAATCTAAATCTCAGGGTTGATGAACGATATATAAATGGTGCAATAAAAAAATAAAATTAAAATACAAGCACAGTGGGGATCTGTCTGATAATATTAATTGCTCCCAATTTATACCAATCAGTCAACGAGATGCTTGTGCATTCCTCTATAAAACATTAGTTATTGTTTATGTCTGCGATAGTGATTGTTTATTCTAGTTTTTTTCCTTTCACACAGTAGTTAGACGTACATTTTTTGTTCTGTTTTTAAATACTATGATTCATCTGTCAAATGTGAGTTGTATGAAGAACAGTGGCTCTCAAACTGAAGTTCATGATTTTGTAAATAATTTTTAACCCTGCAGTGGTGGTGTCAATTCAAGTAGACCCAAATGATTATCTTTATTAAATACCTTAGTTGTGGAAAATGCTATAGACAATTTTTTTTCTGATTCAAAAAATATACATTTATGTCCGGTATCATAAAGGATCTAGCAAATTTGCTAGCAAGCAAGTACTCTCAAATGAGGTATGAAACTTATATGACAGTTCTCTTGAAATTTCATGAAGACTTTGACAAATTTCGCGCACGCGTTGTATGTAATGTGATATTATAAAAAATAGTTTGCACGGTCGGAGTCGCCAACTGTGTTACAATACGTTGAAGTATCATTGCTCTAAATTATATAGAAAATCCATAGATACTACCACAAAATCAATACCTCATTTGAGAGTATTTGCTAGCTACCAAGTTTTATTAGCCCTTTTATGATACCGAACATTAATCTTTTTGTTAGGCCAAAACAAACGATTTTTGTTCAGTGTCTGTGTGTCTGTCTGTCCTTTGGATATTTGCTACCTGCGTAATTTATGAACCCCTTAACCGATTTTCATGAATCTTTTTTTTGAGTGTTGCATTTTTGTTTAATATGGTAAATATGTATTTGTATATATTCTGAAAAAAGTGAGATTTTTGAATGTTCCAATTTTCTTTAGTTCCACTTGTAATTCGTATAATACATAATTCTAGAAACACTAATCATGTATACCCACTTATCTTAATTTCCCCTTTGGAATTTTTTAAATGGTCGCATAAAAAGTAAAAACTAAAAAGTATTCTTGTAGTTTTGTAACATCATTTCATAAAAACAAAAGAAAGATATAATGAATCCAAATTACGGAGTTGTGTTGTAAAATGTCATTACTGTGGAATTTTTTGATTTACTTTCATTTTTTTTAACATTTATTGTTATTATAAGTGTCATATCACACGCACATACATGAATAAAACAGTGGTCCCAAATATCACAAATCCAACGGTCTTAAACTTTAAATAATTTAGTGATGAAAAATCGATCTAATTTGGTGCCATCGTTAATCAGTGGCGTCACCAGATATTTTTTTCGGTGGGTTTTAAATTTACAGTAATATATAATATATTCCATTACAAAATTACATACATAAAACGTAACCAACTTGTGCAAAAAAATGAAATTAATTAAATAATTTTTTATTTATAAATGTTATTTGTTTCAAAATCATTTATTGCTATTTTAAAGATAATTAATTTGCACCTTGATTAGCTAATGTTACTATTTTGACAGTTCCTCAAATTTCAATTATAACTTTAAAAATATAAATCTGACATACTTGACGCAACTGAAGGGTTAAATTTGTATTATTTAGACAGTTAAAAATTTCACCTTATTGTTTTTATTTCATCTGAACCCATAATTAAACATAATAAAATTTTAAATCTTAACTTTATTGTTACAAATTTTCAAGGATTAAATAAATGTATTTATACGAGGTATATTAATGTCCTGTAATTATAGCTTTAAATCAATTTATGGGCAATATAAATTATAAAAATATTTAATCATCTACGATGTTACAATTATTTACAAACATTAGAAATAATATTTTCTTTTTATGACTACAAAAAAACTGAACGACTTTGAATCTGCATTTACATATAATAAATTTAAGTATCATTTTAATTTATATTTTCGAAATTAAACAACTCAAAAAAACTAACCCCATTAAATCCGTAATGAGTTATGATATTTACATCCTTTAAATTAAATGGTGATTTCGAATTGTAATCAATAAAATAATAATTAAATTTTATTGCTTTTCTATAAATATACCACTATACGTTCTATGTTTTTTATTAATTAATTTGTGTTTTATTTATAGATAACACGGTTATTAAATAAAATGTGCTATAAAAAGCTTTAAAAAAAGTTTATTAATACAACTGCATATTTTATGATTTTAATTGTAACAAAAATATATTTATGGTTTTATTATTTTTTATTTTTTACACATGGCTCAAGGTAAACTTTTAGTTAAATAATAAGTACATACTTAAATATTGTTTTTACATTATTATGCATATGGTAAATGCATAAGGAAGTATTGTAATCACGAAAGTATTAAGTATAGACTTAGACAAAACGATTCTGATTTAAATAATCTGTCAAAGTTTTTTTTCTTTGGCTATTGCGAACAAAACCACTCGCTAGGGTACATTTGAGATTACGCACTCAAAACCCGATGCTTCATATTATAATCCTAGGTTTGTGTCTATTTTGAGTTCGATCTGTACCCAATGCGGGTGCGTACTGTACTGTGGGCGCTTAAAATCGTACATACTCCGTGAGGGCGCGTGTTTTCTATTATGTTGAAATTTAGTGCATTTTTACTCAAGCAATTTATATGATGATGTAACGATTTGTTTATTTCTGTCTGAACTGAATCTCCGGTTCATCAATCTTATGTTAACAATAAAAAAGTTTGCAATTTTATTTTTTCAGCGATCACTTTTGTTACACCAGTCAAATATACATCATTTAAAAATGACAGTTTATACGTCTTACTTATCGATCGTATATTTTGATATCGGCATCTTTGGTCTTTTTGATATACAGCACGTGCTTGGCCGGTATTAGCAGTGCAATATTTCTTAGCAATTATTAAAAAGTAATGCACATAGCATAAATAAAGATATTTAATCTATTGTTATATTTCTAATAATTACCAGACTAGAAATATAAGAATGGAAAACGATTCAGTACTTACAAAACTAGACACAATCATAGTTTCTCGATTGTAATAAAATCTACACAGAAAAAAATACTTTGGACCAATATTGTTAAAACAATATAGTTTGTCGCAAACATACATGAGGTTATTAATTTTGTGATAGTATCTATGGATTTGCTACGGAATTTAGAGTAGTGATACTTCAACGTATTGTAACACAGTTGGCGACTGTGACCGTATAAAATAATTTTCATAATAGCACCACTGTTTTAATACCGTTGGTGCTTACATACAACGCTTGCACGAAAGTTGTCAAAGTCATCACAAAACTCCAAGAGTACTGTCATATAAATTTGATATCTCATTCGAGAGTGCTAGCAAGCTTGCAAATTTGCCCCGGACATAAGTTAGCGACAGGGGAACTAAAGCTAAACATACAAATACTAGCGGAATCCCGCGGCTTCGCTCGCGTAAACTACAAAACTAATTAGAACCCTCCATACGTAATAGGGGATGACATATTACATTTTTTTTAGATTGATTTTTATTCATTTCCTTTAAAAAAAACGTAAATATCTCGGATCTTCGTCTACCCTCGCCATTAGGAGCTGAATATAGAAATTTTTTATTGCAAAATTTTGCCCGACTCCACCATTATAACGTAAGCAGCTATGCAGATAAACATATCAAAAACACAGACTCTGTCTACCCCCGCCATTAAGGGTTGAATGTCGAAATTTTTATTTTAATAGATGACTATTTTGCCCGAATTTACCTTTATAAGTAAAGCAGGTATACAGATAAACATATCTAAATCCATCTTTGTCCTCGTCCCATTCTATTAGGGCTTGAATATCGAACTAAGTGTTAAACACTTTAGGGGTTAAATTTTGGGAAATGCTGAAATAATTGTTTCATTATTTATATTGTAGAGTATATTCGATAAGTTTCAATTAAATGCGAACAAAAAAAAATATTTTTTTATATAAACTTTGACACCCTGTTTTAACCCCGTAGGGGTTGAATTTCGAAAAATCCTTTCTTAGTGGGTGCTAACATCATCAAAAGGAAGGCACCTACGAAATTTCACGTTTCTAGGTCAAGGGGTTTGGGCTGTACGTTGATATATGAATGAGTGAGTGAGTGAGTGAGTGAGTGAGTGGTTAAGGACAAACTCTTTTATAGATATAGATTACAATGCATAGGGCGTGTCGAAAAGAAAGATCCCAACCATTAGAATTCGACTCTATATCATTTTCTCTATATTTAATAAATAAACTAAATGAAAGAAGAACAAGAATCTGAATAAGTGTATCAGAAATGTTTTGGCTTGTACCCAAACTCTTGTACCTACAACGGAAGCCATATGTCTTTCAAAGATGTAAAGTTTTTTACTCATTTATATATAGTCATGTCAATATTTATATCACATTAAAAAATCAGAGATACAATATCATGATAAAGTAATTAGTGTGCATTAGAGTAGCGTTCTGGTGATTCCAGCCTGTCAAACACGCCTTATTTATGTATATCAGTGTACCGAAAAAACATAGATGCCTCTGGTATAATAACTTATGACAGATATGATCCTATTTAAAATAATTAAATGTTTTTAAAGTAGTACATTTTGCTGAACTAAATAATCGAATACTTTCTCGATAACATTGACGATGACAGTTCAGTTGTTTTTTCAATTTCCTTTCTAGTTTTTAAGTTATTTATTTATTTCTTGAAAAATTTATTACGATTAAATATTTTTGGTGAACGTTTTACAAAAGAAGTACTTATTGGAGTAGTCTTTGGTCAAATATAAAACGTGTGATTGGAGCATTTTGAAATGCCAGCAAGAAACAAACTGATACATTTTTAATTTAGTCAATAGTGTTTTGTTTTTAACTGCATTTAAAAAAAGGACCAATGACACGTAGTTATATTTGTGCAAAAGTTCAGTTGTAGGATAATTTAATTTAAATTTTAAGTCGCTTTTTTGCAAAAATTAAATTTAAATTAATTTTCAAAATAAATTTAGTTGATATTTTTATGAAAAGTTGAATTTTTTTAAGAAATTTCTATAAAAAGTGAAATTTGAACCATGAAGTTTTCGAGTTTTAGATTTCGTTAAAAGTAAGTGTTTTATATAGAAAATGACGTGAAAAGTTGAAATTTTCAAACCGCAGACCTGTATTTCAAACCGTTCTTGAGATATAGCCTCTGAAAGTTTCAGTTTTTTCAATATTTTGAAGAAAAATGGCTGTAACTATTGAACGTGTGGTCGGATTTGATTTTTGTCGACGAATTTGAAATCTGCGTGTCAGAATCTATATGACATATATAATACTTGGAAATTCGACAAAAAAATTTTGGTCAAAAATCGGCATTTTTTTAAGGTATACCCCTTGGAATTTTTTCGATTTTCAGCAAAAAAATTTTTTTTTGATTTTTCAAGTATTATAAATTGCATTATATAGATTTCGACACGCTGATTTCAAATCTGTCGACAAAAATCAAATCCGACTACACGTGTAAAAGTTACAGCCATTTTTCTCAAAAATTTTGGAAAAACTAAAACTTTGAGAGGCAATATCTCGAGAACGCTTAAAGATATGGACCTGCGGTTTGAAAATTTCAACTTTTCACGTTATTTTTTATATAATAAACATACTTTTAATGAAATCTACATTTCAAAAAAAATTTGTCAAATTTCATGGTTCCAATTTCCATTTTCATAGAAAATTCGTAAAAAGAATAACTTTTCATTAAAATATCAACTTAATATATTTTGAAAGTTAATTTATAACATAATATGTATTTAATTTTTGCGATTAGTCAATTTTCTATACGAAAAATATACTTTTAAGTAAACCAAAAAAATTTTAGCATCAATTTTTATAAATATCAATTAAATAACAATATATTACCTTAATACTGATTGTGTAGCACCTTTTAAAATTGTATTATACTACAGTGTAATCCTTGATTTATTTGGGTCATAAACTACATAATTTCGTAACGAGAGTGAAAAAAATATATCGTTTAAATAGAAAAATATGAATAAGAAAGAATTTAAAAAATATGATCTTTGAGAGAGAAAAATACAGTCAAATAGTATTTTTAATAATTATTTTTTTGCACCCAATTACATCCATATAACGTAAAAATGTCGACTGTCTCATATTTCCTGTTATTATAAAAGTGCGCTAATTAGTCTAAAAGGCGTTTGTCCGAGAATCATTCGCGTGTCCCGTATTAAAACCACTCACCGAAATAATAATTTCCTGTCGAGAAAAAAACACGGTTTTTAAAAGAAATATTTGGACATCTGATTATCATGGGCCAATAACTTATTATTTTTATTTTGTATTAATTTTGGTCAAAAAGTTAAAAAATTTGTTACCCCGTCTGTAACTTTTTGACCGACGTTTAAACGATATTATATTTAGATATAAATAGACAAAATTTTTGTTATTTATTAATAAATATATGTAAGGCATGTATATTTTATAATTTTCGACTTGTAGAACGACTTTTAGTCACATAACGGAAGTATCAAATTTTTAAGTATGTAATTTCACACGATTTTATAATGTACGTGTGTAATTTTTAAATTAAAATATAAGCTGATAATTATATTTGTAATTAAAAAATTATCGATAGCGAATCGATTAGTTTTCAATTGATTAAATTAAGGTATAATTTTTCATGGTTTATAAATTCTTAAATTTTATTTTGTACAAAAAAGTGTTGTTTTAAATTGATTTGAAGTATGTTATACACTGCAACAATTGAAAAACATCTCAAATAGATGTAATACATAAGTGGGCTCTCACACTGGAGCAATATAGCAACACAACAATAAAGTAACAACCAATTAGCAACTAGCATTATAGCGATATCATATTGCTTTAATGTGAGACAATATGTCCGATTCAATGTATATTGACCAATAGCAATAATATTGCTAGTTATAAGTTGCTAGTTGCTATATTGCTCCGATGTGAGAGCCCACAATGGTTTAAAAAAATAACAACATTGTATAGTCGGTATTAAAATGAGTAAAAAGAGGTCCTTCCAGAGATATAAACGAATTTCATATGTTCCTTTACTTTTTGGTCGTATGACGGACTAAGTTAGTTATGTACCTCCTCCTCCAAAAATTTTAATAACATTTATTTAAATTCCTATTAAATTAGTATCGCCTGCATCGAAATTTAACTGTAAAGCACTTTAAAAATATTTTAATTGTAGGTAAATTAAAATAATAGTTACATCAAATAAACACAATACAGGCCATTAACATTTGTTTCATTCTAACACAGACCGAAGTTTGCCTGAGGTTCCCCCCACTAAGGGGTAAATTAATAATTGAAAACGATTTGTTTTTGTTTAGTGTGATTTGGGCTTTATACACGAGTTGTTCCAGGATTCGACGAAAGTTGATGACGCATTCTACACGGTACCTGTGCACAGAATACAAAAGCATAGGCAAGGTCGTTCACAGTTCATTGGCGTTGTTTTTGATAGATTCAATTAGCAAATTACCGTTCCATCAAAACGGATCAACAATTGATGTAAACGGTTTTGTTTTTATACAAACATTGTTACTGTAGTTGCTATAAATCTTTTTGTGGTGGTTATTTGCAAATTACTACTTAATATAGAAAGTTATTTTAAGATTGAATGAATGTAAATGTAATATTTAATCAAAAATATTTTTGTTTGTTTGTTAATGATTAGTTACAAGTTAATTATGGTCCCCCCCACAAGGGAGGGGTTGATAGAGATTCTATGATATGTCAGCAATATAGAAGTCTAAAGACGTACTAATTGTAAGTTATGTTAATTTTGTATAACGAATGTCATGTAATTTTATCATAATCGATTCTGCAAAACATTTACATCAAAACAAGTAAAATGGTTCTACGAAATAAGGTCTCAGTGTGTTTTCTTGAAACCCCTTCGGCTTTATTTGGTAAACATATATATTGGTATAGCTAAATTTAAAAAAAGCATATACTCGTATACGTGTCATTTACAAAAAAATATCTGTAAAATTAATTACGAGAAAATAATTATAGCTTTATTAATATTTTGAAAATTAACTTTTTGTTTTATATTATCTGAAAAAAGATAATTGAGCCACCTCTTTTCTTATAAATGGGCTAGTTAATTTGTTTATGCATTTAATTATATTTTACTGTTAAAAATGCTGACATTCTATTTACTATTTTGATTTTTACTCACGGTTTAAATTTCTTTTGCATATGTTCGTTGATAAAATGAGCTTTGTTTCATTAATTTCATCAGAAAACTCCATAAAAGTTTACATTTTCTGAAAGAATACATTATAATATTCATATTTACCTTTAGTTTTATATCGACTGATTTTAATTTCCTGTTTTTTTTCAAACCCTGGATGCTCCTTTTTGACAATAAACCAAATCTTGGTAATAAATCGACTGTATATATCTTCAGTTCAGAACCCCACAAATGATTTTCAATGTTGATAAAGTAGAAGAGCCGATTACCGGCGAGGATACTGAAGCTGCTGTTGCTGTTATTATTAGGCTGACTGGATTTTTGTGGTCGGATTGAATTTTTGTTGTCTAATTTTTGTTTGTTTTTTCGATCGTAATTCAAGATACGTGTAAACAATAAAATGATGTAGAAAAAAAATAATAACAGTGTCTACTCATGTGTATGAAACAATGGCTCTCCCTGTATGTGTGGTTGTTGTTTTTTATTGCTGAACTGTGAATGCATTCATATGTGTTATTTCACACGAATGATTTTTTTTCGTACTGTATTATTATCATTATTAACGAAATTATTTTTGACATAATGACATAACGTTGTAGTTAATATATTATTATTTTAAATTAAAAAAGGAAGTCTGTCTGTCTATCTGTCTTTCATAGCCTTTTAACTAGAATATTGAATTTTGGCATATATAGATATAGTAAAATTATAAAAAAATAATGATTTTATGTGTAGGTTACCAAAATTTAAATTTCGGCGAGTGAGGTATTAAATTAATGCAGATTAATCAGGAAAATTAAATATGTGAACTACGTTTTGTTATTTTCAATCGTAAAAATATCTCATATATTTGAGATTTTTTTAAAACGACTCAAAATAAAAATCCGACCGAATCCCATATAGTTGCCTTTTTACCGGTTTTTAGGACTATCGATTTTTACGAAATAATATGTCTAGTCGCCTCAATGTCATTATAACCGAAATGTATATTGTCAGAAGAATAACTCAAAAAAAATATAAAATGGTAATTATTGACAAAGCTAACGGATTTATGAGAAATAAACCTTTTTTAAATGTCTTCACTACCTAATTATGTACTCTAGTATGTACTGAAATTAACTAGCAAAATGTGGCACATTGGCAGTTGAGTAATACAATATATAACACTTGTTATTTTTTATTTTTGATGTGAACGAACTTACATCTCTTATAGTTTATGTCCCGCATTGGTTTACTATTTTTTGCGTTTCGACTACATAACGATATATCGCGGTAATTTTCCTGTCAAAACGTCAAGAATAGTGGAAGATCGACGCGGGATACAAGCTAAAAGAAACGTTAAATTTTTTAAATATGTTTTTTTCACTTTTTAACAAACGCATGCAATAAATACATACCTATAATATTAAATAAATTTTTATAAAAGTGTCAAATGAAAATCTGAAATTAATCTATAAGGTATTTTCAGTGCAATAATGTCCATGGAATTCAGTAATTTATTTTCAATATAAATTATATTTATATGTATAAACAACAAGTATCGATGCCATGTCAATATATTTTGATTTGTCTTTGATTGCTTGCAATAATTAAATAATAGGTACCGGATAATAATAATGTATTTATATTTATAAAAGAGTTTGTCCTTATTCATTCACTCTCTCACTTACTCATTGACTCATCAATGACGTAAGTATTCACTACAAAGTGATTTTCCAAAATTCAATTTCTTTTCATACATAAAATTTGAAAATTGACAATTTTTTTTGTTCAAATTCAAGAAATATCCATTTTGATCTTCTCTGAGTCAATTATAACTTATAACTAACTACATAAGAGACGAGATTCAGGTAAGACTCATCTTGTCTCGGAGATCGAGATACGACAGAGACAAAATTAGTCTACGAGTATGTAGTGTGAATTTTTTTATAAAAACATATTTTCTCCATTTATTACTTATATGGAATAAAAACATAGTAGCTTATCTACTAAACTGCTAATATTATAAAGATGAATTTAAGGCGTTTTTTATTCAAATAGGGTATAAAATAGTTATGGACCAGGACCAGGGGTTCCCAACCTTTTTATTACATCGACTACTTTTAAAAGAATGATTTTTTTATAGACACCTTTACTTAAATTATAAAATTGATCATTGATAATAGACTCACAATAGGACCTCGTTAGGAATCCATGTTCTGCACTAACAGCACAATATAGCATAAACTACAAATATATAAATCGTCAAAAGTTAAAAGAATGCAGGCGATCGTTATGTCACGAATGGGTCGCTATAATTCTACACTTTGTTAGGTGCAATACATTGCTATATAAAATGTAGCGTTTAGAATAAATTTTAATATTATTCTTGTCGTATATTTCATTAACAATACAATGGATTAAAATTAAATTATACTGACTGCAAAGATGTTTATTATTTTCGCATAATGTCAACACGATTATAGTTCTATTCATGCAGAACTATAAGCTTCAACAAATCCGGTAAATTTACAACGTACTTAAACACAAAATAAAATACAAACTGATTCATTAACGACTTAACATCGAGTTAAACTATTCACTGCACTGAAACTTACATTCTACAAGTATTGGAGTACTATAATAGTTTTATTAGATGATTAAATAAAATTAATTAGTTATCCTACAAAGCATAAATAATAAATATGTACGTATAATAATATACATATACAAATAAAATATAACTTATCCAATTCATTAGACAAATTAAATTAAAAAATTGGTCAAAAAATATGACCCGATGTATGCGAAGGGGCCTATTAAGGGGTTAGGTGTAGTCAGAATTTTCAAGAAATCGATTTTCTTTTTTTTGCATTTTTGGAAGCTGCTACAACGGCTGAAGAACTATTATATGGCCCATTAATAGATGACTCGGTGTAAGTTATTAAATAATACGTATTACTTTACGTAAATTGAGTGTAAAATTCAAATGCGTTTTTCTCAAAACTATGTTTTTTGAACTGGTGACCACTGTAGCTCGAAAACCGTTTGGTAGATTTTAATGAAATTTATACAGTTTTTTGAAAACATGAAAAACTAATGCCTGATTGAAGGATTTTTGTTTTTCTTTTAATTTCGATTTGTTATAAACAATTAACTGTAGATTTTTTTCCAAAAATCTGGAAAAAAATTTCCTGAGGCTGCCATTTTGTTAATTTAAGAAAGAAAAAAAAAAGCTTCGATCAGGCACTAGATTATCTATTAATAAAACTAATTTTTTTTGTCTGATTGAATTTGGACGAATCTCCAAGGATAAGTGATGGTCACCGCAAGGAGCTTCGGTTGGAACTGGATCAACACAAACAGCCATTACTTTTAAAATTATTAATTTTTTTTTCTAAAATTTCTGTCAAGTCAAGTCGAAACCTTATTTAGGTAATGATGCTATGTTTTTACTTTTATAAAATAAAATAATTTACTGGGAAAAAAATTTATTTAAAATTGTCATTTTTTCATGTCTCTGACTACACCTAACCCCTTAAGACGTTGACTGTCTAAAGTTTTTGCGAGGGCCATAAAGATATTGTTAATTTTAATCAAAAAATACTGCAAAGGTAAGGTACTGGCACCATTCTTTGCCAATACCCTAATATTGAACATTTGTAACTAATTGTACTGAATTAAAAATATTTTTTGATATTTGTTTACTGCTATTACTGGATATTCATCTATATACATTTAACTGTCTTACAGTGTGATTTGATGATTTTATTTAAAAACAGTGGACAAATAATTATCGCGGTTCGACACACTATCAAGAAAAGTGTATTTTCTTGTGTAAATGCTTTACATTATTTTAATTTTGATACTCTTTATTTTATAACGTTTGTGTAGTAGTATTTACTTATCGTTTATCATTAGCAAGTGGTTTTACTTTGTCCATTACTGGAGAAAAACATATACATGAATATAACTTTAAAAATAAACTGCAGATTTTGGTAATTAAATTTATTTAATAAAGAGGTGGTTGTTTTTTTAGTAACATAAGTTCATGAGAATTACGAAAAAGTAGCCCACCAATAAAAAAAACATACTTTGCGTTTAACACATTCAAGATTGGTATTATATACGAATTCTTATTAAAATCAAAGTTACAAAACTCAATTTTTAATTAGGAATCTTTCTATAACCATTAACTATCGTATAATTTCTATTTATTGAAGTTTAAAAAAAATTTCATTAAAAAAAAGTAGGGTTTCCTGCTGGAATATACAAATACTATTATTTATTTAACGAAATCCTTTCTACCGACTCCGACTCCATAGTTGTGGTAGGTACTCAAATAAATCTGGGAACGAATGAAAACTCGATATAATATGAGTCGATTTTTATAAAAAGTGATTCAGAAATTAATCATTCTAATTCGAATCTTTAGATAGGATCTTATAATGAATCTCAACAAGACAAATTGTCGAGCATTTTAATCAACTTTATACAATACCTTATATTTTCTGCAGACACACCTACATATATTGGGTGTAGGTATAGAAGTAATGATTTGAGATTTGACTTTAGACCTACAAAGGTCTTGATCTCTCCAGGAGCCGCCTCTGCATACACAGATACATCCAGAAGCTTATCTGAAGAGATTAAAATAGCCGATAAACAATTTTATATGCAGTGTTACATGCAACCGGGGCATCGAACCCATGCCCTTCGGAGTGTGACCGCGGCACTGAGCCATGAGGCCGGCAAAATTAATGGATGTCGTTATATTTATTTAGTAATTATATGTGTATGCAATATACTTAAGTAGCTGTTAATTTAGAAGCAATTGCCTCTATAAAGACTACTATTTTTCGTTAATTAAATCTTTATGTATGCAGTTACGATAGTGCTTTAGTGTGTTTTTTAAAGTTAATGAAGTTGTTATATTAATAGTTATAGGGATTTAGAATTGCATAAGAATTAACATTGAAAATGATAGCTTAAAAGTAACTGCTTTTTATATTAAGATTTATTATACAATTCATCAGGCATCTGCAGAATTTTTTTAGAGTGAATAAAGTTAATATACATAATTAAATAAATATTTTTAAAGATGGGCAAAGCGAAACTCTAAGGGTTCCTAGTTTTATACGGAATCCTAAAAAATGAGTAGAGAATTGTCCTGTCTTGAAGTTTTTGTGGAAGCGCCTATGAAAAATAGCTGTTTCTGTTGTAGGAGCCGAAGTTAAATTAATTATGCTTTTAAAAATTAACAGAAAATGCTGAGAACCTGAGGACAGAATCAACTTCTGAAAAAAATTAACAGAAAAGTCGGTAGAATTTAAAATAAAGTAAATGAAAAATTACAATGACATACTGGTAAATTTTAACATAGTACCTATTAAAAATTATTTACTCTGAAAAAGTAATATACGCTATTCTTTAATTTAATTTCTTGTATATGAAAATTTCACGTACATTCTCTATAATTTTACTGTTTCTATATTACTTTTCATATCTGGCCTATCGCCGTCATAGAAACTGCTATACAGTATATTGAATTGTAGTAGACGTTCTTTTAAATTTTAGCATATCGGATGTTAAAAATGTCTAGGATGAATTTCGTCCTCCCGTTAACATGTTTTTTATGTTAAAAATTAACATTAAATTTTTTCAGTGTGAAATTACCAGCATTGTATTTTTAAATCAAAGATAATGTTTTTAAAAGAGATCTGGAACTTTAGAAGCCGTATTTCTTACGCATTTTTTTAAAATTTATTCTCTAAATTTTATTGCCCATACATCTAACAAGGTTGTGTTAGAAAGATAAAATGCAGTAATTGATTATTATTATGTGTTTTTTAATGTTCAGATACCGTAAGACCAAACATGCATTTCTTTAGAACAGTAAAAGTTCACAAATAAACCTACTTTGTATCAGAAATTCATAACATTCTAATTTTTTATAATAGATCAACACAAATAAATATTAATTATGCATACCAATTTTATTTCGCGTTGTAATATCTGATATTTAAAACGACTTTTATAAAATACTAGCGCATTGAACACGACTTGATATTTTTTTTTAGTATTTTGATATTAAATCTTAGGTTTTCATAAAATATTATTAACCACGAATATGCACAGAAAAAAAAGTCTGGAATCGTTAGGCTCCTGATGAGGACTTCTTGTCAAGTCGAAACACGTGTCGAGTGACATAAATGTTGTGGTTAAGGTGCATTTTTAGTTTAAGTGACTAAGAAACCACAGTTTTTCCGTTTTTCAAGTATGAAAAAAAAACAGAAAAATGATCTAACTATTGGTGAAAACCGCATTGAAATCGGTTCAGTAATTCTCAAATCTATAAGCCTCATACAATTCATTTTTCAAATTTACATTTTTTACTCACGCTCACGATCCAAGACTACGAATTCACTCACACTAACATCGACTCACGAAAAATTCACTAACCGTACCCAGATCTAGTTTTTCTATACTGCTCCTATACAAAACCAACGAATCGGTCGATTAATTTTTAAATAATGTTTTTAGTTTTTACCATAGATGCAAGTGTAGATGCCGTCCGGAACCTCAAGCCATGCATTATTTATTATGCACACGTGGTATGTTTATAGGTTACACGTGTGTTTGCTTTTTCAATTAAGTACAAAGAAGAAAACAGCACTCCGGGGTAAACAAACCTGTGGTTTGTTTTGGTAAATGAGGCGCGTGATGTTTGTACAAAGAAAAATAAGTAAATTATTAGGTCAATGATGATCATATCGCTTATATCAAATCTTATAAGTAAGCTTTGATATACACTAATTATAAGATATTAATTAGATTATCTTGTAGGAGGTATTTGGATTAGCTGAACATCACGCACGGATATTATAGGTGACATGACCTCCCCCAAAACCTCAAAAATTATAACAAATTAAATATAAAAATGTTTATTAAATATATTAAAGTAACTTTTTTTCCGTTTCACAGATCATGACCCCCTCCAGATTGCAAATCTAGATGCGCACCTGAACATGATCTTTTCGACTTATTTTAGAATTTATTAATAATTTAAAAAGTTAAACATATGCCCGCAATGTACAAGTACAATGTTCAATGTACAATATAAAACTTAAAAAAACTGACTTAAAAAAATTAAAAAATATATAACAATTTTTAACATTGATTATCATGACCCCCTCCAGATTGCAAATCTAGATGCGCACCTGAACATGATCTTTTCGACTTATTTTAGAATTTATTAATAATTTTAAAAGTTAAACATATGCCCGCAATGTACAAGTACAATGTTCAATGTACAATATAAAACTTAAAAAAACTGACTTAAAAAAATTAAAAAATATATAACAATTTTTAACATTTTTGAAATTCAGTTTAATTTTTTTAATTCTAATTATTTTAGCATCAACTTCAAAAACTGTTAAATTTAATTAATTTATATTACTTTTCACTGTTTTTTGGTTCTATTTTTTCCCATTTTGAGTGGTGTATCTGCGAATGCCGTAGTCAGATTCTGATAAAATTTATATGAGACCACCTCGGGAGTATACTCTTTTAAATAAAAAAAAATACGTCCCAATCGTTGCATATATATTTATCAGAATTATGCCCGAACATGCATAAAAATTGAATCAAGAACCTCCTCCTTATTTTAAGTCGGTTAGAATGTACTTAAGTATACTTCAATCATTTTTGTAATTGTATTTTTTATGTTATTATAATTACAATTTGTGTGTTGATACATTAGTTTAAAAAATAGCAATTTCAGTTTAATAAATTTTAATTCGTTTAGATTTAAAATGTGTTGTTATAGTCCAGTCGCCAGACAATTTCGTTTAGGGGTGGCGCTAGAAAAAAATGACGGAGTGTATTTTTCAAGAAGTTGGTATAGAACATGGTGATAACTTTTCCACCCTTTAAAGGGGGTGCATAACTTTCTTGGGGCTTACAAAGCTGTCTAAAATCAGTTATTTGGGTATACCACTGAAGATGTCAGTTTTAGGATAAAATTACGAACAAAATAGTGTTTTTAAAAATTATGTTATACCTACCGTAAATAGTTACTGAAATAGGGCCCGCAAAAAATCATCTAGCGACGTCGATTTTGGAAATCACGCCTAAAATGTATAGAGTTATACGTTCGATCGCTGTTTTTAGTATGTCTTCAATTGAATTTCAGAATGAAATTTTAAATTATAATAGAGAAAAGAGTGCCCTAAATAATGATCGGCACCCAATTCAAAATCTCGAAAAATGTTTGAGTTATATAAGCACTCAAATTTTTGACTAATAACTTATAATTTATATTACTTTTAACCTGATGTATTTTTATTTTCAAAATAATTCTATAGATATAACCCATTGTCCTATATTTTTTATAAATTATTCGGAAAGAGATACATAAATTTTATTGTTGTAAAATATGTTTTTGTCTTAAATATAATCTATAAAATAAATAACAACAAAACATGAAAATTTTATTACTCATGATCCAGCCTCTGTCAAGGTGTGTTATTTATTATACATCAGAGGTTCTAAAATATATTAACCCCATACTCACCCCTTACCTAACCTAACTTTTCATCTGTGAATTTTAAATCAAAGTTTATCTAAGAATTTAATATAAATCTAATTTATTTTTAAATGTGTATATTTGATGCTTAATTATAAGCAATATTTTTTTATTATTTATAAATACATAAAAGTATAGACACACGCATGCGAACAGCTCTAATTGACGCCGGCATGTACGGTAAGTATTTAATTTATGCACAGTATTGTGTTGTGGGTATATATAATTTATCTAGCTGCGCTGTGCAGAATCCGCGCGCGCGGCGGCGGTGCGGGACAGGCGCGGCTGTCGGCGTTGTTAATGTTTGCACCGGTATGTGGTCTATGCGAAGACCGGATTATCTATTGTTATTATCACAGCCGGAGTTCGATAATATAAATGTGCCGTTTTTATATTTAAAATTAGATGGATAGGGAAAAATTAAAGTAGTTTAATGTTAATTAAGTCAGGACTGTATTTACCATCAGCTACACAGATAGAAAGGTTTACTTGAGCCAAGTAAACCTTGTTTTGTATATAACAAAAACAATATTTATATATTATATAATATATTTATATATTATATAAATATATTTATATATTATATAAATATATTCTTAAAGCAACTATAGTATTCTTGGACGAAGAAATAATGAAGTTGTATTAAGAGTACTTTTCTTATATTAAAAAATTTTTGTTTACGTTATATATAAAAAAAGATTTTCTTGTTTCAATACAGTTTTTTTTGTGTGTACCTACTTAAACCAACTAATGTACAGTATGACAGTTTTCTCTTAGAGTTTTTGACAGATAGTTTCATGCATATGAAGTTAAAACAAACGTATGTAAAGCATATTTACTAAAGTGTATTTACTAACCGTGAGCAAAAACGGTACAAACCAACTTACTGCGCATGTTAATATCTGTAAAAAAAAACCCAAAGAGACTGTCATATAAGTTTGATATCTCATTTGAGAGTAAAAAATATATATATATATATAACATAAGATTTAACTGTTTTAAAAGAACACGCGAAAGAACTATACCATAAAAAGTAATAATAATATAGTACATTAAATCGTTTTTCTACGCATATACAATTATTTACAATTAACACATACTTAATATATATACTTAAGAACGCATGAACCAACACAATGTATGTTCACAATAAACAGTTCAACTATAATTTAATATGTAGAGACTTATACACGCTGCAATGTTATAATAGATCTCGCGTTACCGACCAGATGCAACTACACATATGTACACACACATTCACACATGCATACACTCGACCTAATGGCCTCGAAAGTCAGCTACACTTGAAACGCTTTGTGATGCAAATAGTTCAAAAGGGTTCACTGAAGATGTCGATAGATTTGAATATAATTATCTAGTTCGTTTTTTTATGTACATATTATTATTTTTATGAATATAAATAAGAGGACCATATGACGTATAAAGATACTAAAATACAGGGTGGTCCGGTTTGGGATACAGATATTTTATGAGCTGATTCATTGACTCATTGTGAGTATCAAAATGTGCGGGAAGGGGGGTCTATCTTCAACATGTGTTTAAAAAATTTCCTTCAGAGTATTTATTACAACAAAGATTATCTCATAACTTCCAAAGTAATGTATCTAGAGCAACCAAAATGAGTCAGTTTCATAGTTAATTAACTAACATATTTTCAGTATTACGGTTATTGCTATCCGTGTTTTTAATTCCGAGTTATAGCTCATCAAAGACGAAAAATATCTTTCTTTTTTTTAATTTTTATGAAAATATTATTTTTCTCCAAAAGTACATCTAACATGGGGTATTTTTTATCATTATTTTGGTACGTCATAATGTTACCTACAAATTCACTACAGAAAGTTTTAACCTGGGTCTTTCAGTTTTTCAGTTATAAATTAATCCCCAAAGTAACTATTTTGCTACCTGCCCTATTAAATGAAACAGTCATATAATTTATTTGTTTATAACTACATAATTTGATTTTTTTATATTATTTACCATAAAAATAATTATTTACCGAAAAACTGTAAGACCCAGATCTAAACTTTGTTTAGTGAATTTGTAGGTAACATTATGACGTACCAAAAAATTAAAATAAAACCCCATATTAGAGGTACTTTTGGAGAAAAATGACATTTTCATAAAAATTATCAAAAAAAGAAGATACTTTTCGACTTTGATGAGCTATAACTCGGAACTAAAAACACGGATAGCAATAACCGTAATACTGAAAATATATTAGTTAATTACCTATGAAACTGACTCATTTTGGTTGCTCTAGATACGTTACTTTTGAAGTTATGAGATAATCTTTGTTGTAAGAACTACTCTGAAGGAAATTTTTTAAACACCCTGTAGCTCAGAGGATGTTGAAGATAGATCCCCCCTTCCCGCACAATTTCTTACTCACAATGAGTCAGGGAATCAGCTCCTAAAATATCTGTATCCCAAACCGGACCACTCTGTATATACTTGCAGTATATATTTTATGAAGAAAAAAAAATCAAAATCCACACGTGGGTGTTGCCACAACTCAAAATATACCCGTACCAATCGATTCGTGAATCAATCCAACGAGGTACATGAAGCCATATATTCGTTGATTGCACTAAAAACATCAATTGAGGCTAGTTTAATAAAACCCCATCCTATTTAACTATCCTGGCTTGAGATGCTAGCTCAAAAACGAAGCTAGTTTAGTTAACACGAGGTTAGACTGTTAGAGTTACTAGCTATACTGGCTATACTATCTATGAAAAACTATAACTTCGAGTAGATCGAGCATGAAGAAGGACGCCTTATGTATAGAGATCGAGGGTGCTATTCCCTCTTCACAAAAAAGATCGAGCATGTCCCATTTTATATTGAAAAAAAAATTCAGTTTTACTGAAATTTAAATATTGATTAAATATGCATCTCGTTTCTGAGTAAGAACTCTCAAATGAGGTATCAAACTTATATGGTAGTTCTCTTGAAGACTTTGACAGGTTTCGCGCACGCGTTGTATGTAAACACCAACGGTATTAAAATAGTAGTGATATTATGAAAATTACTTTGTACGGTCAGAGTCGCCAACAGTGTTACAATACGTTGAAATATCACTTCATAACAAATCCATAGATACTATAACAAAATTAATACCTCATTTGAGAATGCTTGCCAGCTAACAAATTTTGCTAGCCCCTTTATGATTGATACCGGATATTAAATTCTGAAAGTATATTTTCGGATTCGGTGCATTTATAAATATATAAGAATGAGTACAAATGTGTTCTTTAGGTACATTTTACATACAAAATATTTAAATACATCCGTGACAGAATGGGTAATAAAATAACTGTTTTTTATTACCCCATGGCCTGGCAAAAGTCCAAATTTGATTCTGACTTTGCAGTTTTCTTGTGCAATAACGGTGTAATAAACAGTTGTTAATGTACTTGTAAATATAGATGACAATCGAAATATAATTAGGCCATTTTTGATGTAGGTAACATGAAATAAGCAAGTAGAAATAAAAATAACAATAAAAAAAAATCGTAAATTAAAACTGCATGTATCTAATAGTTGGTACTGTTAGTTCTATTATAAAATATTCAAAAACAATCTTATATCTGGTATTATAAAGTAATAAGTAACTTAATTTGTTAGCTAACAAACACTTTCAAATGGGGTATCAATCTTATATTAAAGTTCAGTGGCGTAGATAAGGGGGGGATGAAGGGGATCAATCCCCCCCATGAGTGTAATTTTTTTACTTTCGACCATATAAAAGATGATTTAATACTATCATATCCTCCCCCCCCCCCATGAGATTGAAATAGTGGATCGTGCGTTATAAAAAAATACGAATGAACGACTAAAAAAAAGGAAAAAAAGGTCTTCAAAATTTACAATAACTAAAGAAAAAATTCAAAAGGTCTTCATCCCCCCCCCCCCATCGCAAAAAAGCGTTAAAGTTAGTATACTGTTAGTTCTATTATAAAAATTTTTATTATGACAATTGGTTTGAAGTTCCGCGATGTTTCTTGATAGTTTAGCGTAAATAAAAAACAGTATTATTACTAACTATGTATTTGTATATAAATTCAAGTAGGTATCTTTTCTAAATTCATAGAAAATGTATGTATATTTATTAACAAATATATTTTTATTAGGTTCTTTATAATACCAGACATTAATAATAATTTAAGATATTTTGTGTGTCAGATTAAATCTATTTTCGAAAATAATAATTTATTAACAGAGTGGAACAGTAAATATTATTTTAATAAAAGCGATTGGAATTATTGGGGACAAATGTAATAATATCTAAATTATTATAATAATTTTTATGTTAAGTTATACATTATAATATTTCTCTATTTTTTAATAGGTATTTATTATTCCGTTACTTTAAAAAAATTATGTAAAATTATATTTTTATCATGTACTCATCCGCTACAATTTGTCACATAAATATTTTCCACTTGATTTAAAATCTCTCTAAAATACATATATATGAATACCTTATTTCTACAACTATCAGAGCATAACTACAACAGAAAATTTTAAATCAATATATACCTATATTAAATATACCGAGAAGTACATAAAAATAACTGTTATACATAGTTATTATTTTCATTTATTTATAACAAAAAAAATAATACGGAAAATATATACGTAAACCAACTTTACTCATTCGTATTTTCTTTTGTTTCAGATTCCTTGTCAGCCAGAGACGCTTCCTGTCCGAGGATATGTCCTCAGCAAGGAGGTGGAGATCCTGTATGTGGATCAGATGGTGTGATTTATCCGAATTTATGTGAAATGCGCAAGAAAACATGCGGAAGAGGTAAAATAACAAAATAATTAAAATTCACTGAATATGTGATGAAAATTTGATTAAAAAAATCAAATACTCGAATAAATTTTTCGGGTTGTTATTCACGTACAACGGCCACAAAAAACTACAGAAAAAAAATACTTAGTTGGGCTATACGTCGAGCCGAGATTTTGAGTTACAAAAACCGAGCTGACACATACCTTATTCTTGCAACTTTTGTCTTGTCTTGATTACCTTAGAAATCAGTATCTACTTTTATTTCAAATGCGTTTATTATAATTATATGTAGGTGTCAAATTTCAAAGGTTTTGTTCTTTATCAATCGTTGAAATCACTAACAATGAAGTTTTAAAATTATCCGTATTTTAATTTTTTAATAGTGTCAGCCCGGGAAAAAATTGTAGATCTGCAGAGATATACTCAGATCTCGACAGATCTGCATTTTGGAACAACATCATATTTTTCACTAGTTTTTGATCTGTGGACACAAAAATCTCTAAAGATCGTTGTAGATCGTGATAGAGATTAAAACTTTGAAAATTCGTGAATTTTCAAAGTTACAATGATCTTCAGAGATCTTTTTAGATCTTTGTAGAACATTTTAGATCTTTTTAGACCGTTGTAGATCTTTATAGAATCTTTGTAAGTTCTGAGTAGATCTCTGCAACATCTCTTAAAGTCAAAAACAAATATGTTTTTTTTATTATTAATTTAATGTTAAAACTATTATACTGTTTTACGTAAAACATGTGTATTTTTATAAGCCATTAAATCTACCGTTAAAATTACTAAAACGAGTTTATGCTATAAAATCAATTTATACTTTTCTGATACAAATTCTTTCTATAGTAATAAAAATAGATTTTATTTCAACATCTAATTGTTAAATCTATGTAGTAAAATAGTTGACTGCTTGAATGTATTATTGAAACTATTATAAATAGAATAAAATTTAATAATGCTTTACAGTTACAATAAAGTTTAGTGTTATAGAAAAATATGCATTTGATTAACTATTAGATTTTTATCGATTGTTGAAATCACCAATTGAATTTTTATTTTATTTATTTTTCACATTAAAACTGAAGATGTTTTAAAAAAATTACATAACTGTTCAATGATGATTTTTTATATTTCCGTTTCGAGTTTAAAAAATGAATCAACTGTTATTTTAGAATACCTATATGTTAATTTTATACAAACCTAAAGGTTGATTTTTTTTAATTAACATATAAATGTGTATCTAAACGTTACATAAGATTTTTTTATTGTATGTTTACGTTCAATGTATTTTTGTTTATTTTGTTTAGGTGTTCAACTTGCTCGAGATCCAGGAATGTGCATGAGGTCTGCAACAGGATCTAAATGTGAACACAAGTGTTCGATATCTGATAAAGATACAGTTTGTGGTACAGACGGCAGAACCTACCTCAATAGATGCATGTTACAAGTAGAAATTTGTCGGTAAGTGAATAAAAAAAAAACATTAAAAAACATTCTACTGCCTTGTTTACATGGAACGAGTACAGTACTCGGCCGAGTAAAATGAACAAGCGAATGAATAGAAACTTTTATTATTATTCATTTTATTAATATAGATACTTATATTATTCAAATTTATCTTTTCAATATTATAATTAATTTTTATCTGTCCCTCATAATTTTCTAAATTATCTATGTGTAAAATTGCGTTAGCAGATTTTTATTTGACAAAAAAAGAAGAGTTTTGTCCTTTAGAAGTTCAGCCCTATATTTGAATGAAAATAAACATTTGATTTTTTAATGGGGAGACGAGGTTCTCTCCAAATGTGAAAAAATAATTTATTTTTATCATTTTATTTATCATTTGTATTTTCAATTTTTGCTGTTTTTGTAACTATTTTGCTTCTTCGTAATATCGGAGATACGAGAAGTTTTGTGATCGTTTTAAAATGAGAAAAAAATTTGTTCTCCCATTTTATTTTAACTTTTAAAAAATAAACTCTTATATGCGTTAATTTTGCTTAAGCTAATACAATTTCCAGCTACGCCACTGGTTTATACCGATACCGTAGTAACTGATCGTTACAGACACATATACTTTGTAGCCCTATGTGACATTTCTGTAACAAACCTCAATAATCCCGCTAATATACGTACTAAATATATTTAGTTCATTCAAATATGTGTAACACTGTAACATACCACTGAATAACTTAGTATCAAGTAAAATTCACAGATGGCACAATATTGACTTACGTATTATTACGTAACTATTAGCAGTAAGGTAAGACCAGATCGGCTACTGGCCGATTTAGGTAGAAAAAAGAATACGTTGTAAGTTTCCCCTAACTTGCCTAACAATGCCTAAACTTGCCTCTTTATCAACATAATTTAATTTTTTAAGATCTGGAGCTACAAAGGGTTAAATTATTATACAAATGTATTAGAGTTACCCTTAATAAATATTTTCAATTTCAGAGTGGGTATAGCCTTATCGCATGTCGGCGCGTGTAATAATATATCAGCGCACAGAGAAAACTGTCCCGTGGACTGTAACCAGGCCCCTGATGACGGACCAGTATGTGGTTCTGACGGTAACGTCTACCCCAGCACGTGCCATATGAAACTACTCACTTGTGGGTAAGTAAAAAAAAAATAAAAAAAATTGAAATTATATTTTTAAGTTGATCAAATTTGATTATTGATAAATTCCTTTACTTACAGACAAGGTGTCGTGCGCACCAGTAAGAAATACTGTCAGACAACACGGCACTGTCGCGAGAGCTGCTGGCGTGTAGCTAAGCCCGTATGCGGCAGTGACGGCCGCGTGTACCCGAGCGCGTGCAAGATGCGCGCTAAGAATTGCGGTAAGCACGTATTCGAGGTACCGATGTCGTGGTGCAGCCAGCATAATCACGTCCAGGAACGGCACGGCGGTATTGCTCCGACCTTGCAGTGTCCTAAAGATTGCCCTAAGAAACAGGATAAACCGGTGTGCGGCAGTGATGGAAATATATACGGCTCGGAGTGTGAATTGAGAATGCTTAATTGCGGGTAAGAAAAACTGTATTAATGTTTAATTCTTTAGACGCGATCATGTCCTAAAAAGGACCCCGCAGAATCCTTATGGGAAAGGGGTTTCGGTCAAACTCTTTGAAACTTTGGATGAAACTTTGGATGAGTAGATTAAAAGTGTCAATGGGCACTAAGTCCTAAAAATTCAAACTTTTAAGATATAGCCTTCTGAAGTTGGGGATCATGATTGTTTTTAATTTGCAATAAAAAAATTTGTAGAACCTTAATTTTTCCCAAAGACATCTATAATCGATTGCCACCATAAAAAGTCAACTTTTCAATTTATTGATAAATGATAACACTTAAATCTTATTGTTATAAACAAATCCAATTGTTTTATAATAAAAAATTGGTTTATAATAAAAAAAACGTAATAATAAGATTTAAGTACTGCCATTGACTAAAGAATTTAAAAGTTTACTTTTTTATGGTGACAATCGATTATATAAGTCTTTGGGAACACATACAAATAGGTGTGCGAAATTAAGGTTCTACAAATTTTTTTATTGCAAATTAAAGGCGAGCATGATCCCCAACTTTAGAGGGCTATATCTTCAAAGTTTGAGTTTTTAGGACTTAAAAATAAAAGTGGTACACTCACCGCCTGATATAACGAACTTTGCTTTAATGACCGCTTGATACAATGACGTGACCACCGCTTGATATAGCGACCGTTTTTCTAGCACGAAATTTAAATTCACCAATTGACGATAAAGTTGGTGCGGTCGTTATATCAAGTGGTTGAAATATCAATACCGTCGTTATAACAAGCGGTGAGTGTATATTTATCTTTATTTATATTTTCTTTTTATGATATCAATCATATAAGAAAGTTGATATTCGTGTGTAGTATGAAAAACGAATAAATAAACATTTTTTTTTTCTAAAATAAAAGTCGATTTCCGCATACAACAGTGTTTTTTTTTTTTTTCTATAGTCGATTTTCGCGTCAAAGGGAAAAAATCAATCGACTTTAGTCGACTTTCATGTCCAAAGGGTCAATATTACTGTTGATACTTATATGCATTTTCTTTTAGAACTCAAGCTCGTGGAAAACGCGTCGGTAAAGTTGATTTCGAAAAATGCCGTCCAAAATTATCCAAGTGTTTGAAAATGAAATGCAGCAACGACAACGATCCAGTCTGTGGAACCGACGCCCAAACATATCAGAACAAATGCATGTTAGACCTGGCTACTTGTCTTAAAGGTAACATTTCTTTCACATGTACCAGAATTGTGTCACAGTTTTGAATTCATTGATCCGTAAGAATACATTCAAAATGTATAACAAGCTATGCTATAAATTAGTAACGCTATTGTAAATGTATTCCATTATTATTTTTCAATTGAATGCAAATTTACAGCAACCAGAAATAATTTATAAAGAACTTAAATTTTTACTTGCTTATATTGATATTTAAATTTATACTTTTCAGCTGTTCAATTGGCCCATATTGGAAACTGTACAACACTTAAGGACATTGGACCATGTCCTGAAGATTGTACAAAGGATAATGTCGAAAATGCTGACAATGATCCAATTTGTGGATCAGATGGCAACGTGTATAAGTATGTATAAATAATTTTACCGACAAATTGATAAAATTTGATATCTTCTTTATGACGGTGGTTGCAAGCTAAAAACAAATTAGCGATATATAGCAACTTTTACAGTAGAACAAAAAAGCGATATATTTTTTTGTCATATTCTTGTATCTACTAAAATTAGTCACGTTTGATATTTTTTTGAGCTTTATTTAATGAAATAATGTTCATTGTGATGTAACATCACCTATTTAAAGAGTTTTCTTTCAATATAATCAAAATGACAGTGGTTTTACAGTAATACAAGTTAATATATTATTCCACACGGTTTGAAGCACTGATTTTAAAATATTGCTTATTTATGATTTCAGTTTTTCACCGTTGAATAACATGTACCTAAATGTATCTTAAATGCATATTAAAAAAAAATAAAAACGTTTTACTTGGGCTCTTTTGGGAAAACGACGTATTGACAAAAAATTCGAATGGAACGTTTTTTTTAATATGTACACAGAAAAAAAACTCGATCTTATTGAAAATTTTAGATGAAAAAATGCTTAATAAATTTATTTTGTTAATATAACAATATTTCCTCAATAATATAATTTTAAAAACTTCTTATTGAGGATATTTTATTCATTTGAAAAATATATCTTCATGTTTATCTAAAAATCTTTTCATTAATAAATAATTAATTACACCAAGTAACGAAACTCTCAAATTATAGATTAAAATAATGGTTGTATTAATAAATATTTATCAGTGTGAATATTTTTTCACCACCCAACTAGTGAAAGTGCAATTTTCTATATGGTAAATTCAGTGATGTCATTTATAAAGTATTTTTTTGTATTTAAAATATGTTTTCAATACGAAACAAAATTTTCACCGTGATAAGAACATTGTTAGTAATAATATACATTTATCAATAAGATAAACGTGGATTTTTCCATATTTGTAAAAAAATATCATATTAACAAACAACCTCTATCGGAGCCAAATCGATCACGGATTTTTTACACATTTTTTATCACAGACAAATTATTTTTTTCTGTGTATGCGAGAATTTATAGTTAAAATATCAAATTCTGTAAAAGTAATGAATTAGTAACAATGCACATAATATATTTGTTTAGACTGGGTGTTGATGAGCCAGTCACTCACATTTAGAACATCTTTCTTTATAAAAACAGTTAGCACACCATTAATATAATTTACAACGCAATAAAAACTAATAAAAGTACTATTAACTTTATATTTTGATATTTTATAGATCATTATGCGAACTTCGCAAGGAAACCTGCGGCCAATTGGTAGTACCAGTGGCCTCTCATCATTGCCCAACAACGGCGCTATGCAACCAAGATTGTGGTAACGATAGACAGTTTGTGTGTGGATCAGACAACAAATTCTATCGCAGTGAATGTGAAATGAGACGCACCAATTGCGGGTAATTTTTATTACTTTCTTATACACTCGTCGCTCCGAATAACGTAGGCATCGTTAATTCAAAATCTCTCAACAACGACGGCTAGAGGTGCCCCAACCACCACGCCGACGAGTGAGAAATGTTTTTGGAATGACTAGTTAACTAGTACGTCATTCGTTGCTTTAATAACTGGATGAAAAATTTGCATAGATTTCTATCTAATCATTTGCCAATTATTTATTTATGAGATTTTCTTTTTTAATCGTTTCCAAATTATCAAACCAGGAAAAAAATTTTATACTATTCACTATATTTGAATTTCATCGAAAATTTGCATTGGATTTCATTTTTTTTCTACATTGAGTCACACCAGAACACACATTTTGTATGAAAAAACTATGTACATACTAAGAAGACTTTAACGTCAATTTGTTAATTTAAATTTCGCGCAGAAATATAGCAGTCACAGTAATATTGTGGTAGGGATAGGGGAAGGTCGTTACATGGAGCGGTTGGCCATTCGTTTCTCGGAGCGTACGTTAATAGGATGGTCGTCGTTTAGAGATTTGAGTGTACATTATTGTAATATGTATTTATATTATTTTTCTTTACAGAAAACACGTTTATGTGGTTCCTATCAAACGGTGTCTAGCTGGCTTCACTTTCCGGGGATGCCAGAAAATCTGCCCAACTTATTACGACCCTGTATGTGGAACAGACAGTAAAACCTATAGCAACGTGTGCTTCCTAGAGATAGAGAACTGCGCTAGTCGGTCTTTGGTTCAGTTAAAACACATTGGTACATGCACAGAACCCATAAACGATGTACCTAAAAATTATTTGTATTAAGGGAATTTCAATGCAAGGCAATATGCAAAACCCTGTTTAACGACAATTCGATTTATGCTCGTTTTACTGGAACCGTAGTATATGTATTATTGTTTGGACACAGGGCTGTATTATGTTTTATTGTAAGATTTTTTTTATTCTGGATTATTTGTCAATAAATTATCAGTAAGAACCTTTTTTAAATTTTATAATATTTTATAATTATAAAATTTGTATTTATTATTTATTTTTAAATAATCGATATTTCTTTTATATATGAAGTTTTCGGTGACAAAAAGATATTATCATTTAAAGCCAGTCCTGGTAAAAATGAAATGTCATTCACCATAATTTCTTTTATGATTAAGTTTTAAATAAAAAATACTGTATACTTACATTAGAGCCCTTCCACAAGGTCAGAAATAATAAATATACAACTACGGTGATTGTATGGAGGGTTCCTTATGTGTAACATTAAAAAATAGATTATTTTATAATGCCATGTAAAATTAATATAAAAAAAATATAGTCGTTTTAAATTTTGTGCCAATAAATATTATCATTTTATATTTTTTTTCTTTTTGGCATTTATTTAATTATTATCTATAATTATTTCTTTATTTATTTCTTATATTATTTATTTTAGTTTTGTATACTTTTAATTTTTTTTATATTATAGACTTTGTGATTTATATTATATATAATTTTTATACGTTTTTAGTTCAATAAATGTAATTTTATTTATTTAATAAACTTTTGAGTTAATATGTTCTATTCTTATTTTTTTACTAGCAGTTCTCATGACTTATGTTTCTTATAGGGGTCTTCGATAAAATACGTCACGCAAAATTCACGCATTTTTGAGCACTACCCCCCTTTTGTCATACTGTCCCCTACCCATAGGTGGGCATTAACTCGTTAATCCGTTAATCGTTAATTAACGAAGTTAACAAAATGGTTAACGGAGTAAATTTTAAAATGAAAAGTACATAAGAAAGTTGTCGAGAAAGCAAAAAAAAAAACTTTTTAACGATTAACTTTCGTTAAATTTTCAAATTTTCGGTAACGAAGTTAACTTTTTTATTAACGGATTAACGATTAACGAAGTTCAATTTTCGATTAACTGTGCCCACATATGCCCCTTCCTAAACCTAATAATATGTGGCTTCTTAAAATCTATAGTTTAAAAAAAGAAATAAAATTGATGGAGATATTTCAAACGTCACGATGCGTCATGTTTGTTCCGACCCCTACACCCCTCCAGGTCACATATCATAAATTAGGCAATGTCCCCCCTTCCCCTTATTTGCATACGTATTTTATGGTCTGCCCCATCCCATAACCTCCCCCTACACCTCTCCTTAAATCGCTACTGGATAAATAATAATCAATACCGAAGAAGAGCTTTAATTAATAATTCAATTTATCGTTTAGAAAATAGGTTTTCTATCACAAGAATTCAAGGTTTTGTTACAAAACTTAATATCCAATATATGAACCAAATTAATTAATTTTTCTAGTAGTCACATGATGGCGCCACATAAATGTTTCGAATTTCTCCTTGAGAAGGCCGCTCTTATAAATGTCATTCATAAATGGCCGAAAAAAACACAACCCTATTCAAAGAAATCAATGTGATTTTTGTGTGTATTTTCACTGTTTTCGCGTGATTTTGTGTGAAGAAAATATGCCCGTGAATCGCGTGTGACATATCCATAATTCGTGTTTTCTTCAATCGCCATGATCGTAAGTAGCTAACAACATTTCACTTTCTTTTATTTTTAGTTTAGTTTATAAGGTTAGCATGTCAATTGTTTTTTATTAATATTTGCATAACGTTCTTGATTTATTTATTGCGTTTTACATATTTGGTAAATTTATATTTTTCATTTTAATATATACAATGGGTTATATATTATTATGACATTATTGAAAATAAATAAAGTTGATGAATGCAATAACCTATTTACATATTTATTTTTCAGTATTAAATCAATCAATCTTCAATTTGCATTTAAATCAAATGAAAAAAACTGTTTCCTAATTAATACATTTTGAATATAAAATATACTTTCAATTTTATCATGTAATTATCCATCCAAAATCAACATTGTCTAAAAATATCAGAATACATACCTCCCACCTGATATTTAAAAAAATGATTTTATTTATTATATTAATATAATATTATAGTATATTTAATATGTTATAATATAAAAAAAAATTATATAATGCTTTTTTAATCTATATTGAAAAAAAAAATGTTTTGTTATATTTGCATCTATACCTAATTTTACAAGTTTTAATTAGATTATTTGATATTATAATGTTTGAAGTTACCATTAGTAATTTTCAAAAATTGGAAACAATAATAATTTTTTTTAATTCCCACATATTTCAAATAAAAATATACCTATATAACTGACTAGATTTTACACAGATGGCGCCTGTACATATTTTTCTAGGGAATACAAATTTCCTTTAATTTAATTTTTACTATGTATTCCAGAATTCTTACATTTTTTTACCTGAAATAAACATAAATTTGCGAAGGTACTTCACGTCACTTTTTAAATGTATGTTAATTATTTAAATGCACATATGTTTTAATATATTTATTATTATATAATGAAGGTTCAATGCTGTTTAGTACGTGTTTAAAATATAATTATCATGTCTATAAACGTATTTAGGAAGTAGCCAGCAATATTGATATTACTTATTGTGTTATTTAATATAAATAATAAAAAGGTGATTAGGTTTTTGTAAATAGATTAGTAAATAAATAAAGATTGTTTAAAAGAAACCTGATGGTTTCAGAAGACACAAAAAATAAATAAATATACATGAAAATAATTTTTGTGCGTTTGTTTTCACAGTAAAATATGCAGCCAGAAAAATATTATTATTATAACTTCAAATTAACCATATATTATATTATTTGTTTATTAATTTATTATAAAGACCTGCCTTATTTGTTTTTGCTTTTTAAGTTTTATATAATATTATGTTTTCTTAATTATTAAAAATAGTATTTACTCATAAATAATGTTTTTTAATAGAAATCTCTATTTACAAAACACAGTCAATTTTTTTGTCGTTTGAGTCATAAAAATAAACATTAAAATATATTTATTATTCATGTAAATATTTTTTACCGATTTTCTTATTGCGTCTAATTTTTTTTGTAATGACATCCGTCTTTTTGATGAGTGAACATGTTTCCTTCTGATAATAAAACTGCATAAAAAACATTAGCAGTAATTAATTAAATTTTATTTCACTACAGAATTTGGCAATTTGGTAAAAAATATGTATTTTTTTGGTATATTCAGTTTTTATTATTTTTTAGATATATTTTTTTAATACTAATTTTGTTTTTAAACTATTAATTAGTTGAAAAATAGACGTTAAAAAGCAACAAAAATATATTGCATTAAAAAAAGTTTATTTATTACTGTAATTTTAGTATTTTCTAAAAAAATTTGAAAGTTTTACCTTGTTGATAATATTTATTATTTATTAATTAATTATCGTTTTTTGTTAAAAAAAACTAGGTATATGTTAAAAAATGACTTGAAGACAATTAATTAAAAAGTAAATATATATTATTATATCAAATATCTTTTTTTTATGCAATTAAATAAATTAACATTTTAAATTTCAATGATAACAAACGTTTGTAGGATTCAATTATATTGGTTCTTATCTCCGGTAAAAAAATCGGCTGTAAGTACGACCATTTACAACGAGTGGACAATACGGGTGATAATTTATGGTTAAACGCGAGTCTAATCGCCTATAACATGGTTCAACGCCCGTCAGACATTGGAATTCACACGACGTTCAATAAAATCATGTTTATCTATAGTAATATCAGCGCCTTTATTGGGAACAATCGCTATTTGTAACGGGCCCTCTACCGGCACCGGAAATAGACAAAAACATGGCAAACTAGATAGTTTGACCACAAATACTTTTTCTTTTTTTAGTTAAAATCATAGATGTCAGTAAATAATTAATAATTTTAAAAATTGAAGAAATTCAAAAAATTATAAATAGAGGAAGTCGAGATTTTTTTACTGTGGTAATTCACTTTAAGGGGGTGAAAACAGGTGCGTGTAAAAGAGGGGATCAAGGGGTCATGACTCCCCAAAGAATTAAGTCTTGGCATCTTAGGACGCCGCGCCGACCGCCCTGACCGCGCCAGCCGCCAGACACGCAATAATATCGTTTGAATTTATAACTGATGTGTGTATATTATTTTCAAGGTTAAAAAATATTGCGTGTCTGGCGGCTGATGCGGTCGGCGCGGCGTCCTAAGATGCCAAGACTTTAAAGAGATACACTATGTATTACAAGAAAATCTGAAATAGGCTGAGTTTAAATCACTATCTATTAATAAATTTTCAACTACAAAATCATTAGAATAAATATTTTATATTATGATAATTAGCTGCTTAACACGTAGAAATGAAGATTGACATACTATTTTTAATATAATTAATTTTGAACATAGCTAAAATAATTATTTTATACACAGGTAGAAAGGTTTACTTGAGCCAAGTAAACCTTGTTTTGTATATAACGAAAACAATATTTTCTTAAGATAAGAAATATATACTTAAACCAACTATAGTATTCTTGAACGAAGAAATAATGTAGTTGGATTAAGAGTACTTTTCTTATATTAAGAAAATATTGTTTTCGTTATATACAAAACAAGATGTTCTTGGTCCAATACACTTTTTTTCCGTGTATTGGCTTAGTTATAGGAAATTGATTTGACTTCGTTTCTAGTTACCTATTGTGCATTTTTCTCTACTACTTTTTATAGTAAAATTCGAATTAGAAGTTATTAAAATTTAGAGTAAAGAATTTGCAGTCAAGAAAATGTTTGTTTACTAATATTTCGCAAACAACAGCTTCAAATAAATTTTTATTTACAGATTATTAATCAGCGAATTTTTCTAAATAAGTGAAATCCTGTTCTGGAACAGCCTGTATATATATGCTGCTAAATATTTGTGTAAATGCGAATTTCAGTCGTTAATTTTACGTACTTATTTAAGAACTAAAAATTGGTGGAAAAATTTATAATAAATGTATAAATACATGCTGTGTGGCAACCAACATTTCTTCACGTATTACAAGGATCTTTTGTAAAATAAAAATTATATATTGTCTAACACCTGCGTTAATTGGATGAAGCAATAAAAAAAGTTAAAATGTATATTTTGAATATAAAATTTCATTTTATGGATTTCATAAAAAATCTATAAAATCTATAAAAAGTGTTTTTTACTGCGAATAAAATTTATTTTTTCGTGTATAATAATTTTTTCTCACATACGATCTTGTAAAAACATGTTTCAGCACTTAATATTGTAATTAGTATAGGAACAACGAGTTAACAACACATGAATATTGATATATAATGTTGTATTTAGGAACACAAATATTTAATCATTAAAAAAAGTTCATCGAACTAGTAATTAATTTAAAGTATTTTTTAAGTATTTATTATGCAGTGTAAATTTATTAACCAACTGCACGTAATATTAACTAACTAGGAGGGGCTCTGCTCGATCTCAGATTTTTTGATAGATTATATGAAAATTTTATTTTTATCCTGTTTAGTTGTGCAACTAATTTCATGCGTTACGTGACAGACAAAAGTTAAATATTTTGGTACAAAATAGGGGAAAAACTTGCATTATTTATTATTAAAAATTTATTACTGTGGCCTCCACAGGACTTTTTTATACATCACTATACATACACGAATAACTTGAATATTACTTTCCATTTTTGATAATAAGCACTATATGTACCTATAAAGTTATTTTTATATTAAATTCTATAAAATGATCTCTAATTGTGATATGTGGGTCGATATTATATATTGAATATTTATTTATTATCTATTTATCGTTTTTTAATTTTAAATAATAGTTTTTAAATTAATATTAATATCGTCTAAACATAATTCGCCTTATTTTGAGTCGAGTTTAATTATTTTTGCATAAAATATTGATTCGTGTAGGAACTAATGAATATTTAATACAAATTTAACAATGACGTTATTTACTATGGTAATATGTAATGATTTAATCAGATCCTGTATTTTAATTCAACGTACACTGGTAGAAAAGATTTCTCAAACCAAGTAAACCTTGTTTTGTATATAACGAAAATAATATTTTCTTAAGATAAACAATAATCTCTTAAACCAACTATAGTATTCTTGAACGAAGGAATAACGTAGTTGGATTAAGAGTATGTTTCTTATATTAAGAAAATTTGTTTTCGTTACATACAAAACAAGGTTTTCTTGGTCCAATACAGTTTTTTTCTGTGTTTTGACTTTTCGTCCGAGTGGAATTTGTATATATATTTTATCTAATAACTTTTCGGGATACAAAGTAGCTTATGTTCTTCTTCGGGATACAAGCTATCTCCCTGCCAAATTTCATTAAGATCGGTTCAGCGGTTTAGTCGTGAAAAGGTTACAAACAAACCGATTTATTTAATGTGATATTCCAAAGCTGAAAGTTGATATATTTAGAAATAAAAACAAGTGCAGGTTATAGCAATTATACGATGTACCAATATAAATAATAATTTGCATCGTGATCCACGCTATTGTCTTATATAACGGGTATAACAATTCAATGTTGGCTACACTGCGCGCGGAAGTGAGACGATAAGCAGGGACATTTCTCTGCACACTTCCGGTCCGTGTCTGTTTCCGTCCGTCAGTTGACTATCAGTAATGAATTTTTAAATGCCTTTATATTTTCATACACGCAATATATGTTTATTATTATTCTATAGAACTATGTATGTTATTTATTTTTATTAAAAGGGAACGCCACTGTGATGGATAAAAAAATCATTCTTGGCAAAGATATAATTAATGTGTCGGTTTACAGCAAAAATTGTATGCAGCTTACACGCGGTACTCGCTCGTAAACGATTTATATGTAAAGCCAGATTATCCTCAGTAATTTTTTTATCTAATACCAACAATTTTCGTCGCTGTGAACGATAATCTGCTGAAGCCATTGAAAGTCGATTGTAATATAATTTTGAAATAAAAATTTAAGTGCAGATGAACTCAAATGTCCTTTAAATACTCGTTGTAAACCATAATCTGCTGAAGCCATTTAACGTAGAATGTAATAATTTTGAAAAAAAAATTAAGTGCACATGAACTTTAATCTCATATAAATAGCGTTTGGTACGAACTAGAAAAAAAATGTTTATTATCCTAGACTAATATAAACTTATATGAAGGTATTAGATATAATTTATAACCCAACTATTTTATTTTATATTTTTACCGGTTAAAAAAAACTAATGAAATCAAATAAAAAAGAATAGGTAGAACTTAAGTCAGGAAGAAATTTCAAATTTAATCTAATGTCCGTTATCATTAAGGGGTTAATAAATTTTCTAGTTAGCAAGCACTCTCAAATGAGGTATCAAACATATATAACAGTAAGCTAGTTTTAACCGTTTTTACTCAGGATTAGTAAATACAGTTAAGTAAATATACTTTACACACCTTTGTTTTTACTTCCTACGCATGAAACTATCTGTCAAAAACATAAAATTTTGAGAGATTTTGCTAGCTAATACCGGACATAAAACTGTCAAATCATATGAATTAGTTACTTTATACACAGAAAAAAAAAACTGTATTGTTTTGTATGTAACGAAAACAATATTTTCTTAATATAAGAAACATACTCTTAATCCAACTACGTTATTCTTTCGTTCAAGAATACTATAATTGGTTTAAGAGATTATTGCTTATCTTAAGAAAATATTGTTTTCGTTATATATACAAAACAAGGTTTATTTGGTTTGAGAAATCCTTTCTACCAGTGACGTTTTAACTATTAATTAAATATTATATTGTCAACTCATTGTCAGCAAAATTTCCCATTAATAATTTTTAATGGACTGTATTTGTCCTCTAAAATTTTAAAACAAAATATTTTACATTGTGGTATTTTTGTGAGAAGCAATTTAAAAAGTAGATAAGCAACATTATCTGATATTAGATAGTAGCATTCCTTTTCACAAATGAAATGGGCGTGTATAGAGCGATCCTAGGCACACATAGCTATTGTGATCGTTTACTACAATAGATTCAATAGTTACAACACAATACCTTTACCATTGTTCTTCAGATTAAGATTCTTTATATTCAGAAATCAACTAATGAAGTCATCAGTTTTTTTGTAAATTATTCATTTATTTGTTTGTTTGATTGTATTATTGTCATTAAGAATGTACAAAGTGCGACTAAAGTAGTCATAAAAAAGTGTATATAGTTATACATATAAACATCTTAATTAAAATATAAATATTTTGTAAAAAAAAATTTTTTTCGCGTTATTAAATATGTTTGATATATGTATAACAAAAGAATATATTTATATAAAAGGAAATAATTATAGAAACATGTTACTTACACCTTGTTAAAAACGATGCATATAATATTTATGTAAAAGAAAATGCAGGTGCATTTTTATTTCCGCAAATTATTATGTGCTATAATTGCTTTCGTAATTATTATTCGCTGTAAAAGGGTCCAATTTCACTGTAATGTTTTTAAAATGTAAAAATCATTTCTAATTTGTATTTTTTTAATGAAAAAGGAAATTAAAGAGAACGCAGGTATGGAAACATTAAAAAATATAATTTTCACACAATTAATTATAATAATAATAGTTTTAATATATATGTATGTTCCTTACTTTAGATTATAAGTTCAACAATTATACTGTAAGTACTATGTTTATTATATAATAAATGACGTGACAAATAGAAATTTTCAAACCGCAGGTCCGTATCTCATAACGTTCTCGAGATATGGCCTCTCAAAGTTTTAGTTTTTTAATATTTTTGGAGAAAAATAGCCGTTACTTTTGAATATGTGGTCGGATTTGATTTTTGTTGACAGATTTTAAATCAGCGTGTCGAAATCTATATAATGACATGTATAATACTTCAAAACTTGATTAAAAAAAATTCACGAAAAATCGAAAAAATTCAATTTTTGGCAAAACATTTTTTGTCGGATTTTAAAGTTTTATACATGTTATTATATAGATTATGACACGCCGATTTCAAATTCGTCGACAAATATCAAATCCGACCACACGTTCAAAAGTTATAGCCATTTTTCTCCAAAATTTTGAAAAAACTAAAACTTTGAGAGGCCATATATTGAGAACGTTAAAAGATACAGACGTCATTTTTTATATAATAAACATACTTTTAGAGAAATCTAAAATTCAAAAAATTTTAGATTTTCATGGTTCAAATTTCACTTTTAATAGAAATTTCATAAAAAAAATCAATTTTCCATAAAAATATCAACTAAATATATTTTAAAAATTAATTTATATTTAATTTTTGCGAAAAAGCGAATAGAAATTTAAATTAAATAGCAATATATTACCATACTATTGAGCTTTTGGACAGATATTACGACATATCATTGGTGCATTTTCGAAATGCAGTTAAAAACAAAACACTATGGACTTATATAAAATTTATCAGTTTTAATAGACAGACGCGAAACTTTTTATTTGTTTATGTAAAATATTTGATGAACGTATTTAAAACAAAAGAAAGTTGAGAACTTCTGTTATTAAAGGGGTTAAAAGTAACAACTATACAAAACCAATAAAAATAACTAGTACATTGTTTACAGTTTGATTTATACCGATAATATATAGCATGCCTCGGTATTACGTAGGAATCGAATTCCGCCCATCTCTCGAAAATCTGGGACAAGTTGAGCCAGTTTTTTTTCTGTGATATTAATTATTGATTTTATTTGCGACACGAAAGATGTAATAAAAAATTGATCACTAGTGTTTAATTGTATAATAGCATGTTATTTCGAATTTTAAAAAGGAATTAATGCGCCTATATAGGAATTATTTATTAATGACAAAAACGCGAATTGGTCATTTGTTATTGTAAATGATTTTATTAACTCAGAAGTGTTTGCCTTTTTTTATTTATATAATTAAGTTTATTGCACATACACCGACATTATCACGCGATAAAGTTTTATCGACCCGATATTTATCGTAAAGATAATTTTACTCACGAAATTACATTAACGTAAAAATTAGAAAAAATAAATACTATGGATCTTGGCTTACACCCAGAAGCAAAGATTCATATTCAGATCACCGCGGAAACCTCAAAACTAACTTTTTGAAATCATAAGTTCTTATGCACTAGTAGAAAGGATTTCTCAAACCAAGTAAACCTTATTTTGTATATAACGAAAACAATATTTTCTTAAGATAAGCAATAATCTCTTAAACCAACTATAGTATTCTAGAACGAAGGAATAATGTAGTTGGATTAAGAATATGTTTCTTATATTAAGAAAATATTGTTTTCGTTATATACAAAACAAGGTTTTCTTGGTCCAATACAGTTTTTTTTTCTGTGTGGTTAACTTTTGACCAGTTTTTCGATCTAACTATGCATCATCATGGTTTGACTGTATTACTTGAATGGAATGGTATCATTCAGTTACTACCTATTATTAATTTTGACTGTGTTTTCCCACGGCTCTAAATTATACTAATATCTAATCAATTTATTACAGAAAAAAATGCATAACATATCTTATCATTGATTTGATTCAATATAAAAATTTTGTGTGTACATTATGCATTGCATGAGTCATGGAAAACTGGTTTACCCCAATTAAGATTTTCGTTATTTTTATTATAATACAAACACACATGTTTAAAGATATTATAAGTCAATTTTGTATCGTTACTTCATATTATACAGTGTATTCTAAGTTGATTAAGCCATAGGAAATTTAACATGGGGAGAATTAGTAGTGTCAAATTTAAATGTGTCATTGGTTCATTTTAAAATGCCACCACATTTCAATTTTATATGTCAAAAAATATTATTTTTTTAATGAATTAAAAAATTATTGTAATCCACTATTATTATTATGAACGTGAAAACAAAATACTATACCTACTATTTTATCAAATTTTGTGGCGGTATTTCAAAATGCACCAATGGCATATCATTAAATTTGAAATTCGGTCTAAAAAATCATATTTTTTACTAGTTTTTGATATCTGGCGACCTGCAAATTTCTATAACAGGGTGGCCAGTTTCTGGAAAACCGGGGAAAGTCAGGGAATTTTGCTATACAAGGAAAAGTCAGGGAAAAAACAGGGAAAAACGGTAAAAAATCTCCTGGAAAACCGGAAAAAGTCAGAGAAATTTGCTCCAGAGAAATACTGGCCACCCTGTACAACGATCTACAAAGATTTATAAAGATCGTTGTAGATCGTTACAGGTCTTCACAGATCAAAAATCATGCAGTAAAAAAATATGATTTTGTCTCAAAATGCAGATCTATCAAGATCTGATTTGATCTATTTAAATCTAAAAAAAAAATTTGTGATTTTTTTTAATTTCTAAAAAAGACTGCTGTGGGTCTCAAGTCCCGATAAAATCGACAAGATCTGTTTTGATTTTTGGTTTCAGTTTATAAATAATATTCATAATTTTCTTCGTTTTACAAACCCTGTAATGTTTTTTACTCAAATCACAGTATAGATTTTTGCTACGGAACCGTTTGCTCTAGGAAGCTGAGATTTAGCATAATAATAGTAAATGATGGGCCTATACTAAAACAAAGTTAAAAACATGTTTTCAATGTTTTTGGCACTTTTTTGGGGGGAAATATTTTACCAAACAATGTTTTATTCAGTCGCGGCAAGTGGTTTATCAAAACGATCTGTTTTCTAATAGACGAACTATTAAATATATATAGTGATTCTTTACTTTACTGAAATTAAATTAAATTGATAAACAATACGGTACGCGGCATTAGTACACGAAGCTCGACTCGCACTTGACATATGTATTTTTTTAAATTTATGATTAAGTAGGTACATAAAAGTATATCCCACAAATCAACCATAAAAATTTTGATCTTCACAACCTCACTAAAGTAAAAAAACAAATGGAAGATCGTAGGTACATTGAATTGATCAGCCCACTTGTATACATATGTCTACAATTGCACCAAAACTGCTAGTGGTAGGTCGGGGTGGACAACACACACACAGACACACACACATGCACACATATGTACGCGAGCGTTACTGCGCATGACCTCTGTACACATGACACAACGCAAGGGTGGGTAATGCGGCTAATGTCGACGTCAGTGTTCGCCGGTCGTGCGGTCGTACCAACGCGTTGAGATACTGACGGGGACTCGTTCGTACACGTGCGTGCTCGTGCCAGACATCAATCTGCGAGTGTGTGTGTGTTTTTGTTGTTTCATTTTCGCAAATTGTCAGTAGGGTTTTGTTTTTCGTCGGTTTATTGTTGTGGTTTCGTGGATAATTGTTTTTTGGTATAATCAATCGTTTTTTGTTTTTGTGTTTTTTTTTATTAATTGGTGTGTTTAATGTTTTTTATTTATTCAATACAAGGTGTTATTTGAATCTATTTGTACTCTTTTTATATAGATTCATTTGTAAATTATTTTTTTAATCAAAAAATCGTATTGTAATATAAAATTTAAATCAAAATTTACACGATAAAATTAATTATCAATGTCAAACTATTGATATTTTATGTTCTTTAATTAAATAAGCGAACACGACATAATAATAATAATAATTTTAATAACAGTATAATAATTGATTTTGAATATTAAATTTTATTTAAATAAATAAATAAAATAAGATTCTTGATATCTGGGTATAAATTGTGTCAAAATATATCTTAAAGTTTACCCATATAAAATTTTACATATTCATGGTAAAAATATATGACATTTTTTGTATTGATTTACGTAAAATACATATTATATAAAGATTTGACATTAGGTATATCTGTATATGTATACAATACAACTAGATGTCGTATTTTTTCTTGTACCAAAATGTATCTGGAAAATCAATATTTACCACAGTTTCAAACTGAAGTATATAAATTTAGAAATCACATATATGTATGTACACCTGCATATAATATATTCAACAAATCTTCTCTGATTTTTTTGCAGTGAAAGATATCAAAATTATCTATAATTATAGTAACAGTATCTATATTGACATAGTCAATTGAATATAATTATTAGCTATGTAAATTTGGATTTATGACATATTTTTGCATTTATTTGTTCAAAATTTTCTACATATTATTATTTGCTATAACGGAAGTGATTATTTATTATTATTAACATTGATTAGAGGCAGATTTCATATTATAAATAAGAAAATAACCCTGTTTGTCTGTTTGATACCTTTTTGCGGCTAAACTGCTGAACCGATCTTGATGAAATTTGCCAGGAAGATAGCTTGCATTCTGAGGAAGTACATAGGATACTTTGTATCTTGAAAAATGGTTTAAAAAAATCCACTCGGATAAAATCGTGGGTCACAGCTAGTGTTAAATGATTTTTAAATAAAAAATGGTATTGTCAGTGGTGTAGATAGCTTTTTGCGATGGGCGGGGATGTGATAGTATTAAATCTCATAAAGTTATATTTTGCATTATGAAAATCATATTTTATGTGATGCAAAGTACAAGAATTGATTATATTCTTCACATAATTAGATGTATTCATTATTGAAAAAATGCTCGTATATTATAATCTTCTTATAATTTTCGTAGACTCATGGGGGGGGGACTGATCCCCTTATTCCTCCCCTAACTACGCCACTGTATTGTAATTCTGTTTGGAAATATTTACTTTCTTATACAACTATGTTTTTTAAGTACAGTGTTAAGACCAAAAAAACAAAACAACATTGTGCTTTTTTGACAAAAGTTTTTTAAACACAGTATAAGTACATTTGGTTATTTATTTGTAATAAGTATACAGAAGATAGTTAATTTAATATGTTAGTATTTTTTTATAAATTAACACTTAAAATTGATGTTCATTTATATAAATAAATAAAAATTCGTGGAACGTGTTATTCGTAATCATATGTATAAGTAGAAAAATAAAAATATAATAATTCTCTATAAAAAGTTTGCCGATTCAAGTGCAATACACATTTACATTATGTCATTGCACTTACGAGTTATAAATTCGTTTGAATATTCTGAGAAAAATGCCCAGTTAGTTATGATTCATTAATCTACTACACTTGTTTTATTTATTTATTAACAGCTTTATTACACATTTGTATCATATATACATATGCAAACATACCCTTTAATGTGAGAAAAATGGGACTGATAACTAATGCAAGCTAAAGTTTTGAAAAAAATACTGATACTTAAGTTTTATAACGATCTTATAATTTAATATGCTATTAAATTGCACATGGTCATTCGAAGTCATACTAACTAAAGAAGTTAAAAAAAAAATAATGCTGACCTAAGCTAATCTATTCATGGTAAGCTTTTTTAAATGGGATTTTAATGAAAAATAATGAAAATTATTATTTAGAAATGTAAGTTATGATGTTACTTCTTATTTTCTTATCTTTAAGTTGAAATTTGAACCATGAAATTTTACTAAAATTTTTTGAGTTTTAGATTTCGTTAAAAGTATGTTTATTATATAGAAAATGACGTGAAAAGTTAAAATTTTCAAACCGCAGTTCTGTATCTCAAACCGTTCTTGAGATATGGCCTCTCAAAGTTTTCCATTTTTGAAAATTTTGGAGAAAAATCGCCGTAACTTTTGAACGTATAGTCGGATTTGATTTTTGTTGACATATTTGTAAACAGCGTGTCAAAATCTATATAATCACATATACAGGGTTACACATTAGGAGTGGATATCGACTTTATTTTCGAAACTATAAAAGTTAGAACAATATTTCAAATCGTAACTACCCTTCAATTAGCATTTGGAAGAATAATAAAAAATCATGCCACCCCCATCCACACTCGCATCGCCCACAGTCCTCCCAACTTTGAAATTTCAAATGGAACCCCCCATATTTTATTTCAGAATTTGAAAGATCAATTTTATTAATGAACATTTTACTTCAAACATTTTTTTCTATGATGGACCATTTAAGAAATATTGCGCAAAATGTGTATTTTTTAGGGTATAGTATTTTTGTCACATTAGGAGTGGATATCGACTTTATTTTCGAAACTATAAAAGTTAGAACAATATTTCAAATTGTAACTACCCTTCAATTAGCATTTGGAAGAATAATTAAAAATCATGCAACCCCCATCCATACTCGCATCGCCCACAGGCCTCCCAACTTTGAAATTTTAAATAGGAACCCCCATATTTTATTTTAGAATTTGAAAGATAAATTTTATTAATGAACATTTTACTTCAAGAAATTTTTTATATCATGGACCATTTAAGAAATATTGCGCAAAATGTGTATTTTTTAGGGTATAGTATTTTTGTCACATTAGGAGTGGATATCGACTTTATTTTCGAAACTATAAAAGTTAGAACAATATTTCAAATTGTAACTACCCTTCAATTAGCATTTGGAAGAATAATAAAAAGTCATGCAACCCCCATCCATACTCGCATCGCCTATACGCCTCTCAACTTTTAAATTTTAAATGGGAACCCTCATATTTTATTTCAGAATTAGAAAGATCTATTTTATTAATGAACTTTTTACTTCAAGAAATTTTTTCTATGATAGACCATTTTGGGTAATATTGGGCAAAATGTGTATTTTTTAGGGTATAGTATTTTTGTCACATTAGGAGTAGATATCGACCTTAATTTCGGAACTTTAAGAGTTAGAGTAATATTTCGAATTATTACTACCCCCACCCATATTCGCATCGTCCACACAAATAAAAATACTTTTATAATGTCGATGTCCACCCTGATGTGACAAAAATACTATACCCTAAAAAAATAGAAATATTGCCTAATATTTCTTAAATGGTCCATGATATAAAAAATTGCTTTTAGTAGAATGTTCATTAATAAAATTAATCTTTCAAAATCTGAAATAAAATATGGGGGGTTCCATTTGAAATTTCAAAGTTGGGAGGCCTGTGGGCGATGCGAGTATGGATGGGGGTTGCATGATTTTTTATTATTCTTTCAAATGCTAATTGAAGGGTAGTTACGATTTGAAATATTGTTCTAACTCTTATAGTTTCGAAAATAATGTCGATATCCACCCTAATGTGACCAAAATACTATACAATAAAAAATAGAAATATTACCCAATATTTCCGAAATGGTCCATCATAGAAAAAATTGTTTGAAGTAAAATGTTCATTAATAAAATTGATCTTTCAAATTCTGAAATAAAATATGGGGGGTTCCATTTGAAATTTCAAAGTTGAGAGGCGTATAGGCGATGCGACTATGGATGGGGGTTGTATGATATTTTATTATTCTTTCAAATGCTAATTGAAGGGTAGTTACGATTTGAAATATTGTTCTAACTCTTATAGTTTCGAAAATAATGTCGATATCCACCCTAATGTGACCAAAATACTATACAATAAAAAATAGAAATATTACCCAATATTTCCGAAATGGTCCATCATAGAAAAAATTGTTTGAAGTAAAATATTCATTAATAAAATTGATCTTTCAAATTCTGAAATAAAATATGGGGGGTTCCATTTGAAATTTCAAAGTTGGGAGGCCTGTGGGCGATGCGAGTATGGATGGGGGTTGCATGATTTTTAATTATTCTTCCAAATGCTAATTGAAGGGTAGTTACGATTTGAAATATTGTTCTAACTTTTATAGTTTCGAAAATAAAGTCGATATCCACTCCTAATGTGTAACCCTGTATAATACTAGAAAATTCGAAAAAAAAAATTTTGCTGAAAATCGAAAAAATTCAAAGGGGTATACTTTAAAAAAATGTCGATTTTTGACCAAAATTTTTTTGTCGAATTTCCAAGTGTTATACATGTTATTATATAGATTTTGACACGCTGATTTCAAATTCGTCGATAAAACTCAAATCTGACTACACGTTCAAAAGTTACGATCATTTTTTTCAAACATTTTGAAAAACATTTTGAGAGACCGTATCTCGAGAACGTCATGTGATACAGACCTGCGGTTTGAAAAATTCAATTTTTTTACGTCATTTTCTATATAATAAACATACTTTTAACGAAATCTAAAACTCAAAAAAATTTAGTCAAATTGTATGGTTTAATTTTTTTATTGTTAGTCTGTTTTGCTTCTAAACATCTAACATTCAAAAACCATTTGCATATAAACACGATTTTAAAGCCGTATATGTTTACAAACGTACACTAATGACATGTCCTTATCAGACAAATGATTAATTACAAATTAATTACGATTGTTTAGGCGCTCGGCCGTTATTCGAGAAAGCAATTTCAAGAAAGGCAATACGCTTATCGATGCGATGGAAGCACATTATTCTAAATGTCTGCAATTTATTTGTGATTAATCATACAGTTTTGTTGATGTTATGCACATTTATGTGTATTTATATTATTGCTGAGAATTGCATATACCAGTGGTATTAAATATTTTATCGATTACTTTAAAGCAGTGCAGTGTAACTATTTTTTTCTTCATATCTACACAGAAAAAAAACTTTATAAGAAACATACTCTTAATCCAACTACGTTATTCCTTCGTTCAAGAATACTATAGTTGGTTTACGAGATTATTGCTTATCTTAAAAAAATATTGTTTTCGTTATATACAAAACAAGGTTTACTTGGTTTGAGAAATCCTTTCTACCAGTGTACTTAATTTCTTTTATTTGATATAATTTACACCTTAATTATCATTCAATTACAGTATAATTATTATAAAAATATAAATTGCCAATTTTCCTTAGAACGAATCTGCGCTATATTCGAAAATGTACAGTGAAAGTCCAATCAAAAACGATTCAGTATTTTTCGTGCCAAGTCAGAAAAACAAACATAATAAAAATTGATTATCTTGCCTGTAAATTGATGTAGATTCAAAATAAAAATCAAAATATTTACATTGTACATATTATATAACTTTAAATTCGTTTATAACACAACATTACAATTTAAACTTGCAAATTTTGAGAACATTGAACTGTATTTACATAGATTAAAACCACTAACAATAAGGCAAACTATAATAGTAACGAAATGACAATAGTAGGGATTTAATTAGAAACCTGCAACATTTTCGACTGTGGGAAACAGTTGTGATTCTAAACAACCATTATTCATTGAAATTATAATTTAAGAATAACTTCTGTCACACTTTGATACATTTAAAAAAGATTTAAAACATAAATTATATATTAATATTACCAAAAAATTATTTTTTATTATGCACCGTTTCAACAATAATTAAAAATTTATTTTGTCGATGTGATATTTCAGTTTTGTTTTTAGACTTTCACAGACCGACAAATAGATTATTGAGATATGATCGTAGTTGCACATGATTCAGGAATTTTTAAAACATGTAATTTCACTGAAATGTTGACTTTTCATGATTAAAGGTATATTTTTTATACAGTATATTTATGTATTAGATATGTATAAAAATATAAATATAAATGCATTTTATTTATCATCGATGACTAGTTGCAGGTAAAGGTTTTGTAAATAAACCCAAATATTTGTCGATTATAAAATAATCTATCAGAATTAATAAAACAATAAATTCGTAATTGGACTTTTTATGTTTTTGATAAAGTATGACTTATACATACATATGTCTTAGTGATAAAATTGTAAATGAATTTAATCTTATTTCAGTGTGAAACTATATCACCTAAAGTACCTTATATATAAACTAGTTTTAAACAATGTAACTCTATTTAACTCCCATATTATAAAGTCAACTGTATGGAAACAATTTAATTATAAGTAAATAGACATCGTTTTCTTGGGAAACAAATAAAGTGGTAAATACATTTTAATCTTCCGACATTTTGCTTTATGTAAGTAGTTTAGATTGTAAACCTATTTAATTTTAATTAGATGTATGAATTTTGGAACTTTTTAGCTATTTGAAATCTTAAGAGTCAAAATAAAATATTGATGATTGCATTTTTATCAGGTACGAGATCTTTTGAAGATGAAGAAGTACTTTTTGATAGTTATAATTTCTCTTTAAAATTCATGATCAAAAATTAATAATAAACAAATTTTATAATACTTTTCTTGCTACTAGATTTGGCCATAAATAATTTTGATTTTTTGTTTGCAATTTTTTTAAATCATATCCTTCCTCTTTTGATCATATTTTGTATACGCCACTGGTTTATATTGTACATACATAGTATATGTATATAATATAACAGAATCATTAGCGTGTTCGTAAACATGATCGGCATTTATCGATTCCAATAAAACTATTTGGAAAAATAAAATACAGCTTGTTTAAAATGCAGACAATATTATTTAAACCGGAAATTTGAAAAATTAACATACACTCAATTCAATAGCTGAGTATTCACTCCGTGACTACAATGTTATTTGTGTTTTTCTGATATTTAAATGATGTAAATAATTTTGCTGTGAATTAAACGACGGTTATCGATAGCCGTTAATTTGTCGTGCAGTGGTTCTTAAACTTTTCTATCCAATATCCTGTTTACGAATTTTTTGTGAATATATCAATAAGGTAAATCAATTGAACGAAAAATAACTGAAAGGGTGTTAATAAGTTAGGTAGGTTTTGTTTGACAAGTGTGAAGTTAAAATTTTGAAGAAAAAATATATTTTTTCGATTTTTGGGAACCCATTAAAAAACTAAAATTTTTATTTTTCTAATTCATACAGTTCTTTTATTGTTTCTCTATTTACTATATTTATTTATACCAAATCTATCAACTTTATAGATCAAACAGTTCAATTCTTAGAATGCTGTGAAAGACAGACGGACTGACAATTTTTAAAAGGACTAAATCATAATCATAGCAAAAGTAGAAAATTACTAATTACACTATGCAACAAAAAAAATTCACAGAAATTTGAATAGGTGATTTAGAAGGTATTTGTCATGCCGAAACCGAATTCGTTGCCCAAATGATTCCATCACGTCAGGTTTTTTTAGATATCCGAACCTAAAAGTCCCAAAAATGACGATTTTGGCAATGTTGGGGAATTTATTACTAAGTAGGTAATTTTTTTCTGAAGTTTTCTTTCATAATTTCGAATAGTACTATCTTTTCTCTTTAAAATGATTTTTTACATTTTACTATGCGATTTTTCTTTACCGAAAAATACTACTTTGAAGATATTATGTAGTAAAGTTCATTGTTCTACTATACTACACTCTATTAACAAAAATATCATATCTTCAAACTAGTACATCTTGGCTAAAAAAATCGTACAGTAAAAAGTTAAAACTCTTTTTAAAGAGGAAAGATAATACTATTTGTTACCGTGACCGAAAACTTTAGAAAAAAATTACCTCTTTAACATTGCTAATATAGTCATTTTTGGGACTTTTAGGTTAAAATATCTCAAAATCCTGACGTGATGAAACCAATTGGGCAACAAATTCGATTTTGGCATGCCAAAAGCCTCCTTAATTTTTTATTTAGATCTCTGTTATATTACAAAAGTATTTTTTTGTTGAATAGTGTTATTGATACTAAATTTTAATTTTATTAATTAGAATTAGACAAAGAAAAATTTAAATTGAGTAAAAAAAATCAAACTCTTAGAAATTTGAAATAATAATAGTTAAGTAATAACGTATTAACGATATTATCTGTCACTTAAACGCGGATAAACAAGAGATATTTATCTTATGTATAATAAATTATCTAAAACACATGTTCCTGGTTAAGTTAGACCCCCCTCTAAAGCTATTTATAGTTTATTTTTAGCAGATAAGTGTTGTGTATACATTCAGTGACTTTGTTTGAAATTCGGTCCATTTAGACATCTTTATTCTATTTATTTATTTTATTTTATTTTTTTTAATTGTACACACACATTTCTTTGATCTACTTGGTGCCAGTTGATTTAAGAAATCGTTTTTTTTTTTTTTTGTTTAAGAGAAAGATTTATGCTTGTGAAGTATTTTTAAATTGATTTTTATTGAACGTGAGAAAATTTTAGTTAATTTAAAATGAATTGTCATAAGAAAAAGAATAATTCATGGAATTTGAATTAAATTATGGGTGAATCACAGAAAAATGAAAATTATAATCAAGTTTTTATAATAATTGGCTTTTAAAGCCAATCGGTTATCACTACTGTATTAGTTTCATTAAACCCTTTGGACGCGAAAGTGTACGACTCGAAAAAACCGGTGCAAAATCGACTTTTTTTTTTAATGTTTCTAATACCAGTGTGAAATTTTCAAAAAAAAATCTTTTTTTTGTCTTTTTGGAGAGTTTATAGTTCCAAGAATATTCTGTGAAAATTTCAAGGTCGTATATCTAATACTCTCCAAACAGCAGCCTTCTAAAGAGCTACCGCTCGCAGATATAAAATGCCCAGGAGCTGACGTTAAATGCGTTTTTCTCGAAATGAGATTTTTCAAATTTGCTGACATTGTAACTCAAAGAGCAATTATCCGATTTACTTGAAATTTGAACTGAGTACTCTTTAATATATTTACCCTACGATGAACTAGGATATTTTTGATTGGATGAAAATTGACGATTTGGCATTAAAAAAAACGACCATTTTATAGGCAATAAAACAGACTTTTTTTTTCATAACTACGCCATTTTGTTAGATTTTGATATTTTTCGAAAATCTTAGTTCACCTTCCAGTTTAACGATATTATTTCATTTTTCAATTTCAACTACTCCATCGTCCGGAATCATGGCCGCAGTGGAGGAGATTTTTTTTGGCGCCTCCGAAGACAGCGCATAAGTCGCTTAGATATCGATATTTTTACGTGAAAAAATTATGGAATACACCTCTAATATAGCTAAATATATTCTCAATTTTTCAAAATATTTCATTGAGTATTTTTCTTCCAAAAAATTTCTGAAAATCACCCAAATTTCCAGCGTTCACACTCGTATTGCCCCTTAATGTCAGTAAAATATTCAGTACAAATTTTTACCACAGCAATTTCATGCAAAATCGACATCATCATAAGAAAGTATAAATTAAAAAAAATAACAGAAATAAGTGTTTCGCGATATGGTCGTATCCAAAGGATTAAAGATACTGCTTTCCCCATTAAAAATCTGATTATTTTAAAACTTACCGATTCAAAAACAAAGCTGATTATTTTAAATTGCTGTCAAACAGTAATTCCCGCTTTCAAATTAAAACAGTTTACGCGGTTTCGAATCAAACGAACGGAGCTTTGAAAAATCAAACTCTGAAATTAAATCCGTATATACAGAAGAAAACTTTCATCGGAAAATTTACAGCTAGCGAGAAAACTAGGTCACGGGGGTTGGAAAAACGAAAGGGAAGAGACCACGTCTTGTACGTTTTTCCTAGTGGTGTGATTTTCTTGTCGTTTTCCTGTTTTTTATGTTCAAAGCAACTTTGATTGCATTTTTGTTTTTGAAGTTATAAATTGAATACTTAAAACTTACTAATGTCTAAATACTTATTCTTTTTATGTCCTACAATTATCTTTAATATCTATAATCTATAGTGAATATTCCAATTTAAGGAAAAACACCTATTCTCTTAAACTGAATTAGTGAGAAATCCACTGATTCCTTCAGTGAATATAAAAGTCACTGAAAATTAGTGGTATATACCAGTTCTCACTGATCAACCATTGATTTTGGTCATATTGCGGATCCTTGCAACAATGGTCTACTAATTTATTCAGTGACTATTCATTCACTGATTAATCACTGATTTGTTCAGTGATTAATCACTGATTCAATTTAGAGATTATAGTCAAAATACATTCCTTCATTAAAACGTGATTACGCTATCTCTGTCTTCTCTGGATATAAAAATGAATGTTCGTTTGTTTGAGGCTTATAGACTCGGGAATTACTGAACCGATTTTAATACGGTTTTCACCAATAGTTAGATCATTTTTCTGTGCATATTCGTGGTTATTAAAATTTTATAAAAACATAAGATTTACGCCCAGTATTATCAACTTTAACTAAATGCTCCTTTAACTAACTGTCATATTATCAACAGATCCAAGCATAATACACTTAATTAAATAAATTTTAAATTATCTGCAGTATTTCTTTACAACGTATGTCTATTTTTCATTGAGAGCTTAAATATTGATTTAAATCACGTTTGTAATTCACCAAATTTACTTTAAAGGAGCATTTAGCGCTAAAGAAGCTTTAAATTAGTTGATAATACCGGGCATTAACATCATAAAACTAAAAAAATCTTTATCAAGTCGTGTTTTGTTTTCATGATGTCACAGTATACAACTGACATTTATATAAAAAAAACATAGTAGCCATGGAATACAGAATTCTATAATTTACGGTTCCAATGCGCTAGTTTGATATAAAACACAAAAATTGTGAAACGAGGGTCAGTTGATTGTCGTTTGGTTATAAAGTTTACACGCGATGAATTTACTTTTTAATAACTCCAATTGAGATCGGCTCACGTATGTATGTAGTTGAATGCATGTACGTATATTGAAACAGAGTTGATATATGATGTTGTTTTGAGCGCACAGGATATAACAGGTGAAATCGTTGGAACAGTTGACTCAGCGAGTGTCGAATTGCATTTCTTGGAACAAACACGGCCTATTTTAGTGCGTTATTTGCTAAAACTGTATTGTCTGGAATATGCAAAATATTAATTGTAATAATTAAAAATAAAATATATATATAAATCAACAAATTTATATGTTATATTATTTGTTTTAATTTAGGGCTTGAGTAAATTTCGTCTCGTGAAAATTGAAACCATCTCACCTCAAAATTTAAATCGGTCTTATACCCTACCCGTAACCAAGAAAAGTATTGGACTTGTACATATATATTTTTTAAGTTAGCATAAGTTAATATTAAGAGAACAAGGCATTTTTGGGGGAAACTGTTTCATACAAAAGTTGTACAGTTAAGAGGGGAAAATTTAATAGTGCTAAAAGTTTTGATCTTGATTGCAGAGCGGGCAAATATTTATAAATATATTACATTTCTATATTTTACAAAAAAAGGCTATTTTCGGAAACGATTTCAATGAACCAGAACCTAGAATCACAAAAAAAATAAAAAAATAAACATTAGGACTAACTTTTATTTTTTATATTAGTGTGGGCTAATTAAGCTATCTAGTAATTAAAGACAAATATTTAAAAGTAACCCGATACAGTACGTCACTGAATAACATCAATTTATCCAGTAGCGTTCCAAGAAAAATAAATAAATAAAATCTTAATTTAATCTAGTGATCGTTAAAACAATGCGGACGTATACAAAGCAGTGGCGTGCGGTGTATAATTAGTATGGTGTGTGTTGTGTATTGAACAGTGACATTTGTGGAGGTGATGAGGCCTCTCCAGAGGCGCAACAACAATAATGATGGTTGAGAGAGTTGAAGGATTCCTAATGTACAGGAAACCAGTGTATCGGACGTTCCAATATCTCGAGACGTAAGTTTTAAATTAAATTATTTAATTTAAATAATCACTCAACAGTGCATGCACTTACACATTTAAAGCACTTACAATTAGAGTAATGTATCTCAGTTAACGAAGTAGATGCGTTCTATAACACTATTTCGTTAATAGGAATTTTAGTTTTTTTAGATTACCTCTCGAAAATATGTTTTAATTTCTTTTGTGAGATAAATAGGTAACTAGAAAAAATCCGGTACAAAATCAATATAATTATAGTACAGTCAAATTGGCTGAAACTGTAGTATGATGTAGTTTGTGACTTACTCATCAAAAGTTTTCATATGCAGAAAGTTCTAAAGTGGGCAGTTTTTTTAATTATTCAGGGTCAAAGGTTAGGGATCAAAATCTGGGAAATTTCGGATCTTGTACCCATGAAACTATGAACATCATACTTCAGTTTCGGCAATACTTAATTTACATTAGTTCTTTGATATTTCATATTCCAAGTCCCAAATAATTTACCTTCGCTAATCTGTACAAAATTATAAAGAATTAATTCATACATAAGCCCACAGGAGATACAATTATTGAAATAATAAATTATTAAATAAACTTGCTTTTCTTGAATTCATGATCTTCATTGAACTTGAAGTCGACGTAGGATGGAACATATAAAGAACAAGTTTATTGGAATCAAATATAGCAAAAATATAAAACCTCATGTGTGCATTTTATCAACGTATTATGTAGTTTCTTCAAACCCTATTTTAACCTAATTAAAACCAACATGAAATTTTTACCGAAAAGTCAATTAAAAATTGTTTTATTATAAAAATGAAATTAATACAGCAATCAAAGGTATTATTTACATACAAACAAAAGGTTATTTTTTTTAAACAGTGCCTATTCATATTATCATCACATAGCATATTTATTTTTGACATTAATCCAACCATTTGTGGTTTTTTCAATCGAATCCTGACTTCATCGTCTGCTTATGGTAAGATGTGTGAGTGTATGGTGTGCATGCGTGCATGTGTGTGTGTGTGTGTGTGTGTGTATGTATGTATGTGAGAATGTGGATGCATACGGTTAGTGACCATCGGAATCAGGAGTGGGAAATTTCTTGGATACCAGACATTCAAACACAAATAGAATTTTAATTATGAATAATAACTATGTACAAAAACGAAAAAAATCTGGATAAGGTTGAAATAAATTAAGAAATTAAGGTGCAAATTCATTAGAATAACAATGATCAATATTCTGTTAACGAATGTTGTTGAATATTGATTTTTGTTTCCAGTTTATATTAATTTATAATTAAACGAGTTTTAACCCCCCATCGTTTTTTTATGATACCACTTAATTATAAAAGAAACATACTCTATACTCTATATACAGTTTACACCATTAACTTTAATGTCCAGTATTATAAAGGAACTAGCAAATTTGCTAGCTAGCAAGCACTCTCAAATGAGGTATCAAACTTATAAGACAGTTATCTAGAAGTTTCCTGAAGACTGGCAAATTTCGTGCAACCGTTGCATGTAAACATCAACGGTATTAAAACAGTGGTGATATTATGATAATTATTTTGTACGGTCAGAGTCGCCAACTGTGTTACAATACGTTGAAATATCACTGCTCTAAATTCATAGAAACTATCACAAAATTTTTTAATTTTATTTCTTATTTACCAGCAAATATTAATTTTCCTCTTCTGAAATATGTAAAAAAACTGCATTTGTCGGAAACTCAAATAATTAATTCCCTAAATCGTAATTTAGTAAAACTTCTGATATCCATCGCAACCTCTTTTGATTTATTGATAAATTAACAAACAAGTTGAATAATAGATATGTAAGCTTGGCGCGATCTTACAGACTCGAACTTTTTTTTAAATATAGCTTACACTCTACAGTAATTTAGAATTTAGAAAAATAATTAATCAGCAGTAAAAAATTACACAATATACACAACACTTTCATTTTATACAGCAAAAAAATATATTTATTGATTTATTTCTCTTAAAGCCATTCACTAAGAAGTCAATAGAACGTGGATAAATCATATTAGAAAAAAATCAAAAATAATATTTACTTCTTATTCAAATCAAAACAATACTTTCTAAGTGGCGATCATTTTAGACATCATGGAACCACGCATGTCCAATTATTTTTCTATAATTATCTAGAGTTTTGTAGTTCCCCATGATATTGCAGCCTAATATTATACAGGCGTATATATGTTTATACACACTTCGATAATATATATGTGTGTGTGTGTGTGTGTGTGTGTGTGTGTGTGTGTATGTGCAGATGAGATGAGTATTATGTTTATTTATAAACAACACGTATTAATTATGATGACTGGTATTCAGGAGCGATGACAGGGCGGCGATTTAACGGGGTGAAGGGGGGATCTACTTTACATAGTACATTTGAATGTTTTGTTAACGACGTAAATGGTACCACATTTTAGAGTAATTTTAGTATTCTGTAGTGTTTTAGATGTAACTCGTATCTCTACATTGGTTTCGTGACCATTGTTTCTTTAGTTTCCTGGTGTATGTCATGTCTTGTTGATTATCACAAAAAAAAAAACATTTTTTAATTGAATCAAGTCTGTCACAGCTTTCTAGCTACTACGTTTGACCTATGCAGCTGATATTTGGAGTAATTATGGTAAATAATGGGGCGAAAATAACCCTGAGATAAAAATGTGTTACCAAAAAATGTTTGATTCATTTCCGATGCATAATCTCATCAATTAAAAAAATCAAATTATACGGTATGGAATACTAGTACGCGAGGCTCGACTCGCACTTGACTAATCTATGTGGAATTTATTTAAGACTACGATACGTGTGTTTTGAATTTAGGGGTTAGTTTTCAGAAAATAAATCAGTTATGACTGCAGATAAGGATTTGATAGTATGATAACTATTGATATTCAGTTTAACTGTTCACCGGAAACGGAAGTTATGAGCATGTTAAAAATTCATATGTTGAAAATTGTTCACTGACATGAGATAAAATTTTATGTAGCATAATATTTCGAATGAACTATAAAAAAATGTTTTTTGATGATTTGTATGATAAAATTTGTATGGAATGAAAAAATGTTATAGTCGAATACGCATTTTTATTAAGGGCTTCTTGGCAAATAAATAAATAATTTAAAAAGAGGGGGAAGGATTCTGTTAGTCTCTTAAGGGAGTATCCTGCTTTATGAGGCCAAAAATAAGCGTTTTTGGGGAATTTTTTTAGGATAGAAAAAAATAAAACTTTTCAGATTATTTTATTGCATATTTGAACGATAAAATTTTTTTATTAAGACAAAAATATTCAAACGCAACCAATTTATATGAAATTTTGTACAACGCCTTGCAATCGCAGTCTCCGATCGGCGGGAAAGATGAAGCTCGTAATTTTTGTCTGAGACAAAAAAAAACAAAGTAAGTTTTAATTTTTATATATTTTTCTTCTATATGAACTAAGAAAAACCCAAAAAAAATTTAAATTAAAAAAAAATGTCAGGTTTGAAAATAAAAGTGCCTTTTGCAAGAAAAAAAATCATTTCAACTTGCTAAATAAGTTGTTTAGAATAGTTTTCATGAATCTTTTTAGTTCATATGGAAGAAAATTTAAAACTGAAGACAACAAGCTTTGGTTCATTTTGATTGGTCGTTTAGTTTTCTTGTAATCACACCCGCCAATTTAGAAAAATGATAAAAATTAAAACTCGAGAAAACACGCTTCAAAGTTTACGGTCAGAAAAAGCAGTTAAACGGTGAGGAAATATATCATTATAATTTATACTATAGCTTGACCCGGCGCTTATACAAATTCAAAATATTGTTTTAGACGATAATTGAACCTTTTCAGGTAGGTACATTGTTCGGATTTATTCGACCGAGGGGAGAAGCGAGCGCTCAAAATGCCCGAGCGCTTGTATACCTTCTGGACACTCCACTGCGATTAATGCTATATATTTGAAAATATTTCGAATTTGCCTATAAAACTTTACAGACATATTCTTAGATATATTAGGAAGAGATTTAAGCAATAAAAAAATGGATTTTTTGAGACTCATAAAGCAGGACACTCCCTTAATACAGCTTGATATATATTTTGTCTGATTTTTGAGATTGTTATTAAAAATTAAAAATCAATATTATTTTAAACATTAAACTGTATATGTAATATTTTTAGTAGGTACAGATTTTGAGACAAAGATAAACATTTTTTTTTGTAAAGTTACAGACCGTGGTATCTCACGGTACGAATCCAATAACCGTAAAATGTATTTCTCGTTTTATTCAAATCCAATTTCTCACAAAAACGATTGTATTCAGTATACACTGTTCATCAAACTAACGGGATCGCAGGAAAAAAATAACATGAGAATATTAAGCAATGCGGCCGCACCAGAACAATAATTTTAATTGTACGGCGTAAAATATAATTTAATTACAAGGTTAACAGCACATATGCACACATAAACATGCATATGTTCATACACATTTCATCCAAAAAAATATATAACAGTTTATAAAAAAAACTATGCTTGTATGTTTTTCATGAAGGTATAATAATATAGTATTATGTATTTATACTGTCAATAAAAATATAAATTATTTAGTCTTTTGTATCTTATAAATTATTAGTTTTTAGAATTTTTGTTTATTTGCCTTTTTTCGAGTCAATTCAAAAAGAGCTGAATGGATTTAGTTAGATCTCACTGTTAGAAAGTTTAATCTTCGGTATTAAAAAGGAGCTAGTAAAATTTGCTAACTAGCAAGCACTCTCAAATGCGGTATTAATTTTGTGATTGTATCTATGGATAACATTTAAAGTAGTGATACTTCAACGTATTGTAACACAGTTGGTGTCTCTGACCGTACAAAATAATTTTCATAATATCACCACTGCTTTAATACCACTGGCATTTACATACAACGCGTGAAACTCCAAGAGAACTGTCATACAAGTTTGATACCTCACTTGAAAGTGCTTGCTAGCTAGCAAATTTGCTAGCTCCTTTATGATACAGGACATAAGACCCTGTAATTTTTAAGCTAGATAATATTAAAACGCTATTTCATAATGGGGGGTGAGTAATAACTGCAGGAGGGGGGGGGGGATGAAATTTCACTGATATCGAAGTAATTGCAGTAGAATCCATATTAAAATATTTTTATTGACAAAAAATCAGAATAGTGAGTCAAAATATTAACTTATTTGTAGGGAGCCCCTATAAAGTTGGATGTATTCACGGAATTTACTTGTCAAACATATCTACTTGCAATTTATATACTGGTACATTGAGTCAGATCTAATTTCCAAGTCTTTTTCCAGTATTATAAAGAATATGATTTAAACTCTAGAGCAAAATCAAATTAAAAACTTTCTACAGGGTATAGAATTGTGTTATGTTCTCTATTGATTCCGTCTGTATAGAAATTTAAATTGATAAATAATAGAGCTGTCAATTAGACTGGAAATACTTCGTAGAATAAATTTGATTTGGTTTTGGGGAATATGCGATTTTTTTCTGTATAGATAAATTAATTAATATTTTTAAATTATACAAATGAAATGATCCCTGCTTATTAAATAGTTGAAAAAATACCAAATAACTTCTAGTCCACGACATTAAAAAGTACAAAAAGGTTCACCACCCTTGATTTAGACCAAATTCCTGATCATTTAAGATGCCCATTGTTAAATTATAAAATTTTACCTGAATACCCTCAACTAAAATTACAGTTTATACTCAAAATCCAATAATTACTTATACGATGTTTATAAATAAAAAAGTCATTACTGAATCCAAAACAGTGAAAATTTCATGCTCATGCATATTAAAAAAAAACCATCCCCAGGCTTTTGTAGAAGGAATGGGTAAATGAACTACATACATACACTAATGCAGTTTTTCCCACAGTGCCTACCTACACAACAATAACAATGCTTAATAATTCGACACAAGCATTCTCCCCTGGGAGCCACACGTCTGTAATAAATGTGGCAGTCCCGTGGCTTCCTGCTTGCGTCACACACAAACACACACACATACACACACACACACACATAAACACATTACATATACATACACATTACATTAAATTAACACAAAAACGTATGGGGTGAAAAATGTTGGGTGTATTACAGTATACCTACGTTATATGTATATGGAACGATAGTTGAGGTCTCCAATCTTGGAGAATGTATTGTATGATGCATGAAATTTAATATAGTAGATGTCATGTCTTAATTAAGTTTTATAACTAAATTAAATCTATGTAGAACTCTGTAGATTCATAAAGTTCTATATGCATTATATTAGAACACTTCTATTGGTAATTTTGGATTAACATATAAACCCCTCGGAGCAAAAGTGGTACAATTCAAAAATTCTGAGTTTTGGGAAATCACGTTTTTAAACTTATATATATGATTGAATCTACTTTATTTTGATGATTTAGAAAAGCGCTAGTGAATCCAATTTTTACACGCTTAATAGTACTAACGTTTGAGTAAAATTTACTTATGTTTCACCATCCTACCACCCTTTAAAGTCTTTAAAGGCATTGACTTGTGACAGTTTTTTTTTTAATTTTGATCAAATTTTGCTCCCTGGTGGCCACACATGGAGGTAACAGTTGTGAGATTCTTGCATAAAAATCTATACCATCTTACTATTCTTCTAATGAGTTTAGTACAAATTCGATATTTTTTGAGTTATGCCACTCTTGCTCCGAGGTGATTGGAAATGCATCTTATAATGAATCGTTTAAGATTTTATCTTCCTTGAAACATTTTCGATTTTATCTGTTGTCAAAGTTGATGCCATCAACTTGATGGGATCAATCAAAATAAAGTATATAATTTTATATTAATTTAATAACATCTAAAACCATAACAAAATGCTTTTTCTAATGGTTTGAGTCATCGAAATCAATTGGATACCTTGTATGGTAAAGACCAACATAGTTAAGCCAATATTTATCTGTATGTCCTTTTGTTATATCTAAAACACACCCTTTTATAAAATAATACAGTGATAAATCGACCATATGGTAAATATACCACCCCATGTCCAAATCATAAACTATAAAAACACAGTGGCAGTGGATGAGGGAACATTATGTTGAAGAAGTATTTTATAATATTTATTTTTATAAGTCTCTGTCAAAAATAAATATATTTTTTTAATTTTTGTATAAGGTAGAGTACCATATTATGGAACGATTTTCGGGCACTTTCTTTGCGCTCTTAAAGAACTCTAATAAGTTATTAAAATGAAACATTTTAATGCATTATTTGATCGGTCTGTTTCCTCTATAACGTCGTGCTTCCAAAATTCAATTAAATATATTATTTTTCACGCGGTAACAAAAAAAGTTAAGGATCTAATGTCTCCTTTTATGAAACATGATTTTTGCACTGGCGCCCTTGTTTCATAATTGATTCTCCTATGATGGAACATATCAGTTTTTCTTTTTTAAGTTATTTTATTATCTATTTTATTGAATTTTATGATTTTATTGATTTCATTAAATTTTTGAACATGTTTTTTCCGACATGACACAGAAACTATTGAACCGATTTTGATGGGATTTTTGTTATTAGAAAGCTTAATTATGAGTGATTAAATATTATACCCATGCTGTTTCCTAACAAATGTATTTAGTCAAAAGAAATAAAAAGACCGATTCACTTTTGTCCTACATACTTGTGAAAATATATTTCATTGTAACAATAATATTTACCTGATATTGTTATATAGTTCTCTTAAAGTACACAAAAGGCTACCACTGTTTGTAACCCCTGAGGGCTGGGTTATGTAGGTGACTTGAACATGTATGATTCACCTAGCATCCAACCCCTCGTCATGTTGAGACGTGATCTTAAATAAAGAGAGAGGGGATCTCTCGACAATCAATCAATTGTATTACATTTATGTATGGGAAATTCAGGTTTATGTATTTTTGGGTGAAATTTATTATGTAATTGATTATGCGGTATTACACAAAAGAGTAATTTACTTAATAGATTATGAGGGATTAAAAAAGTGTGGATTATAACATGAATTATCGTGGTACTTTTAGGTTTTATCCAATGTTGAAGTTTATCAACTTTTGCCTCTTAACTATTGCATATAACGGGTGTCCCAATAAGAATGCCTGATTTAAATGTTGCGCCATTTTTTTTCTGTGCAAGAGACAGCTCTGAAATTTGAAAATCGTCATTAACGAATGTTCCGATTATTAATTATGGAGCGCTACACAAACGAACAACGCGTTATCATAGTGAAAACCCATTACAAAAATGGGGAAAGTTACATTGAAACCGCTCGAAAACTTCGCAGAATTTTCGGTTGTGAAAATGTACTAAATGTGTCAAGAGTAATCAATAAATTTGAGGAAAATGGGTTGATTATAGACAGTAAGTCTTCTGTGCGTCGGCGTACCGGCCGGTCTCTCGAAAACATCGCTGATGTAAACGAGAATGTTGTCGAAAACCGCAACTTCACAACAACTTCAAATTTCGAGAAGCCCCACGCAGTGAATTCTTAAGAAAGATCTCTATCTGCATCCCTATCAGGTTCAGCTCACTCAGGAGCTCAAACCAGCAGACCATGGACAGCGCCGACGATTCATTGAACGGTTTGTGGAGCAAAATGAAGTGGAAACCGATTTTTCTAAAAAAAAATCATTTTCAGCGCTGAAGCTTATTTTCATTTGAACGGGTTCGTTAACAAACAAAATTGTCGCGTTTGGGCTTTTGTGAAATCTTAGGTCTATGCCAATGCGCCACGGACTATTCGCGAGTTCAAGCCCAAGATCCAACGCGTCATCAGTGAGATAGAGCCGGATCTCTGTGAGAACGTCATTGCAAATTTCATGAAAAGAGCAAGGGTCTGTATTCCGATTCGCGGAGGCCATTTGCCGAATTTTTTATTCCATAATTAATCGGAACATGTCTATTTTACAATGCAATAAAAAAATCACCACTCGCTCAATAAAATATGCGTTTTTTTATATAAATTAAATCAGGCACTCTTATTGGGACACCCTTTATTCGTATAATATCATATCATCTATCTATTTATAACTTTCATTTACAGTGGAATGACATTGTCATTTTGCAATATCATTTCCCTTAAATCAAATTAGATCGAAGGTAGTCTCGGAAACTCAATAATGAATTGAGTTTGAAACCAACTCGAGACCAGTATTGCCAATATAATAACAAGGATCAAACTCATTAAAAGGATACGGGCTGACAAAAGAAGTCATTGAATAGAATATATTTGTCAATAGGTGCAGGTCACAAAAATGCTTTTGTGAAGAAATATGTGCTTGGGGTATTATTTTGTTCGTTTATTAAACTACTTTATAAAAGAAAAGAAATAATTTATGAATGTACTCTGCTTGTCACAGAAATGTCACTGAGAAAATATTATAAACAAGTTAAAAATCGCTTATTTTGAAAGCAACATTGTTTAAATGTCAAAATTTCATATTTATCATGTCAAAAAATATAAATTTCAAAATAATGTTGTCGTACAAATTTTTTTATTTTAAGATCTAAGTGATACGCAATTGACTTAATAGAACATATTTTTGTGGAGCACAATGGTAACAATGTAGCGTAGGTATTATGAGTCCTATATCCTTTCTTATTGTCTATAATAAGACATTGTATCTTTATGGGTATAGCCAAAGGTCTGCTGTGGATATTTTGACAGTCGCCATTTTATATAAATTTCTTGTCGATGACGTATTACGTAATTTTAAAATAATTGATCGATAACTATAAATCAAAGAAAAAAATTAAACTAAAACTATTTTGTAAACAGTATTAGTCATTTATTTATTTATATTCCGTTTGTCACAAATTCCTTATTAGAAAAATGTATTGACAATGACGTCATAGTAGAGAACAAATGAACTGTCGAGCAGACGTTGTATTATTGGATCATGGACATAGCAATAGTTACCTAGCAACGGAATTATTATTACCAAATAAAGTAGCCTACGGTTTAATAAAAAAAAACACACGAAGGAAAATGTGATCAAACGCAGAGCAAAAACTGTAACAGTTCTTTTTACGTAGACAGAAAGGTACATATATTTCTGCTCAAAGCTCAATTTAGTAGGAGGTGGGAGGTCAATGCTAGCTTTAATGAACAGATAAAATTGCTTTTGTTTCTGTTCTCTGTGTAAGGTCGTTTTCGAACAAAAAATATATGTTCCTTCGAAACTGAAATTATTTTTAAATGTCTTCTATCCTTTATTGTTAATGATAAATAATTAACTTCCCAAGTCAAGTTAACATTTTCCATTTTGTGTTTTGACATTCGTGCTTTGATATATTATTATTGCATTTTAAATCCATAGACAACATAATATCACCGTCGAAACTCTTGTCCTTTATAGAAAACTGATTGATGCTTATAAATTGAAAACAACTAAAAATATAATTGATAAAATTAATATCTATATTTCCGTTATAAAAACCACAATTCAAAAAATGTTTTTTTTTCATCAAAACATAATATTTATATTTAAACAGCGGTTTTATATTTACACTATGAAATGACACAATAGTTTACCAACAGAATATCAAATAAAACACACAGAGAACAGCTTAGTGTGATGTTAAAGATATCCCAATGTTCTGGATTGCTATATAAAGTGGTAGAGATTTTTAGCGTTTATAAAGGGCAGATTATCACCAGAGAACAGCGTCTCTTATTTCACAAACTCACCCCTTCTTAACACTTGTATTTGTTATACTGTGTCGCCAAAGTGGCGAAATCAACAAACTGGATAGTATTCTTAACTAATTGTTTTCAATTATTCATTATTTATTTTTACCTAATATTATTTAATGTAGAATTTAGATAAAATATTTATTATGTGAATAAATAAAACGAAAATTTATAATTTACATAGTCCAATTTTATTAAACTATCCATCCCATAGTAATCACGTAAAGTAGAATAAGATACTAGGAGTGTAGGGAGTTTTGAGGAAAAAAACTACCTCGTATCTCGCATAGGAGCTGAGATATTTACGATTTGGTACAGTGAGTAAATAGTAAAAAAAAGTGAAAATAGACATGACACATTAGCTACTGTGCCCCTAGTTTTTATTTTTTTTAAATAATACAACAATATTTCCTCAATATAATAATTTAAAAAAATCTTTGTAGCTATATTATTAATCATGTTTATCTAAAAATCTTTTCATTTGTCAAATTAATAAATAATTTATTACACCAACTAACAAAACTCTCAAATAAATTAAAAATTATTATTAATAAATATTTATCAGTGTAAATATTTTTTACACCACCCAACTAGTGAAAGTGAAAATTTCGATATGGTAAATTCAGTGATGTCATTTATAAAATATTTTTTTGTATCTAAAATATGTTTTCAATACGAAACAAAATTTTCACCGTGATAAGAACATTGTTAGTAATAATATACATTTAACAATAAGATAAACGTGGATATTTCCATATTGGTAAAAAATTATCATATTAACAACCTCTATCGGAGAAAAATCGATCATTTTTTACATTGATCACATTTTTTAACACATAAACAATTTTTTTTCTGTGTAGTCTTAAATATGTTTCAATAGAAATGTTATCATCATCAGAGTTCTAAAGACACTACCTTACATTAAAAATAATTAAATACCTAATCTTAAGTTAAGTATAAAAATATTTCGAGAATCCTAGCGCACACCACGTGGGGCTCGTGTCCGTGGATACGGCGGAAAACGCGACACCGATATTGATTTTTGTCTGGGGCGTGCCTCCACCGGCTGGCGTACAGACAGACAGACACCCACCCCTGTTCGCACGACAAACACAGTCTGGCTAATTTACTCTCCTGCATGCTTGCCTCAAGTACATCACATTGCAAACATTCTCTTTACGTTTCCATGCCAACCACAAAGTGCAAAATAGTCTGAATGGTGTAAGGTAGTGGTACCAACTTATCTTGAGCTATATTGGAACTTTTACGCATATATTATGTAGTCACCGCGCGATTTGAAAACGAGTCGTTGTATCGAAAAAATTGTAAGAATATAAATTGTAGATAATAACATTCTCTATAACTTTTATTTATAACTTTTGTTTCTATTATGCACCGGTTTTTAGATAATTTGATAAATTCAAAAATTACCAAAAACATCTGTTTTCTGTTTAGTGACACTTTTTATCAAATTATTATGTGAAGATAGTTAACTGGAGATATAACTCAATACTATGACTGTCAGTATAGAGATAGCTTATACTCGAGTACCGCACTTCCTTGTCTAATCAGCTCTGATTGGCTGACAGCGAGAATTGACTCTTTGTACTAAAAACATTGAAATGGTGGTAACTATTGAAACAGCTGAAATATGTTTAGGTTACAGAATACCGATATGTCGAAAACTATATTTATCAGTGAACGTTTGCCCATTGCAGTTTTTTCTCCAGTTATATTATTTCATCTCTATGATCATAATACAGTAACAATGTTTATAAATAACTGTAGTATTGATTATTCATTTGATTTTACTAATTTGTAATTATCATAGTAATTAATTTTAGCTTAGTTTTTAATTAAAAACAAATAATTATACCAAAACCGATAATTATGTACCTACTATTTAAAAAAGCATTCGTTGGGATGAAACATATGTATTTTTGTTTGATTGAAATATTTAGTTTAACTTCACACGAGACTAGGTTTAGGTTTAGACGAGATTCGTCTCGTCTCGGTATCGATCTTGACGAGATTCGTCTCGTCTCGGTATCGATCTTGTTTCTTTCTTTAATTAATATTTAAGAATAAATGGGAAAAAATATTTTTTTTGAAATAAAAGTCTCGGTTGTAAGTGTGAGACGAGAACTATACGAGACATATTTATTTTTTAACGAAGGAAAACCGAAACTAGATGGGTTTAATTTTACAATTTTTTTTTAAATACAAATTAAAAAAATTTCAGCAAACCATTTCCTCTGTTACAAAAAAAAAAAATTAAAAAAAAATAAATGCTTGAAAAAATATAATTTGACCAGCGGCTGGATTCTTTATTTTATAAAAAAAGATACAATACATATTTAAATATATAAAAATTTGGTTAGGGAATTTAAAATATGTAGTCAGGAAAAGTTACTGAATTTTTTTTTTCACAAACCTGCATGTATACTGTGGACACCCTGCAGTTGCTTAAGATTTTATTAAAGCCATTTAAATTATACTCATATAAAATGAAATATATTTTATTATTTGTAATAAAATCTGTTTAATTGTTTCTTATAGAATTGATCACTAAATTATATTTCCGAGAAATAGCCTCTCTTATACAAATATTGACAAAGGTCAGTTTGGTTAACAGAGTTCATTTGAGAATATTAAACATTTACATCTATATAATGATACCTACGCACTACATAAAATGTGCTGTGGAATGTGTATATCAGTGGTCTACAAACTGTTTATTTATTGTTGAAAATGGATTCTAACTCAATTAACTATAGCGAAAATTACTTTATATTGAGCCAAACAAAAAAAATTGGAATTTTTATTGTATTTTATTTTGTCTGAAATTTTAATAAAATGCGAGTTTCGCTGCAAATAATTCACGTTTTTATGTTATACTATTTTTATACGTGCTTGATCATTCAAATACATTGTTTGTATCACAAATTATAAGTATCACCCATGATCCAATAATACAAGGTCTGCTACGATTATTTTGACAGCCGTCATTATCGCATATAGTGTTGATGACGTAGTACATCTGTCAAAAATTTACAAATTAAAAATTGACATTTTACATATTAAGTTTGAATTATTAAATTTAGAATTGAAGAAAATAGAAGTGTGAAGTGAAATAGACACTGTTGACATTATATTGGTTATGAAAAAATGCGGTACTGTGTTGTAAAAAATTGTTTCAACTGGAAACAGACAGATAATACAAATATTAAATTTTTTCGTTTTCCAAAAAAATCCTGAAATAAAAAAAAGTGGATTAAAGCTTGCAGTAAAGAAAATGTGAATGCGAAGTACTACAGGAATTAAATCACAATGTGATTATTTATAATTCCACGTTAATTCAAGTGATAAAGTAGATATTCCACTTGATGTGAAAACATTATTTCTTAGATGTAGGATATTTTTCTGAATTTAAGTTTGATTTTCATAAAAAATGAAAAAAATCAAAGAAAAAAAAATTAAAAAAAAATATTATGTAAACTGCATTTATCGTTTTTTATTTATATTTCGTTTTTCACAAATACCTTAATAGACAAATTTAGTGTTGATAACGTCACAGTATAAAGCTGTCAAACAGACCTTAAATTATTGGATCATGGGTATCACCTAAATCTCGATAGCGAAAACTGGATTCAAATCGATTAAGTACTTAATTATAAAAAAAACTATAAATTGCACATACAGTACTTACAGTTTTATACATTAGTATTGATTAAAAACTACTTTCAAGCAGTTCTTACACCTAAGTTTTATTAAAGTTTTAAAAGTCTTTACCATTTAAAAGTTTTAAAAGAAAAATAAATGCATTCAACACTTCAGACGATAATACGTTCTATGTTGTCTCATATTATTATTCTTATTATTATCTTTATAAATATCTACCCACTACTGATATGTTACATCTGTTTTATTTGTTTAATTATAGTTAAAGGTTTCGTACATAAATAATCCTATTACACAGGATACTTTAATTATAATTCCTAGATTATTATCAGTATAAATATATTTCACCCTTTTTTTGTTTTTTATCTATACTTGATCATAATTTAATTCTACTACATTATACGTATTTCCTTGTTTGTAAATTTTTGTGTGACATGTAACATGTAACTTTGTAACAGAGCCGTTCTAAAATCTTTTTGAGAATAAAATGTATACTTATACAATCGTTGCAACAATGTAGGTATGTAACATTAAGGTACATACATATACAAACACTGTCTCTGAAATGAAATTAAACATAGAAAAGTGGTTTGTTACATTATATTGTAATCTAAAAGATAACATTATTTTTTTTATGGAAGATTCGTATAATTATAATTTGTTTCTTTTTACAAGCTTTTATTTAACTTCACTTGTTAGGTAGTTAGTTAGTTAGTATATTAAGATCAAATATTGCAATCAAAATTTCGATTAGTTCTAATTAAGCTACAACTTTGAAATGTCGTAGTAATTTTTTTTATTATTATATATTATTTGAAAATAAAATTATATAAAAAATACTTTTTAAAAACAAGCTGTTAGTAGAAATGCACTAAAAAATAAAAAATAAATTTTCATCTATCACAAAATTTTCATTTTTTATGACTAAAACCAATTAAAGCGCGAGGCGCTATAAAATTAAATGTATATAAAATAATTAATTAATTAAAAGTTATACATTTGCCTTCATGAGTGCCCTATGCTTTTATTGGTTTTGGTCATAAAAACCTGAAAATTTTGTGATAGCTGAAAATTTATTTTTTTACTTTTTAGTGCATTTTTAATAAAAGCTTGTTTTTAAAAATGGATTTTTTATATAATTTTATTTATATTTTTTTTGTTGGACTTTTTAATGAATTAAATATACTTTCAGGGGCTTTCAGCATTTATTCTGCCCCCTACCCGGATCTCCCCAGTTCGGTAATACTGCCCTGATGTGTGTGTATGTTTTTGTTTGTCTATTTGTGTATATATATTGTAAACAATTCTGCAACAACAGGAGCGCGCCTCACTAGACACAATGAAGCGTTTCTGAGCACCACGCCCACTGAGTCTAATCTAATTCTGTGTTGAAATGTGGCAGAATCGCGGCGTCGACACACCCTCAACAGCTGTCACGAAACTGACCCCTTTCGTTCTAAGATTCTTCTGAATAATAATTATCGTTAGTGTAAATGAATGATATCAACATCTAAATATCTACATTTCATCTAAGCAGAATTGTACATTTAAAAGAATTCTAAAGATAGGTAGGGTCAACTGGGGTAAAAGTGAAACAAAATACAAATCTTTCATTTTTTTTGGCAGTTAACGATACAAATTCATATTTTAATTTTTTCTACTAGATGTGCCTATGAATAACCCTTTCAAATACCTACGTCATTTGAACTGTACCATACAACACAGATTTAAAAAATGAAAAATGTGTGTTTCATTTTTAACCTCTAGTTTGGGAAAAAGTGAAACAGGTAAGGGTAAAAATGAAACAGGCTTCTAACTTTCATATAATGCGTTATATTTATATTTGCTGGGTAAAAATGAAATAAGTGGGAAAAACTGCATAGGAAACATGTGTCGCACCTTGCTAGGTTATAAATGTCTAACCAGCAGGTAATGAAATATATTTAAAGGTTATGGAAATTACAATAAAACTTAGAATATGCTTGCGAATAATGTATTTTTTTTAAAAGAATATTCGTTCTTGCTAATATATCACATACAATATGTACTCTTAATATCATCCTAAATACATCTGCAAAGTTTGAAAAATATGAGATAAATATTTAAACCGAAAATGAATTTTTTAAAAATAATGGGGTAAAAGTGAAACATTTTTTTGTGCTCTTTTAACTGTTTTCAAACTCTTGCATTGCATAAAAAACATCGATTTTCAAAACATACAAATTGTTCCATAGACCCCTGATGTACTATTGTCTATTGACCCCTTTCAAACTTCCATAGGACCGGAATTCCGGTACAGCCTTATTTAGGACCTTTTTAACGTAATTTCGTGACATTTTGAAGACTGCAACCAAAATGATGCGTCCACTCTGAAATCTGCACTCAAACTGACTTTAACTGTAACATGTGTGACTTCTCCAGACTTGCAAAAACTGGTTCAGATTATCCCCGGCTGTGTTTCATATTTTCCCATATTTCTGTTTCACTTTTTCCCGAATTTTTAAATCTTAATTAGATGGAAAATACTTATCGAAAAATTAAAAGAAAAACTACAAAGGCAACTTTGATTTATTTTCTTTGTGGCATATCAATGTGAAATTTGTAACTTTAATTTATACCTGAGTTATGCAGAAAGTTATGTGCAAAGATTTAAAATTTAATTCACACGTTTTACCATCGTCTAACAAGAAAAGTCTGTAGGGGGGACATATCACTTACTAGGCGATTTATATTTTCAGATCGCTTTAACAAATCTTTAAAGATCATGTCAGTTTTTATAATTCTTCTGTAAAGAAATTAGTTTTTTAGTTAGAAGCTTGTTTCACTTTTACCCCTTTTTTTTCGTGTTTCATATTTACCCCAGTTGACCCTATATTAAAAAATATTTTTTATATAATATCGTTAATATTTGACGAAACCATACTTTTTTACCTCTGTAATAAAATTAAACACATAGATAGTTAATGCTTTCAATTTATTAGAAATAAGTAGTATGTAAGTTTTGTAAACAACTGGAAACGTGATGTTCAAAACTGAAGGGGTTTAATTCAAAAGGTCAAGGTTTGAAATATAAGTTTTGTATACATTTCAAATATTTTGAAGAATGATTATCCCCTCTGGACTATTATTTATCAAAAGCAAGAACCTTGAGATTCTACGTCTTATAGTTGGATTGTGGTATGCACTAATATCTTTTCCAACCCATACAAAGCTCTTTTCGAGATGTCAACGTTGTTGATGCGAGCAAAAAAATATATTTGAGATTTTGTTAGATTTCTTTTAATTGGAAAAAAGAGATTTGGCGTTTGGTTGGTTAATTAGATATATATTTCAATAAAATCTTCGTCTTCAATCGAATGAATCAAATCGTAAATACCTATAGTTCTTAATTTTCTATAATTTTATAAACTTTATTTTGAATGAAACAACAATCACAACTTAAAACAGGGTGGCCAGTTTTTGGAAAACCGGGGAAAGTCAGGGAATTTTCCTATACAGGGAAATGTCAGGGAAAAGTCAGGGAATCTGGTTGGAAGTCAGGGAATTTTTTATAAAAATTCACATACCACACAATTTCTCGCAAAATATTCAAACAGTTATCTATTAATATTTAAAACAAAACATGTGACCTTTTTTTTTAATTTAAAATTTTAATAAAAAAACGATAAAAATTTCTCCTGGAAAACCGGAAGAAGTCAGAGAAATTTGTTCCAGAGAAATACTGACCACCCTGTAAAAATTATATTTTTGCGGATTGGTTCATTCATGTATAACACAGTCCAACTATTGTCGTAAATTCTTTTCGATTATATCACTCTCATAAAGCTATATGTAAGAAAATTGCACAGACTAAACGCTTTCATCACCATAAAAATATTAATTTTCTTTTATTCGAATCACACATTTTCGTTAGATAGCATCCACCATTGCTAAAATTATAAAAGAGAATATTGATTCTTCATATTTTTATATATTCCCTTCTTTCATTTCCAGAAACCAACAATATTCACAATTCCCACAAAACACAACCAATATAATAAAAATATTATTTTCGTTTACATTTCCATATTTATTTTATATGTAATATTTGAACACGCAACCCAAAAAATATTTTAAAAATTAAAAAAAAAAAACATTGCAAGGATCAAATTGCTTTTTTACTATACACATATAAAACATAGTTTTTCTATAAAGACATTTTTTGGATACACAAAAATAGAATTGGTTTCAAGTAAAGTACCTACTCGTATATTATCAATACTAAATATCTGTCTACTGGTATGTATCAAAATGTAACATCCATTATCAATCTACAGACACAGAAAGTCTAGAGTCTAGACATTGTTTTGCATTGATTATAACATAACCCATTTTGATAGTTTTTATATGTCTGTCTATTTGTTTGTCCCAACTTAACACGAAAGCTACTCGAGTAAAAATATACCGAATTTAATACCTTGTATTATTGCGTCCACAAGATTATATTAATCATCCGTTCGTGCTTGCTGCGGGCACGTACTGTACTCAAGGGAAGTGTATTTATTTTGCTATGTGAGTGCGTACTACGTTTGGGTGCGTGTATACTCGTGTGCTAAACCGACTTTGATGAGTATTTCTATTATGATTAACCAAGTAGAACTGGCCGAGACAAGAGTGCATTAAATTCTGACGAGACGAAGCGAGAGGGAATTAGCTTAGAGTCCAGATTAAAAATTAAAAAAAATATGTATGATAGGATTCATTGTATTTTATAATATAATTTCTTTTTTTATTATTTAAAAATACACTGCCGTGCAAAAGTATTTGGACACCTGTGATTTTGAATGTAAATATACAGATTTCAGTCAATAAAAATACCCAAAATAGCGAAAAGAATATGTTTAATAGTTTAATCGCAGTCAAAATAGTAAAAAAGCAATTTCTCGTTAGCTTGAAAGACACTGTGCGTTAATACTTCCAACTTGAGTAAACATGACCTTTCAGGCATATAATTCAAAATTTTTCCTTAACATGGAAAATTGCAAATGCTGCATTTTAGATATGCTAGGAATATTACAAAAGTTGTAATTAAGTACTCTTACCAACATTTAAGTTTTTTATCAACCATTATTGCAGTTTTATATTTACAATACGCAAAAAATGAGTGTCCAAAATCTTTTGCACGGCAGTGTATATGGAAAAATATTTATTTAATATGCATCCGATGCCAAAACTTAAAATTTCAATATTTTCTTAAAGTAATACGAAGTACGAGTAAAAAGCGGTATTAACGAAAATCGATGTTTTTATGTCGTGTTTGTATTACGAGAGATATACCAATCGAAATTAAGGAATTTATGTCTTTCAATAAATTACAATATGCGATAAGGGCAATCTTTGGTTCCGAGGTTTTGCAGTATTTTGATAAACGGCAGTATGTTAATTCGATGTGCGCGTGTTTTGGTGAGGCGTAGACACGAGGGACAACAGTCACACCCCGTAGCTGTCACGGAATGTCTGACCCTGGCTGACCTTTAACGTCCCGTATCAGATCGCTTCAATAACACGATCTTTACGGGAAGATATTCCTGATTTGATGCTTCCGTTATGCTTGTTGAATCGATATGTGTATTATTTTTTTATAAATAAACACACTGATAGAAAGGATTTCTCAAACCAAGTAAACCTTGTTTGTATATAACGAAAACAATATTTTCTTAAGATAAGCAATAATTTCTTAAACCAACTATAGTATTCTTGAATGAAGGAATAACGTAGTTGGATTAAGTGTATGTTTCTTATATTAAGAAAATATTGTTTTCGTTATATACAAAACAAGGTTTTCTTGGTCCAATACAGTTTTTTTTCTGTGTAGTTCTATATTTTAACCACTTGTTGAGGTTATAAATGTAATGCGAGTCAAATTTACCTCAGTGACCCTAAAAAAGTATAATAATTTACTTTTTTGGGTACTTCAATTAATGTTTCAACTTTTACGAATTTTTTGAAATCGACCTGACCGAGTCAAACAAACCCCGGATTTCGATTCAGAGACCCCAAAAACGTATATAAATATTTGTCTCGTTTGGTGGGCAATACCATTATTTTTTTTCGTGTGTCTGTGATATGATTGATACATAAAAAAAATCGATCTTATTGAAAATTTGAGATGGAAAAATGCTTAATAATTTTATCTTGTTAATATAACAATATTTGCTCAATAATATAAAAAAAACATCATATTGAGGATATTTTATTCATTTGAAAAATATATCTTCAAGTTTATCTAAAAATCTTTTTATTTCTCAAATTAATAAATAATTTATTACACCAATATAATGGTTGTATTAATAAATATTTATCAGTGTAAATATTTTTTACACCACCCAACTAGTGAAAATGCAATTTTCGATATGGTAAATTTAGTGATGTCATTTATATTTAGTATTTTTTGTATTTAAAATATATGTTTTCAATACGAAACAAAATTTTTACCGTGATAAGAATATTGTTAGTAATAATATATATTTATCAATAAGATAAACGTGGATTTTTCCATATTGATAAAAAATTATTACTTATATTAACAAACAACCTCTATCGGAACCAAATCGATCACGGATTTTTTACATTGATCATATTTTTTAACACATAGACAAATTATTTGTTTCTGTATAGCTCTTTTTTTGAATAGACAATACTAGAAATCCCCTAGTAAAACGAAAAATATCATTTATATAAAATTTATAAGAAAAAATTGATTTATAAGTAGCAAAAAACAAAGTTTGCATACATCTTAAGTAGTATTGATTACCATATGTCCCGTAGTAAAATTATACACCCTGTATATATAAACACAAAAGTAAGTAAATCAATAATCCAATATGTTGTGATCTCGCGTGAGTGGGATGTAAAATTCGGCTCCCACTAGATTTTTGTATTTACTCAATATCAGCGACTTCGATCCTCGCCTAATAAATAAAATACTCTGCCTTTGCCATGTCACACCAACACAAATATTCAACGCACGCAATTTTTTTTCCTCATAAAAGGAAATATATTTTTATAGGTTTAGATATATTAGATATGTATTATATTTCGTTTGTTATGAATCTTTTTATATACATACCTATACATATGTATTATAAGATATCGTTGTTACGGGTATTCAGCTTTAACGTTTGTTGAAGACTCAAATACTTTTATATTTATATGAAAGTTATTTTTTACAGTTACCGTTTTTACTTTAAATTCTCTTCAATAATTTTTTTTACATAAGGTTGTTCAAAAAGTTCGTACTGATTTTTAAATTTTCAATAGATGTTTTAAAACTTTTGTAGATGTTATAACAAAGTTTGTACAAATAAATTCACCTATACTTGCATATAGTATTTGTTAAAATTGGCTAACTAACAAACACTCTCAAATGAGGTATACAATTTTTAACAAATATTTGCATGCGCAGTAATTTGGTTTTTATCGTTTTCACTTAAGATTAGGAAATACACTTTAGGCGCCCCATAGACGATCAATTTTATTGTGCAATATTACGGATTGCCCAATATTATTGACCGTTTAGGAATCATATTGAAGATTGCGCAATGATTTCACAAAAGTTTGAGCGAGTTAAAATTTTATTGCTCCATATTTTTTCATTCTGTCGTCTGTAGGGTTTATTGTACAATATTTTTTTAGTCTACTATTCGGAGAGTTGAGACTAGGTCCTAAAAAATGTCTACTTTTAAATTATTTTTTGACCCATATTCGTTTTTTTTACGTTTCGCTAGCAAAATCAACAGCATAACTGCAGCCAAATCTTGATCATCACACATGTTGCTCCCACGAAAATATTGACGCGAATAGTTCGAGATTCAATATAATTGAACGTGTATGCGTAAGGTATGTTTCAATAAAATTGTGCAATAATAACATTGCACAGTTATATTGTAGGTCTATGGAGTGCCTTAGTAAATATACTTTGCATGCCATTGTTTCTACTTCCTATGTATGAAACTATCTGTCAAAAACTCCAATAAACTGTCATATTAGTTTGATATCTCATTTGAGAGTACTTGATAGCTAGCAAATTGTATTATATACTTTATTATACCGGACATAAGACGTAAATGTGGGGGTATTAGTGTATATATACATTTTATAAAACCCACATATGTTTTAAGTACATAATAACAATTTCTACTATATGCAATTCTGAGAAGATAACAGCATCAAATATGCGTTTATATTTTCAGATGAAGCAGCAATATCAAATAAACACCTGCGTACACTTACTGTAGGTTCATTCACAAATACACACATACAATGATACATTCACGTACACACACTGACACAAATCCAGTATCGGATTTAGATCTATCAAGCCCTAAGTCACAATTAATTAGTCACAATCCAAAACGAACAACTGGGTCAAGGGCTATGTTATTATTTATTAATTAAACTAATTGATTAGTAAAATGGAAACAGATTTCTGTTATGATAGTTGATAAAGCAGGTTTTTAGTTGTGTATTTGTACGCTAGATGTCACTACGTCAAAGAAGTATAACCTATATCGCGTGTACAAATGTCATACACACATTATTTTGAATCTAATATATTTTTCGGGATATATACTAGTCCTACTTCAGGATGCAAGCTATCTCTCTGCCAAATTTCATCAAGATCGGTTCAACAGTTTCAACGTGAAAATGTAACAAACAAGCAGAGACAATTTCATATTTATAATATGAGAATTGGTTCTGCTACCAACCCTGTAAATTGTAAGAATTAAATTTTATGTCTATCATTAAAATCAGGGCAAAAAAAACAACATGAAAAATAACCTTTGTTTATTAAAACTTAAATTAAAGAACTATCTCGAACTTTTATGTATATTTTAGAATAGAATTAGATATTTTATCTATAATTATTATTTATACAAGTTAAAAAATACAATTTTATGAATCGTGAATAAAGTTTATTTATTTTTTTACATCATGCTGTGATTTCTAATTTCATTTTGGGAATTAAATTCATGTTGTTAAATGATATCTTCAAAATATTATTAAACCAAGTCCAAAAAACTGTTATTCACAATTTAGATTATCTCATTTGAAATTTGTTTTGAGAATCATTTATGAAGTATAAAAAAAGGTCTAGATCAAAACCTATCCGAATGATTTCTATATGAATTTGGTTTGTATTTTAGAACAGTTTAAAATAATGTAAAGCTGTAACCCTATTTCTATGGTGTATACTAATTACAACTGCTTTTAAATACAATAAATAAACTAAAATCTTTATAATTGATAGCATATGGTCAAAAAATATCCTTCTTACTTCTTTATTAAATATAAATACAGTCCTGATCACTTTTTCACATATGAGTACCATAGCATATATTCTCTACTAGTTGGCACTTTTACTGGCGACTTGTAAAGTAATAAGTAATATAAAATTATATCTCTCGGAACAGTTGTTTTTCAATTAAATGCTACCGTCTCCCACTTCTCCGCCCCTAGTGATTTATTAAAGATATCCCCCATCTGTCAAATACAAAATAGAACTAATAAATCAGTTCAATTTCAAAAAAATGCAAATAAAATAGCACAAAATGTGTGACAAGTTGTTTCACTGTAAAATAATCGTTTAGTTAAAATTTTTAAATTATTTCATTTAATACAATTACGAATTACAATAGAAACCGGTTATAACGACATCGGTTAATACGACATATCGGTTTTAACGACTCAAAATAAAAGTCTAACTGAATCCCATATAATTGCATTTTTATTGATTATTACGACTATCCGCTTTTTACGACCAATATGACCGATCCCTTTGATGTCGCTTTAACCGGTTTCTACTTTATTACTATCTATGTAGTTATTAATACATGAGTGTACTTTAAGGCACAGTTTAAAATTATATACATATATGCATTTTAAGTACATAAGGTGTGTTGGAAAGGAAAAGATAAGATACCTAATTATTGAATTTCATCACACATGATAGTTGAGATCATCAGTACTATATGAATAATTTGAAAAATATATTATTCATCTTATGATTTATGCCTATTGTTTTCTCGCAGTATCCAAAGGATAGGGGTAGCTATGGGATCATTTCTGAACGCAGAAACAAATTTGTTCCATATTTGTATGTCTATATATCTATCTCCTAAATCCTAATCACGATATCTAAAAAAATCTCAAGAAATACGTATGTTATTTGAAAATTTTATAAAATCTTTTCTAATAAAATTGTATATAAATATGAGATAGTTTATCATAATAGTTTATAAGTATTTATTTTTTCAATGGTGACTTAAATACGGAAAGCACTTAGCTTCAAAAAACTAATTATAAAATAAAATATATGTATTGGTATTAAAAAAAAGAGTTCTTTCCTCTATAGCTAGATAAAATTGATTTTCAATTTGCTCTCAAGCAAAATCAACCCCAAATCTTCGTATGTTGTATTTCTAATGCGATTGACAGCTGTATTATGTCGTCTATATATTTTAACAATTTAATTTATTGTAGAAAGATTTTATTTGTTTTTGCTTGTTCTTTCGAAATCTATTTTTGTATTTTATTGCTAAAAATATACTTATATATATATAGTAAACTGATTTAAATACATCCAAGAAACTTTATATTAAGACATATGTTTTTATTAATTATTAAACTACTTTAATTTATCTAACCTCTGAAATTACAAGATGCAATTAGTTTATTTTATATCATTGAATAAACCGCAAGACAAATTTTCTTTTAAAAAAATGACCATTAATTTTGTGGTTTGTGAAATGACTTGTTACATACAAAATGATTTTATGTAGGTATTTGATTAGTTTAGTGGTTTTAATAGAATTTATTGAATTTAATAACGCCTTTGGAATTATAATCTATATAAGTTCTATTATTACATTAGTTTTTTTTTCATTATTTTGTACACGTGTTTATTTTATTTTGACATGATAAGTATGTATATCAAGTTTTCAATTTATTCAAATAAGTATAAGTGTGTTGAGTTGAGTTCTTTTTAATACTAATTTATTTATTTAGCCATTAGGTCATAAGTAGGTTCTGATGTGGCCTTTAAACATATTGTTTGACTTATTAAAAGATGCTAAAAACTTTTAATGTTGCTGTGGTAAACAACTAAAAAACATTGAAAATTATATTTTTTAACTATAACATAAATAATAAAGAAATAGCAAATTTTTTAATTTAAAATTTGACCATCCATTCTTTACATTCTGAATTTCAATGCCGTTTTTTTACTGAAGTAGGGAAAAAAGGAACATGGAATCAACACTGTTGTCCGGTATTATAAACGACCTAGCAAATCTGCAAGCTTACAAGCACTCTCAAATGGGGTATCAAACTTATATGACAGTTCTCTTGAAATTTTTGACATACATAGGAAGTAAAAAAAAGGTATGTAAAGTATATTAGCTAAAGTGTATTTACTAACCTTGCGTAAAAAATGGTAAAAAACAACTTACTGCGCCTGCAACTATCTGTTAAAAACTCAAAGAGAGCTGTCATACTTATAAGTTTGATATCTCATTTGAGAGTGTTTGCTAGCTTGCAAATTTGCTAGGTCCTTTATAATACTGGTTATTAGTCTCAAATAACTCTAAACTGAATCGTTTGACCTAGAAAGCTGAAATTTGGCATATATGTAATAAATGAATTATTTTTTCATAAATAAAAAAAAAATTGTTTAAAAAATATATAATACATCTGTTTTCTAATAGACGAACTATTAAATATAACTAGTGGTTTTTAACTTTGTTTAGATACTCCGGAAAAAAATGTAGATCTACTCAGATTTCAGACAACATCATATTTTTCACTTGTTTTTGATCTGTGAAGACTTGCAAAGATCTACAATGACCTACAAAGATCTACAGTAATCTACAAAGATCTTCAACGATTTACAAAATATGAAAAATATGATGTTGAGATCTGAGTAGATTTCTGCAAATCTAAAATTTTTTCCCGGGTATTAAATCAACATAATTTAATAACTAATCTTAACAGCACTTTCGATTTTTTCTAAAAAAATATGTAATTCTAAATATGACTTTCATAGACTATACAAACTAGGAAACCTCAAATACAAATATAAAATTACAGTTGAAAGTTGATTGATCTAATATTTCCAATTTCTTTTTGATTAAGACACAATATTTTACAAAAATTCCAATACAGTATTAAAATCAAGACTTGAAACAGAATTCCAAGACGATTGTTTCGCATGAGATAACATCTCTGATAGATTTATATCCACCGATTCGTTTTATGCAATAAATACATTAGCGACGTTAATGAATTACGACGCACCGTGGTAATTTAACGGTGAATTAAATTTTCGCCTGTACATAAATTCCTCGACATCTGACAGTTGTCCCAGTCAGGTGTGCCTTGCGTGTCCTTTGTTGAAAACCACTGGTCGTCACGCGATCCTTTCAAATGATACATGTACAACCTCAATATATAGTAGCAAAGAAGCACAAGTAGCGGAACAGTAATGATATAATATGAAAATGTATTAAGTTAATTAATTTTTACGTACTAATAGGTGTGTTTAACTAATTACATGTTTTTTTTTCATTTATTTAATTATTTATTATTTTTACCCTCAAGAAATATTTAGACGAGATAAAATTAGCTAAAAAGCACATTCAACGGGGCATTTATTCTGTGATAGTATCTATGGAATTTAGATTAGTGATACTTCGACTTATTATAAGTTGGTGACTCTAACCGTACCAAATAATTTTCATAATATCACCATGTTGATGTATTAACTTAAGGTTATTCGATCAGTAGAGTAATGTATAGATAAAAGCCTAAAATTTTAATATGTTATTTATGGATAACTCATATATTTTATTACTCATTTTTATTTAAATATTGGACGTATGGTTTTTGAATAATTGGAGTTTTTAACACACGATAAATGAGAGAACTTACCGAAAGTGCTCTATTTATTGAAATTCTACACAATTGACTATATAGAGACGTTTTAAAAACTAATTATTCGAAACTTCAACTCTTTTAAATCCTATAAAAATAATAAAACAAATATATTCACGAGTAATTTATTCAAAATAATGAAAAACTAGCTCTGCCATTGCAGCAAATGAGTACATGTTACTATTATATACCGTTCTGTCTATTTCAATTTTCAAATTCTTTTTTACTTTTAATAATTAACAAATTAAAATATTCCATTAAATGTAGGTACATGTGTTCTGAATATAAATTAAAAACAAAATTTTTCGAAACCAAATCTTTTTTTACAGTGTGCTAGACGTATAAACTTAATATGAGTGCGAGAAACTTATCAGATATTTCATGAAACTGCAAAGAAACTGACTATCATATAGCTTTGATACCCTTTTTGTTACAAAACACTAAAAACTACCTCAAATACAGTACCCGCTACTGGTTTTTGGCAATTAACTACAAAATCTTATTTCGTTACAAAACAAATAAAATATGAATTTTGAACTATGATAAATAAAATTATATGTTCTTATTTAATCTTGAATATACTATTGTATAGTAATGGGCACATGTTTTTTTGGGTGACAGTTAATTTGTATAGAGTTAGATCGCGTGCCTTTTGTTTGACTACCGCTAGTTGTCACGCAATACTCTTGTGTTGTGGAATAGATGCGGCATTCTTGCAAACCATATTATTTTTGTAACCCATGTATTATGCGTTCTTTATAACATACTCGTACATATATATTTATATAAGAAAATTACATTTTGAAGTTAAGGTAGCACGCGAATTTTGAATGGTTTAGTTTTAATTTTTTGAAGTTATACTTTAGATAGTCGATAAAACAGGTTTTTAGTTTTGTATTTGCACGCTAGATGTCACTGCGCTAAATAAGTATAACTTCTAATGCACGTACATAAGTGCACACCCATTTTTAGGGTTCCGTAGAAAACTAGGAACCCTTATAGTTTCTTCATGTCCGTCCGTCCGTCCGTCTTGAAAAATGTTGTCATAATAAAATGAAATTTGGTATACGGTCGTAGATTGATGACCCAAAAACATAAATGATAAGATTTTTGAAAATAAAATTTTTTTAGACCCCCCTTTCATAAAATGAAAAGTGTTTTCAAAAAAAAATTTTCACCTACACCATTGAGTGGGGTGTCGTTAGAAAGGTCTCCTAAAATGCAACAAAAAATATAACAGAACTTTTTGATTTTAACCCTTTGATCACGATGTATTTTCTCTCCAAAGTCATTATAAAAGCGCACCCCCTATATTTTCTAATCTATCAATTAAAAAAATCTGAAAAATTAGTACTTTCACTGAAAATTATAACGGACATTGTCAAAAATATTTTGGACCCCCTTTCATAGACTGAAAAGTGAACTCACATTGAGTGGGGTGTCATTTGATAGGTCTCCTAAAATGCAATAATAAAAGTCAACTGACTTTATGATTTTAACCCTTCAGCCTTCAGTCACGAAAATTTTAAAATAACTCTTTTTTTATAAATTGTAGTGAAAATGACTACGGAACCCTATCATGTGCATGCCCAACATGCACTTACCCGTTTTTTATTTTAAATAAATGCTCTAAAACGATGAACGAGGATATTGAGTTAATAAGTATAGTTAATATATCTCGTCTAATATGCAGCCCTTTCCTTATCTCAAAAATTAAATCTGTCAGGTTCAAAATGGAGAACAATGTATAAATGAAAAAAGGTTCTTTATCCAAACAAAAGATAACAATTACGGTGTTAATTTAAATATCAATTTACTCTTTGTACATATAGGTAGTGAAATCCAACGTTGAAAAGTAAATAACATATAATTTCCATGTTTATGTATAAATTAAACACTAAAAAAACTCTTACACAGAAGGCCAACGTGAAGAAAAGACAAAGGAAAGGATTATTGGTATTTAAAATGTATCACCTTAACGAAATATTGTAAAAATATACTTTTCAACATGCATTTACAAATATGGCAATAATTATAATGTTAAGCCACAAAATATGTTTCCTAGTTCGTGACGCGTTTGCCAATAATATGTCACAGCTAGAGGCGATCTTCCTAAAATGTAGATAAGTCGTGTTTACAGACATAATTATGTTTACTTTTTTGTTTTACATCACATTATCGGGGACGTATAAAACTACCTGCTTTGTTTTGATAGCAAAATTTCGTCTCTAATAAAAAAACATTACACACAATACATACGTTGAAAATAATAGATCTACGTAGATCTAATTTAATCTAAATTATTTTTCCCGAGTATGATGACTAATTTAAAAAAAAAACTATTCTATAATGATCTTATGTGTCTCCTATGTCCAAAAAAATATTTATTTCTGCAGAAAATAAAGGTTTAATCGCAAAAATTGACTCTTTTAAAACGAATTTTGAAATTGACGCTAAAACGCTCGCAGGTGACATTTCAGAGTTGTGACGTCACACTCCTTGTCAACAATAATCAAACATTCAGAATTAGACAGTAATTTAATTATTTTATGTGTTAAAAAGAATTCCAAAGGTATACCTATATAAGTTCTGAAATAAGGTATGTACCTAATAATCTTGTAAGAGGAATTAATATTTGTCTAAAATAAAAGTCAATCACTTTTGACGTTTACTGATGCGTGACATCATTTGCTCTGATTGGTGTTTTAATTTTACATAGCGGATTGCTGTATTTTGCATTTTTATTTTAACAAAAATTATATTAATCTCGATTCTAATATAAAAATAAATACATTTTTAGAATCTTTTAAACCTATTTCATTATTTAATATCATAATTTCAATGATACTTTGTTACTGGCATCGTGCCTGTTGTAACGTGTGATGAAACGTTATCCAAAATCATATCCAGAAGTAAAGAATCAAATGATCTAACATTAAGCCGTGTTCACACTTCACTCAATGATTTATCGAGTCTAATTGTTATGTATACATATGTTTACGAGGTGTGAATAAATTTAAATTCATTTGTTTACTGATTATTTGTACAAAAGGTTATATTTTCATTACCAATTGTTTAACTCCGTATTCAGTAATTCTCAGTATAGTATGTTAACAGGATATATTGTCATTAGCAATTTTAAAATCTGTTCTGAGATTTATTAGTTCCAAACAAAGAAGTACTACAGACATTACATATTTTAAAAACTGCACCTCCTTAAATGAATATTTGCTTTGGCCAACACACAATTGTTTTATACATCATTATATATAAAATAGTTTTTTTTTTCGCTCTCGTTACGTAATAAGGTAGTTTATGACCCAAAATGAATCCCCTCACAAAGATTACCCTGTAATATAATTTTAAGAGGTGCCGCAATGGGGAGGGGTCTCGTTTCCTATTATATAAAATAGGGAAATGATTCTTTAAGGCGGCCCATACACCTACAATATAACTGTGCAATATTATTGTTACACAATTTTATTGAAATATACCTTACGCCTACACGTTCAATAATATTGAATCTTGAATTATTCGCGTCAATATTTTCGTCGGAGCAACATGTGTGATGATGAAGATTTGGCTGCAGCTATGCTGATGATTTTGCTGGCAAAACAAAATAACAACGAAAGAAGGCCAGTGTACACTCATGAACGTCTTTTAAAATAAATTTATAAATATTCGTGCGTGCGTACGGGACCGCTTCGAACAGTAGACTAAAAAATATTGTACAATAAGCCCTACAGACGACACAATGAAAAAATATGGCGCAATAAAATTTAAACTCGCTCAAACTTTTCTAAAAGCATTGTACAATCTTCAATATGATTCCTAAACGGCCAATAATATTGGACAATCCGTGTGATTGCACAATAAAATTGATCGTCTATGGGCCGCCTAATACTAAAGTTGGTATTACTGATTCATTATAACTGATAAAAAAAATTATTTTATAGAGAATAAAATTATGTTCTTATTTTGACTTGGTCATTTTTTGTTTTTTTTTGCAAAAATTAAATATATATTATGTAATAAATAACCTTTTAAAATATATTTAGTTGATGTTTTTATGAAATTTGAATTAAAAATGAAATAAGAATTAAAAAATTTGACTAAAAATATTTGAACTTTAGATTTCGTTAAAAATATGTTCATTATATAGAAAATGTTGTGAAAAGTCGAAATTTTCAAATCGCAGGTCTGTATCCTTAACCGTTCTCGAGATATGGCCTCTCAAAGTTTTAGTTTTTTCAAAAATTTTGAGAAAAATGGCTGTAACTTTTGAACGTGTTATCGGATTTAATTTTTGTTAACGGATTTGAATTCAGCGTATCAAAATCTATATAATGACATGTACATTACGTCAAAACTCGACAAAAAAAAATTCACGAAAAATTTTAAAAATTCGAAGGGGTATACCTTAAAAAAATGTCGATTTTTGGCAAGAAATTTTTTTTCTGATTTTAATGTATTATACATGTTATTTTATAGATTTTGACACGCTGATTCCAAATCTATCAACGAAAATCTATTCCGACTACACGTTCAAAAGTTATGGCCATTTATTTCCAAAATATTGAAAAAAAAAACTTTCAAAAGCCATATCTCAAGAACGGTTTGATATACAGACCTGCGGTTTGAAAAATTCAACTTTTCTCATTATTTTCTATATAATAAACATACTTTTACCGAAATTTAAAACCCAAAAATTTTAGTCTAATTTCATGATTGAATTAAAAGAATTATCAACTTTAAGGTAAGAAAACAAGATGTAATTCCGTTAGAATTTCAAGCTCCAATTTTTTTATAATCTTTTAAAAGTATAAAAAAAAGAATTCCCACCATATTTCCTAACCGTTCAAACTGTATTCCCTTTTTGGTACTCCATTGTCAACGCATAACAGAAAAAGTACAAAAAGTGTTCTGGTTTATTAAAATTTGTTTGATCACATGTTGGGTATAAATTATATAAATAAAAACTTGAAAAGTAAATGGTACGAATTTGACAGCTTACGATAATTTTTAACACACACGTGTGTATTTCCGTAAACATTATATCTAGCTTAATAAATCATTAGAATGTGCATGTACTTTATATACATATAAAGTGACTCAGAAATCTGCTGGAAATTATAAACCTCATGAAATATGTCTAGTCTCAATATAACGCCATAAATTTAACCTTTGAACTAGCACTTAAAATTTTATAAAAAATAATTAATTTAACTAAAAATTTTATAAAACACTGGACCTCAACAAAATCAATTCTTTCAAAATAAAGATTTTGTACAGTAACATCTGGTTTTCGATGTATAGCTTAAAATTTATAGTTTCGATAGAAAGCATTTTTAAATAAATAAATTTTCAGTTTTCAATTTAAAATTTATAATTTTAAATTTTCCTAACAAAAGTTGTTTATTTACATATCTTCTTTAAGATAAAGTACTAATATACCATTGTATTTAAAAATTTTGAATTATCCCTAATTGAACTTTTGAATTTTTAGTATGTCACGTACAGGTATGATACTTTACTATCAAAATCTCAAATAATCATACATCTTTACAAAGTTCATTATTTCTACTTTCTAAATTAAAAAAAAATTCCATTAATATTTAACGAAATTAAAGCACTTTTAGTAAAACCCTAAAATTTGAGAACAAGTCGCCATATTTTTTAAACAATTGAAAGTATGAAAAATATTGTTTTACGAAGTTTTTTTATGATCGACACAAATACATATGTACTTTTTAATATACCATTCCATTTGATTTTGCTGAGAAACGGGCATGTACTCCTCAAACTACACCCCAAGAAAATATTTTTCTGAATTTCTTTAGGGTCGATATATATAGTAAATTTTTTTATCCTAACACTCTATCTTCAGTAGTTTGGGCGTAAAACATAGTGGACGAGTGGTCTGGAACATTCTGTATAATCTAATTATTCGGTAGCTTAGAAATCTTCCCTTAATCTTTGCAACGTTGAGAAACTTTTTCTATAGAATCTGTCTTTATAGCAACTATAGCGTAAAACTTGGGACCTTTTTATTTTTTTGTATTCGTCCCTAATATATATAAATTTGGCAAGATAAAAATAGTGAGAATATAATGATTATTTTATGACTATCCCAACGTTCTTATATGATTTATAGTTTCATGGTACTATGTCGGCAAATTTTTGTATTCACCCGAAATATCATTGGATGTTTAATTGTAAAAAAAAACTTTATAAAGTACTTCACAAAACAAGTTGTTATGTATGTATAAAAATTATAAAATCAGGAATTTAATCGAGAACCGAGTATCTTCAAGTAGTATCCGACATTAAATTTATTCAAAACACGTCTCGATTTTTCAAATTCAACATTGCGGTTTTACATTATTGATTACAAGTAAATGAACATCGTATATGTTATTTTCTAATCTACCGTAAACTTTCTGTCAGTTGTATATTTTATAGATAGTGTAACCTAAATCTGTATTCGGTTTAACAGTTCTCTAATCTCCGAAGCCTATGTAAATAAGTACATAACATAAACACTCGCGAGTTAGTTATCTGCAGTTTGTAGACAATCGTGTCTGATCTCGATTTGTTAGGAGAGGCTCGACTCATGTGAATCACCGGTTGGATGAGCTCAGTGCTTAGAGGACGTTTCACACGAGTGACACTTGCATATAACCATTGACATAGACACTATAGATCAGCAGTTCTGAAACTAGGGTCCGCAAAGCTTTTGCCGGGGGTCCGTGAAACATATTTGGCATAGATAAAAGTACTTTTACATTTCTATTTACCAGTGATAAATTAGTATCTAACGATCTTCTTTGTTTTTATATCAGGAGGGCAGGAGGGGATCCTTGAAAATAATTGTTTAAAAGGAGGTCCCTACTCCACATAAGTTTAAGAACCACTGCTATAGATCGTTGGTACGCAAATCAGAACCTTAAACTCGTAATGCTGATTTATAAAATCATTTTAATAGATTTAAAAAAAATCTACTATGTAGTAGAAATATATATTATTCTGGTAGATCAGTTTTGGATCTCCTTTAGTTTTTTCTTGTATTTGAGTGAAATTTCTATGAAAAGTTAAAATTTCAACCATGAAATTTGACTGAAAATTTTAATTTTCAAACCGCAAGTCTGTATCTTTAACCGTTCTCGAGATATAGCCTCTCAAAGTTTTAGTTTTTTCAAAAATTTGGAGAAAAATGGTCGTAACTTTTGAACGGGTGGTCGGAATTGATTTTTGTCGATTGATTTGAAATCAGCGTGTCAAAATTTATATAATGACATATATAATAATTGAAAATTCGACAAAAAATTTTTTGTCAAAAATCAACATTTTTTTAAGGTTTTTTTTGGAAAAATTTCGATTTTTGGCCAAATTTTTTTTGTCGATTTTCAAACTATTGTACATGACATATAGATTTTGATACGCTGATTTTAAATCTGTCGACAAAAATCAAATCCAACCACACGTTCAAAAGGTACAGCCATTTTTCTCCAAAATTTTGAAAAAACATAAACTTTGAGAGGCTATATCTCGAGAACGGTTAAAGATACAGACCTGCGGTTTGAAAATTTCGACTTTTCATAACTTTTTCTTTAAAATAAACATACTTTTAACCAAATCGAAATCACAAAATTTTTGAGTAATATTTCATGCATCAAATCATCAATTTGTCATAAAAATATCGACTTTATTACAAAAAAATAAGAATTATAATAAATACAAATAAAAATATAATATTCTTACCTTCAGTAGCGTCGGAATGGGTGGAGGGGACACAGGGGGAACAGGGGAAATATTTTCTAAAAACCGTAGAAAATAAATTTTATTTAATTAAATCGGATATCTTTTTTACTTTTGCTCAAAGAATCTCTGGCACAGAAATCGATATCTAATTCGACGTTTATCATTCTATACAGAAGAACGTGTAGTAAACCGATCACTTCATCACAATCAATTGTAAACATTAAAAATGTATGAGTTCACGACAAATAGTTCGTGTAGAACGTCTTGTTATAGTCGAGGTCGCTATTCTATATTTTGCCCGCTAGCTCTTGCGTGGGCAAACGTCTCAGGAAATCGCGTACACTTCACACTAGCGTTTTGTTTTGTTTATTACAAAATTTTATACAGTCGGACGTTTTTAATTTGAACAGTCCCATTCATCATCTTAGTTAATGTATTCATAAACGTATCCTCTGGTTAGTTATTAACATTTAATTACAAATTACTCGTTACCGGTTTACTGTTTTTTGAGAACTTAACATAGCTTTATTTTAGCGACCTGTTCGGCGAAGCTCTTTGAATCTTGTTGATAAATGCTTTTTGTTATTACAAGACAATAATTGAATAATATGAATGTATACAGTATATTTGCAGACCAGTGGTGCACCCTTGAAGGGGTTTTAGTGGTTAGACCCCCTCTCAAATTTGTCAATAACAATTATTTTATTTAACAAATTGATAGATAAAAAAATAAAAATTATGTATAATTACAACAACAAAAAATTAACCCCCTATTGAATTTTTTCTGGATGCACCACTGCTGCAGGTGGGTTATATTATTATAAAACAAACAGGATTGGAGATTGAATTCATATTTATTAGAATTTTATGCTGATTGTGAGACGAAATCGGAAAATGGAACACTTATGGAATCAGCAATTTGTCTGTGGGTCTGTGTGTCTGTTTGCCTGTCACAGCTTTCTAGCTATTTAGATTTACTCTTATTTCATCTCGTGTGAAGTTGAATTAAAAAGGGTAATATTTTGCCAGTTTTTTTGAATTCAACGTATTAGGAAAAATCGTATTTCTGTTAGGGTGACCAGGTCTCAGATTTTCAGCAAGAGTTTCAGGGTTTGTATATTGTTTCTTCTGTCTCCGGGTTTCGTTATTTCTCCGGGTTTTATAATAATAATGACAACGAAAAAAAAGGTCTTCAGATAATAACGCAGACTATTTATTTTTCCTCAGGGCTTACATAATCACCCTAATTTCCGTACAAAAAATAATAGCTTATTTCTCCTGGAAGCTGTAATTACAAAAATTGATTTTTCCAAAAGTCGTTAAATTCCAGATGTAATTTTAAAATTAATATAAAGTTAACCATAGTTAACATCGTCCTTATACTGTTGAGGATAACAACGTCTATAAACTTATAACATGTTGATTTTTATTATCAAAAAATTTATTATTCCATAACTTATTGTTAGTAAACTGTAGACAAAATTGTTCTCTTTATTTTTCCCCTGTGCCTGTTTATTTTATTACTATATAAACATACACTTTAAGTAAACATTTTTATTTGTAAACCAAAAGAATCCACAATCCTCCCCTAAAACATACAACATTTTCTACAAATTCCCCAACACCCAAAAATAAACACAAATTCACCCTGAGCTTGTAATTAAAAACCACTGGAATGTCCACAAAAACCGGCCAACAACGGCGCCTAATTCTATATTTAGACCATTATGTATGCACCATGTGCGGAGCTGTCAAACTGTTTATTGTTTCATCTTAAACTGTTTGAATTAGGGTCATTAGCGCTTGCAAAATGTAATAGGTGGTTACAGTAATGATAATAAGTGTTGTTGGTCCAGAAAATCATTTAAATATATACAGGGTGTTCCAGCTTCAAAAGATCACAAATTTTGTTCCAAAAATAGCTAATTTTCTATATACCCTGAATTTTAATAAAAAGTATGAATTTTTCTGTATTTTTCAAAAGGGCCAGCAAATCTTTTTTATAGTAAAGTTTTGTAAACATGCAATTGAATCTCAATTCAAACTGCTGAGTGGAAAAACAGAACTTAATAGGTACTTATCTTCCTCTCATTCAATTTTAAAATATGCCTGAAATCAATGTAGGAAAATATAATAATATAAACTCAATATTTAAATCTACATTTATCGAAACGTATCATGTAAAAAAATATACAGAATTTGAACTTGTACAGTTAATCTTCTCATCGATAAAATTATATTTATAGATCAATTAAAGAAATTAAATTAAGCCCTATGTAAGGTCGAGTTGACTTCTTATGCAATATGTGCCTTGCATACAGGTTACAGAAAAATTAGCCTGCAAAGAATAACAATGTATAACATTTTTTTTCGATCGTAAGCTTTTACGATAATTATCTTTACTAACCACGCTTTATTTAGAACTAGCTGATTCCCGCGACTGGATTTCGAAAATAATTACAACCCTCCATACGTGAAAGGAGGTGAAATATGAAAATTGTTTTTTGTTTTACTTTTTATTTATTATACAAAATCGTAAATATTTCTATGCGAAAACAGTTTTCCCGCATAAAAACTTTTCCATCCCCTTGCAACACCGTATCGGTTAAACAATGCTTAAATACGTAATTTATTATTTATATTGTAGAGTATCTATATTAAATTTAAAATAAATCTGGTCAAATCCGATACAAACTTTTACACCCCCGCTTATCCCCTTAGGGGTTGAATTTCGGGAAATCCCTTCTTAGTAGATGCTTACATTATAAAAAGAAGACACCTACGAAATTTCACGTTTCCAGGGGTTTGGGCTGTACGTTGATATATGTGAGTGAGTGGTTAAGGACAAACTCTTTTATATTGTATACATACAATAAGATATAGATATAGATTTTTAATTACACTCTCGTGGTCTTTTCCAGAACTATATGTACATGTTACGAAATCACAAAACCTGCAATTATACTCGACCCCATATTTCTTATTTTATTATGTAGTCTCGATATCATTAACGAAACAAAGTTTTTCCTATATATTATTGGCACACCTTTGGACCAACCTCGATAAAAATTCTGGATATACCTTCATTAACACCATTAGTAACAAACAAGAAACTTTCTATCTATATCAATCACGAAATTCACACAAATTGCCAGAACCAGAAATCCAATTTTTCGACCTATTTTTATATATCTTGTCTTTGATCACGCGATTGTTGTCAATAACACGTAATCGAAGTCTCTTTAGTAATATGTTATTTCCAAAAGCATGTGTGTATTTTTAACCCTTTCGTTGCTTAATACATTAGTATTATGCCTCGAAAGCATACTGATATTATACATACGAAAATAACTCTGTCTGTTTATTACCCTTTCACGGCTTAACCGCTGAACCGATCTTGATGAAATTTGATAGGGAGATAGCTTACATCCTGAAAAAGGCCATAGGCTACTTTGTACTCCAAAAAAATACAAACTACACGCGAATGAAGTCACGGATAATATTTCGTTTTAAATAATTAAGAAAACATATTTTACATTTTTAAAGGTCTCAAACACAGTGAATTCTGCTGAACAATCCAGGACTTATCCGGTTTGTTTTCTATATATAAATTACTATAAATGACTCCGTCCACAGTTGGTTTTGCTTTTAGGTTGGGCTGAACAAATCGGCCTGAATGCTGGTGGTCCCTAATTCTTCAAATTTGCTCAGTTTAGAATGCTGTCTATTTTCTTATCGTAGTTTGTGGTCCAACAATGATTATTTTTCATGTCGATTCAATTTTCAGTTCCTTGTACCAGCGAATGGGGGATAAATCAACGAACAAGGGGGGGGGGGGAATTCTAGCCTAAGAGCCCGTGATAGATGTGGAGACCATGAACATTACTAATCGTTTATGGGATTTTTTATCGTTTAAAGCCTCATACACAAGTGGAATGTACTATTTTACTATATTTTATGAACACAAACAAGCATAAATCAAATTTAATCAGAATTATTCACTCGTTACTACCTACATTCGATAAAAATCTCGTAGATTCATCCTTGATAAAATTGTATAAAAACTAATAAAAATGAATTAATTTTTACAATGACAGCAATGCCAAAATGAAAATCACCGTCTGACATACTTGTTAATCAACAATCCACAATCGAAACATTCATCAAAAATTACTGTCAACGTAAGTAATTATTTTTCAGTTGACAATTATTTTGCAAGTGTTTTTTTGACATAACCGAACACAAATACAAACGTATCATACAAGTGTGGGTTAGCGCGGCATTACCGGACTTGCTTATTTTCACTTTTGTATAAGTTACTGGTGACTCTCCCCACATCTACCTATCTAGGTGTGTTCGCGTCGCACGTGTGTGCGTGCGAGTGTGTGCATCTGTGTATGTGCGTATGTATGTATGTGTGTTCAGTGTTGTTCAGTCGGCACGGTTCTGGTGCACGGTGTACACCGTGCGAACGCGTCTTTTTCGAACAACAGAAAAACAAAAACCGAACGTGATTGTTGGACGGTAGTGTTTTGTTATATCAGATATAACGTAGCACTCGATTCAAATTTGCCGCGCTTAAAAGTAATTTCAGCATTGTTAATACTCAACAACAATAGTGTTTTGTTTATGTTATATAATTCAAACCAGTTTTTGTTTTGATATGAAGAAAATAGCACACATTTTTATGGTGAAATTAATGTCATATTTTTAAAAGTAGTGTTCTATTGTTGAATCTATAGTGTTGTTAAGAAAGTTAGAAGTGTCCAGTGAATTAAATGTGGCGTTTGTTTATTAAATAGATAAATTGTGTATATTTAAAACTAGTGAAGAGTAAAATTTAGAATCAGTAAAAGTTTGTATGATACAATTTATTTATAAACATATATTTTGAAACACAAGTATTTTCAATGTTTTCTTTGAGCGTAACATCCGGGCACAATATTTTTTGTTTTGTTTTTGTTATTATTTTTATACTCGTTTTCCAACGCGTTACATAAAATAAAATGTTGAACATTCGTTTAAAAATTACTTTTTGGTATAAATAAATTTCATTTTTCGATATGACATATTTATGAAATATACTTTTTGTAATACTTTTCTCATTATAGATTTAAGAAGTTGTTATCATTGATAAGATATGTTGCTAAGCAACGGCATATTATTATTACACAACATTTCAGGTTATGAATTAATATTTTTTCTGTGTCATATTCATTTAATATTAATATATGTATAAGTATAAGTATATACAAATGCATACATATGAAAGATATCTAATCATTATTGAATTAGTTCAAGTGTACTTGAAATATTTGTTAAAATATTTATATTTTAAAATTCTTAATAAAATATTTGAATACTTTGATATGTAAATTAAGTTTTAAAATGTTTATTAAACTAAATATAAGAGAATTTCTTCTTCTTCATATATTCATGTCTGTTGGCTTAGCCTTTTCAGATAGCTCTTTCGTGGTTGCATTTTATTTGGAGTAATGTCCAGTATTATCAACCAATTTAAAGCTCCTTTAGCGCTAAATGCTCCTTTAAGGTAAATTTGATGTATTACAAATGTGATTTAAATCAACATTTAAGCTCTCAATGAAAAATTTACATTATATACGTTGTAAAGAAATACTACAGAACATTTAAAATCTATTTAATTAAATGTATTATGCTTGGATCTGTTGATAATATGACAGTTAGTTAAAGAAGCATTTAGTTAAACTTGATAATACTGGGCGTATGAGTATTTAAAATAGAATTTTCTAAAACTATAATTAATCCGACTTCAAACAATTGCGACTTCACTTTAATTAAAACAAAAGTCGATTTTGTATTCAAATAAATAATTTAATTAATCTCAGTTTAAAATTTAATCAAGAGCAACTTTGTGATGCCTACTTATTGTTCTTGCTTAAGTCACTGAGATTTTTTTTAAATTAATTAAGTACTGTCCACGTTGTCGTATTCTTATACTTGACGTTTCGACTCTCATGTCGGAGTCTTATTCAGTTTCAGGATTACTTCTGAAGAAGACTCCGACATGAGAGTCGAAACGTCAAGTATAAGATTACAACAACGTGGACAACAGCCCGAAAAGTTAGCTACTATGAACAACGGCCACGAAAGCCTACAGAAGAAAATTAATTAAGTATTGATCAGTTTTGTTTGGGCTGGAGTTTCGAAAACCGGAGTCTCAGATTCACTTGTAACTTTATAAAAACATTCAGCAATATTTAAACAAAAAGTATGTAAAGGGATTTTTGGCGACTCGAACCAGAAGCGGGTGAAAAAAACTTTTTGTGAAACGAGACTCATTGTCAGTTGTAAAATTCAAGACCGAGAAAAGAGTCTCATTTCGTGTGTAACTCTAATGCTGCGTTTACACCGAGAAAACAAAACAGAAACATCGTGTCTTTAAAATACTTCGTATTTAAAAATGTATAGGGTTTATTGCTTTTTGGTCATAATAACACCGTGTTTCTGTTTTGTTTTCTCGGTGTAAACGCCCCATAAGAGTGGCGGCAGATAGCCACACAGAGAAAAACATAACTTCGATAGTGAAACTGTTTTATATTTTATAAGAAAATTCAAATCTTGCTTAGGCTGCTAGACTCGCTTAAGCCGGTCCTAATAACTTTATAAAGGTGAATATATCATTACAAAAGAGGACGGGACACCATTGTTCTCAAATGAAGGGCTACCTTGTTGACTTTCTTAAATAAACTTGCTTTAAAAAACTCAGAACTTGAGATTCAGTTTCAATATAACCCATTGTCTTCGCCATTATAATTTAAACAACGGTCTTCCTTGACGCTTTTTATTTTCTGGTGAGCTTTAAAAGCTTCTTTAATTATGTGAACGCCACTCAAACACGTCGTAATCGGATACTTATTTAAAACCTATTTTTAAAGATCTATTTATAGAATAATTAATTAAAATATCTTTAAATACCGCACAAAATTCTTACGCATACAGAATTAACGAATTTGTAAAGCCGCAAGATTCGACGAATATTTTAATGAATTTTAACATTTTTTAAATATAAAAGACGACGCAAAAGAAACAATGAATTTTGCATGTTGATTGATTTTTTTTATAATTTGGGAAAATTAAAATATTCTGATCAAAAGTTGTAATGGGGGTGACTAACGAAAACCGATAATTTTCGCTCTAGGGAGAAACGACATATTTTATGTTTTTTTATCTCTTAAGACCTAAATGATCACACGAAAAAAAAGAAACCTAAAAAAAAACAGTTTTTCCCTGTACATCTCGGATAGTAAGCGACAACCTATTATTTTAAAATATTTTTTACTCGACACTGAAACTGTATAATGTATGATTTTAGTTTGTAATGTTTGCAGTTTATCCATCAATTTATATTGAGTATCTGCAAACATTATTGCACAGGCTGACCAGTTTCTGGAAAATCGGGAAAAATCAGGGAATTTTTTATAAAAATGCAAAAACAATACAAATTCTCGCAAATTCTTAAACAGTTATCTATGTGACCTTTTTTAGGATTTTTATCTAAATTTTAAATAAAAAAAACAGAGGAAAACGGTGAAGTTTCTCCTGGAAAACCGGGAAAGTCAGGGAAATTTGTTCTAGAAAAATACTGGCCACCCTGTTGCAGTTTCAGACTATAAAAAATATTTTATAATGATCCGGGATGTACAGGAAAAAAAACTGTAATTCTTCCGGTTTCTTTTTTTCCGATCACTTTCTAGAAAAGTGCTAAGAATTAGCCAAATACAAACAATTTCTTTTTTGAATATTTTGTGGTTTCCAACTTTCCCAAGTTACAAAAAATTTCAGCCTAATCTAAAGGCAAAATCATTTGTTTGTCTTTGAATATTTTTAAAAATATATATATTTTAAATACAATGTAGGATAGGTGAAACAATATTAATATATACATAATTACTTACAGATCGTATAGCCCCGTGGTACCATCACAACTAAAATATTTTTTATCAAAAAATTAAAAAATTTTGTTCACTATCTATTTTGGCAACATCGATATTGTTTGTTCTATTTCATTTCATACTTACCGCCTTGTTGAGCTACATTTTTATTAATGTTAAAATATGTTATATATCAAAAACTACATGTACCACCTCCCACAAAAAAATGTAATTGAAATAAAATATACTTAATATAATGAAAATAATCTAAATTGAATCACAAAACTGTAAATAACAAACATTACACACTATGTTAATGTCAATATAAAAAAGAATGCGCGTATTTTTTCAAAACAATTATCATTAATTTCTTTTATGTTAATCATTACATAATGTAATGAAATATAACGTACGCTATGCTAATTTTTGTAACCTTTACATGTCCAACAACAATACAATTTGTCATTGTTATAACATATGTACATGAAGTTATGATATATTACATTATACTAAAAAGCGAAATTTGGTAAAAAATTCATACAGTCTCATCTTTAACTAATTAATTAATTTTTTCACGCTAAACTGCTGAACCGATTTTGATGAAATTTGGTAGGAAGATAGCTTGCATTCTGGGGAAGAGCATAGACTACTTTATTTATATGAAAAAAATACAAATTCTATGCGGATGAAATCGTTGGTTTTCTATATAAATGATACTTCTTAATCTTCTTCTTCTATTTTTAAAGGTATTAACGTACCTACAACATATAAAATTCAAAAATAGAGGTTGCCAATTATTTATACTTTTTATTATAAAGAGACAGTATGAGAATAGACAATAAATGTCACTTTGGTTTTTGAATAGGCCAGATAATGACAATTTAATTTATTCTTGAATAAAATGATTTTCATTTCTAAAATAAATTTACTAAACAATGTAAGTTATAATTCCTTTATTTAGCATAGGGTTATTTCTTTTTTCAAGTTGGTATTCAGTTTCTTCACAAGTCTATTGTTTGCAAACTGCAAACAAGAAAGTCTTTTTTTAATGTCGTTCTACTTATTAATTTAATACGGTGCGTGCATTGATTCATCTTTTGATATGTATTTACAAGTGCTTCCTGTTTCTTTCTTTTCTCTTGAGAACAATAATGAACAATGTATTTAAAACTAACAGCTATTTATCCATTTCTTTACATCTTCTTTAGCATCTCGGTATTTGTGTCAATGAGCGGCTTGTCATCGTTTGTCAATAAAGATTATGTACTTAATTGATAATAATTAGTAGAATTATTACTTGTGGATTTTTTAATTCTAAGAAAAATCAACTGTTAAAAATGTATTTATTTTTCGTATGAGTCAAGAAAAAGGTATTCAGTATGCGCTGAACTAAGGTGCGTAGGTAGTCATCTCGTCTCGTCTCGTACACGTGAGCGAGACGAGATCAATGCCGAGAAAAATCTGTCTCATATACTAAAAAAATTCGTTTGGTTTTAAAACATCAAATAGCACATTTTTACAAATAATTGATATTTTTTAAACCCGAAACTCTCGACAAGAAGTTGATATCGTCTCGTCCGAATTCAAGCTAATATCGTCTCGATCTCGGTCTCCTTTTGGAGAAACTTGGAACGTATGGATAAAAATAATAATAAACAAACACGTTTTTTTAATTAATTTATTACAAATATATAATAACTGCACGGAGAGAATATTCCTTTAAAAATTTACAGAAAATGCTGTGAACCTGAGGACAGAATCAAATTAACAGAAAAGTCGGTAGAGTTTAAAATTAAGTAAATGAAAAATTACAATGACATACTGGTAAAATTTTAACATATGTAGTACCTTAAAATTTATTTACTCTGAAAAAGTAATATACGCTATTCTTTAATTTAATTTCTTGCAAATGAAAATTTCACGTACATTCTCTATAATTTTACTATGTTTCTATATTAGGTACTTTTCATATCTGACCTATCGCCGTCATAGAAACTGATATACATTATATTGAATTCTAGTAGACGTTCTTTTAAATTTACCATATCGGGTGATAAAAATTTCTAGGATCAAATTTTTTTTCATCAATATATGTATTTTTTTATTTTTTCCCATTCGTAAATAAATAAAAATGTTAATGAAATTTTTTCATCTGACTATTAATAACTTGGTAAAATAATTATTTAAGTTTTATAATTATTTTAACATACGGTACAGTAATTTTTGATACTGTTGGTATGAAATATTACTACGTTATTATTTAATAATTTTTCACAGAATGACATTTCGTCCTCCCGTTAACATGTTTTTTGTGTTAAAAATTAACATTAAATTTTTTCAGTTTGATAGTTAATAACCGTTCAGATCATAGATAGGTAAAGAAACCACTTATTTACGATAAGTGAAAATGACATTTATATGCAAATTGTGTAAAACTGCATACATGTATACTATTGCATACTATTACCATGTCCTCTAACACAGCGGTTCTTAAACTTATGTGGTCTGGGGACCCCTTTTTTGAACAATTATTTTTCAGGGACCCCCATCCCTCATAGAAAAACAAAAAAGGTCGTCAGATACTAAGTAATCACTGATAAATTGAAATATAAAAGTACTTTATGTAAATTAATTGTTGCCAAAAATGTTTCACGGCCCCCCGTAAAAGTTTGGCGGCCCCCCGGGGGTCCGCGGACCCCAGTTTAAGAACCACTGCTCTAACACATAATTTACTGACTAAAATGCCAATAGAGTATGCATCCAATATAGATAAAACTTATAAAGTAATAATTTACAATAATTTGTGAGTACTATATATGACATAATGACATTACGTTTTAACACATTAAAATGCACATTCAATATACATGAAGCGTATAATTATTTTTTTTAATTAGACCATAAATACTATGTATATGACATAATAAAAATCTTGTGCATATGGAAAAGAGCGTAACAAAAATGCGAAGGCTATTAATAAATACAGCCCGTTGTTTTCGTATAGTTATTTTTGGATACTTGAATACTTGTAATTCTTTATATAATAATACTTCCTTATTTAACTTGTGGCTTAGTCATATATTTCACGTCACTTAAGTATGTTGAGTAAATTATATATCATTGTTTTAATAACTCTTCACGTTTTCTGTTTAGATTCCGAAGATGTGTGCATTAAAAAATAATAGCCTGCATTAGTTAATTTTTTTTATAAAATATTTTTAAATACAAAGGTGTATTCTGTTTCATTTAAGTTTTCGCAGTGGTTGTCGGGGATTTGACGGTACGAATCGTGTATCGTACGGTCAAATTCCCTGTCAACCACGGCAAACTTAAATGAAACAGACTATAGTTACTTGTTTTTTTTTGCCCTCCACTAAAATTCATTATATAAATCCGTCAAATTGACGGGTTCAGTAAATCTAGTGTTAAAGATATTTTTACGTATTTACTGTAAATAAAGAATTTTATAAAATGTAGAGTCCATAGTATTAAGAATGAATTTTAAAAAAATTAATAATTTTAATTATAAAAAATTTCGGTTAATTTTTTTTACAAAATAAAGTTATACAGGGTGTCTAAATACCAGGGGACACTATGGGGATCTCAGAAACTATAAGATATAGAGATTCGGTTAAATGAAAGAAAAGTTACTTTTAAGAGGGGACAGTTCAATGGTGCATTTACAATCTACGAAATTTTCATAGCCTACTAGATATTAACCAAAAACCATTTTATTCCGAAATTTTCCATCGTGAATAATTCTTAAGCGACTTAAAATTAAAAAAATGTTTCAAGTAAATGCTGTAGGGTTTAGTATAGCCTATTTAAAAATATTTTTGTAGTTTCCAGAAAACTCGTAGTTTTTGAGATATGATACTAATGTTTTCTTAAATAGAAGCAATATGAAATTTTGTAATTTTTGAACAGAAAATTTTATTACCTTTAAAATGATATGCAACTTGATATACTTATTTTTCAAAATATCTCAAAAAATGATCAAAAATTATTTATTTATTTAATACACTGTATCATCCTAAGATGCCTATATGTTAATCAACAATAAGAATAAAAAACAATTTGAAAATTTACTTGTTAGCTAACATATTTTTTTAGTTATTTAATACACAATACCAGCCAAAGATGGCTTATGGTTATCAACAACAATATTTAAAAAAATTAAAATTTACTTTTAAGCTAAATTTTATTTATGAAAAAAAACATATTTTCTCTTCTTGAAAACCGTCAACATTTGTCCAGAATATTTTTCTTTATCTTGCTTTGTTTTTGAAATATTAGCCTGAAGCCATTAAAATGGAACATCCTGTATATTAAATAAAAGACGTGAGCAAAACATTTTCTTCTTTGTGTAACCTTAATCTTCAATATATTTTAACCGCGACACTACACAAAAAAACGTTCATGATTAATTCCTAATGTTTGTTTTTAGCATATCTTTTTCGTATACAAAACAAGAACCTAAAAACCAATAGTCTTACCATGAAATAGGTCTTCAGCAGCTGATTCAGCTGAGAACATACATATTAATGACAGATAACTGTAAATTACATTTTTATTTCTGAGAATAAATTTATTTGATAAATGTTATTCTAAATATACAATCTCTATTTATGTATCCATTTATTTTTTATATAACACACGTGGTGATTTTATATATGTACGTATATCTAAATCTTTCTTTTTTATTTGAACTACGGGTTCAAAATCTGGACCAGTTTGAATTTTATTGCATTGCATTATAACAGTTTTAAATAGATGAAAAAAATGCCGAAGTTGAAGCATATACATATACTAAACTAGCTGTCACTCGCGACATAGTCCACGTGGTAATATAGATTTCTGTTATGGTAGTCAATAAAACAGTTTTTTAGTTTCGCATTTGCACGCTAGATGTCACTACGCCAAAGAAGTATAATCTATCATTTTTTTGTGAATTTACAAAGTAGCCTATGTCCGGTTTAGACATGAAAAGGTAATAAACAGACAGACAAAAACACTTTCGCAATTATAATATTAGTATGGATTATTAGGCTTTATCAGTTATTTATGATGGCATTTTGAGACTTCAGTTTTATTAAATAAACTAAAATACAAAACTTAGAATATTAGGCTGTATTTTCTGAAGTTGGACTATCAACCGTTACAATATAAAATAGTTCCCACCGATTACCGTTTTTCAATAATACCTGAAAATTTAACTTATATTATGCTCATACATACATAACGATTTTCAGTATTTACATAGTAAAAGACATAAATCTATAAACATTTATACGAGGTTTTAAGTTTATGTGTAATTTGTATTAAAGAAAGAAAAATGAAAACGTCAAAACAGAAATAGCGAGAGCTACCGGTGCGTTCAACTCAAGCTCGCGTCGTCAGCTGGATTCACTCGTGTTAATTAAAAATACAGACAGTTTACTGAACTTATCACAAAGTGTAAATACATCTCTAACGTTTAATATACATATAAATGTCCTTTATATCGACTGCAGCGTCTTTAATGTCCTGATGCACGCTAGGATTATTTCTGATAATTATTTATCAAACTAATTTTTATAGATCAAGAATTATTACTAAAATATATTAACAAACGATTGCAAATAGTATCGATAATTGAAGCTTATTATTATCAGAAGCAATAAGCTATAAATTCTTCCCGAAAAAAAATTACATATACATAAAAGAAATTCAGGGAATTTAGTTGAAAGTCAGGGAATTTAAAAAAAATAGAAAATCACACAAATTCTCGCAAATATTTAAAGGGTGACGTTTTTTTTTTTATGTTTTCTTAGGTTTTTTATCTAAATTTTTTACAGGGGAAAACAGCAAAAATTCTCCTGGAAAACCGGGAAAAGTCAGGGAAATTAGTTGTAGAGAAATACTGGTCACCCTGAATATCGAACTAACCACTATTTTCATATGAATCAGTAAAAAATAACTGATTCTACAGTTAACAATATGTTACAAAGGAATCAATGAAGTAATCTCTCCCTAGTGAAAAAAGAAGATATTGATTGAATATCAGATCACAGCTTTAGAAGTTGTGGATGGCATGAGAGAAAGTCACTTCGAAACGTTAAATTGTAAAAAAATACAAACCTGAGGACAGTTTTTTATTATTAACATACAGCTTATATATAAGTCAAATATTCGGTTCTTTTGTGAGATGTAACTTGCGTGCGCGAATTAGAATGTTAAAATTTACAACGCCAAAAAATGTATTATTATTTTTTTAATTTCATCTTCTTCTTCTGTTGGCATTCTTGAAATTTCATCTTATTACTTATTTTTAGTAAAATTTCAATGAATATACAAAAAATTCGATAATCTCTTTTTGGTGGTTTATATTGAATTTAGTTCAAAAAATAATATGTTAGGAGGATCTCATCAATCATAAATCACAATGCACTACAGATTGTTTGTTCCGCATTTGAGTGAAAGATATCAAAGTTATCTTTCATCGTGTTTACATTCGTGATGATAATAGAAATGCAACACTGTATAGTGGAATAATGCTAAAATAAATATTTACCATAATCCATTTTATAAGGCAGTTGTAAAATGATTAAATTTATCTATAAAATAAGTCACCTTTAAGGCTGAACATGCTATTTGAATTGCCATAAGAATTACTATAGAGAAATTACGGTTTTGCATTCTATGTTCAGCTATGACCAGTATTAATAAATCATTTAGGAAAAAATACACTAATAAACTAGATTAATTTTTCTATGTCATGACATACATAATTTTTCAATTTAATTTTTTTATATATTAATAAAAAAAATCTGAAAATTTTGTGTATATTTCTTGATATGATAAAACTCAATATATAACAAAAATTCTTAAAAAAAATACGGAAAAAAATATATCACGACATAGATATTTGTTTAAGCTTTCTAATTTTATAATAATTCTGCAATTTTCATTTGAAAATGTTGAATGCAAGCCTTAAAACATAAGAACTATTTCTATCCTTTGTAGCTTCATCTCTGTTTAATTTCGAGAATATTCCATTCCTTATATCTGACAGTTTGAATTTGTATTTGTTTCTATGGTAATATTTTCCCCTCGGGGCTAGACTTGTGCAAATGATTTTTGTTTTCTACGGTGGCGACATCTCGTAGAATTTAGTTTCGGAAAAATCGGCATGAACAGCCTTAAATATACAATGTTAGGTTTCCGAAGTGTTAAGTTTGGGTTCATAGTTTACGAATTTTTTGGTGTATTTTTTTCGAAAAGTGCCATCAAAATTGGAAAAAATCCAATTTGAATAGTTTTTTCTTGCTAGTTGGTTAATTTTAAAAAGATTTTGTTATTATATTTTTTTTGCAAAATGCAACCCGAACTAGTTATCTATTAATGAAAATTGCAATACAAAAAAGCAATAAAAAAATACACTGATTGAAAAATTAGTATACTTTGTATTATGCTTATAACTTTTGACAGCACAACTTTTCAAAAAAGTCACCAAAAATTTTTGTACATACGAAATTTCGTAGACCTTTACTGCCGTACTAATGAGTATAATATATTTTTTAAATGTTAGGAAGCACTGGTTTAAAATGCAACATCCAACACAATATTATACATTTTTTATTTGATATATTATGTACCTACCTATCATTATAGAAATGAACAAAATGTATTTTTCTTTTGCTCAAAATCAAGTCACGATTTTCATCTTTTCCGGGTTACAGATTTGGTCATAGCTGATAATAACAAGTTTAATTTGGTACATAAAAAACTGTCTACTTACTCCATTTGCCAGTGTATTGTTTATAGCAATTGCTTCAAGTCCAATGTCATAATTTAATGTTCACACTATTTTATATTTAATCAGTTTTATTTATAGAAAAATACGAATTTCTTTTCTATTTGATTGATGAAGTTTTGATAAAAAAAAGAACATTACAATTCAATATTTCATTTATTTATCAACAATCAACAAACCGAAAACAATTTCGTATCTCTTATTTGACTTTTCATTCTTTCTTAGCTGCTAATTTTGTTTGCATCAAATCGAATATTTCATAAATTCTACTAATTTAAAATTCAATTAAATATATGATCAAATCTACCTTTATTTTCGAATTAAAAACTATAATATATAAATAATTAACATAATGATAAAGTAAAGGTGTGTAAAAAGAATCTATAAATTTGACAGACAACCTTATCGATAAAAACGATTAGTCATTATTTTTTATTTATCTTTTTATATAATCATTTCAATATCAATTACAAATTATTATCAAACAAAAAAGTATGCAGCTGTGATTTTTGTTTATTTATTTTAAACATTCAATGCATATTATATTTGTCTATGCAAACATTAAAAGTAGCGATATTATGATTCCATTGTAGTTTTTTTACAGTTTTAGTTTTGCCTGATTTATGTCGTTTTGATAATACAGTCGGTTATAACGACATCGGTTAATACAACATATATTGATTTTAATGTCTTAAAATAAAAGTCCGACTGAATCCCATATCAATTTTTACGACTATCGGCTTTTATGACCTTATATGACTGATCCTTTAGATGTCGTTATAACCGATTTCTACTGTATAATAAATAAGTAGAATATTTAAAAAAATATGAATTAATCAATTTCGATATATTTATCTCTTTCAATTTCTTTCCTATTCTCTTCAATTCTTTCTTTTTATATCAATTCAGTGATAAATTAAGTAAATTGAAAAGAAAAATGACAAATTCATTTAAATTTTATTTCCATTTTCTGTATAGTGTCAGTATTATTAAAATAAATTTTAGAAGGACGATAAATTTATATGTTATTCTATTATTTTTATACAGAATTCATACCAATTTAGATATAGTGTTCGTTTTCTTCAATATGCTAAATGAAAAGGATGTTATTTAAAAAATCGTATTAAAAAGCCCCAGAAAAAAGTTATATGTTTTATATATACAACTAGCTGACCCGGCCACGCGTTGCTGTGGTTAACCTATACTTTAGCAACATGTGATGGTTATGCTATTAAATTGTAGGTTATATGAAACGTTTGGAAGTTTGACATAGCGCCATCTATTGAATACTTAATCAATCCAGTCAACAGATGTCACCATCTGTTAGAATCGTTTGGAGCTAACAGATAAAGACAAATAATTTGCAATAAAATAATATTGCGATCATAAATTGAGATGTAAGCTATCCTATCTTTCAAGTTGGATCAAACTGCACACGGTGTACAAATTTGATTAAAATCGGTTAAGTAGTTTAGGAGTCCATCGCGGACAAACATGTGACACGTAATTTATACAGGGTCCTCCAATAGTGCGTCCGGCATTGTTTTACGCCCAAACTATTGAAGATAGAGAGTTAGGATAAAAATTTTATTATATATATCGACCCTAAAGAATTTCAGGAAAATATTTTCAACCCCCTAAAACCGCTCCTTGGGGGGTAGTTTGAGGGGTACATGCCCGTTTCTCAGTAAAATCAAATGGAATGGTATATCAAAAAGTACATATTTGTAAAGATAATGAAAAAATAAGAAACTTTCGTAAAACAAAAATTTTCATACTTTCAATTGTTTAAAAAATATGGCGACTTGTTATCAAATTTTAGAATTTTACTCAAAGTGCTCTAATTTCGTTAAATATTTATGGAATTTTATTATTATTTTAAATTTAGAGAGTAGAAATAATGAACTTTGTAAAGATGTATGATTATTTGAGATTTTAATAGTTTAAAGTGTCATACTCGACATACCAAAAATTGAAAAGTTCAATTAGGGATAATTCAAAATTTTTAAATACAATGGTATATCAATTAGTACTTTTTCTTAGAGAAGATATGTAAATAAACAGTTTTTGATAAAAAAAAATTAAAATTAAAAATTTTAATTTTCAGTTTTCAATTTTAAAATTATAATTTTAAATTTTAAATTTTCTGAACAAAAGTTGTTTATTTACATATCCTTTTTAAGAAAAAGTACTAATTGATATACTGTTGTATTTGAAAATTTCGAATTATCCCTAGTTGAACTTTTGAATTTTTGATATATCGCGTATGACACTTTAAACTATCAAAATCACAAATAGTCTTACATCTTTACAAAGTTCATTATTTCTACTTTCTAAATTTGAAAAAATAATACATTTCCATTAATTTTTAACGAAATTATAGCACTTTTAGTGAAACCCTAAAATTTGAGAACAAGTCGCCATATTTTTTAAACAATTGAAAGTATGAAAATTTTTGTTTTACGAAAGTTTCTTATTTTTTTATGATCTTTACAAATATGTACTTTTTGATATACCATTCTATTTGATTTAACTGAGAAACGGGTATGTACCCCTCAAACTACCCCCCAAGGAGCGGTTTTAGGGGGTTGAAAATATTTTCCTGAAATTCTTTAGGGTCAATATATATAGTAAAATTTTTATCCTAACTCTCTATCTTCCATAGTTTGGGCGTAAAACAATGCCGGACACACTATTGGAGGACCCTGTATATATTAAGATATACGTAGTTTTGGGCGCTGAAAGAATTTTTTCTATCATTAAAAAATATATCAATTTTGAAAGTCTTCATAGGTTGTTATTATTTTTTTACTTTTATTGTTAAATTTAAGGTTTTTTCCTTTAATTACAAATAAAAATGTTGATGCAGCGATACAGATAAAAGAAAATTTGAGAGAAAAGTATGATCTACAAAAATCATCCATTAATTTAAAATTGATACACATTTTCGTCGGGTTATGAGTAAAAAACCCTTTTTTAATTTGTGGGCTTGTGTAATTTATGAATTCTTATAGTTTTCAGGATACTGAAAATGTAGGTACACCCTAAACCTAAGAGTAACCGCGGAAACGTCAAACTAACCTATAGGTATAGCGAGTAAAATAAACGTTTATTATGATTTAAAATCTCACATGAACTATAATTACAAATATACTTTATATAATACGTTACAATATCTATTACTCATCTATTTCAAATAGATGTAACACTTATTTCAACGACATAAAAAACAACTTTCAAAAATCACGTCCAAAAATAAATTAATATCTTGTACGACATAAATTTTCATTAAACATTCAGAAAACTCGTAAAAAATGATCAACAACTTACCTTATAAGTGTTTACAGATAAAAAAATCTTAACCGACATTAAACATTCCAGAATAATAATCTAAGCACGGACACCTGCGCGCGTATTCTGAATTAGCACTTTATCGCCACGTTTGTCAATAATACAACCAACTTATTGGTTTTGGGTATATCCTCATTGTGTACATAATAAACCAGTGGCGTCGATATTTCGCATACAATTTAAATCATAAGTATAAATTAAATACTCATAAACAGTCACACTTTATCGCCACGTTTATCAATAGTTTCTACAACTCACTGATTTAAGTGTTAATATTATATAAACCCAAGCTTCCCAGCTAAGGTGCCTCAATACCGAGACTAGAACGAGACAATATCTACTTTATTTATGTCTCGTCGAGTGTCTCGATTTAAAAAAAAATTCAATAATTAGTAAATTTTACTTGGTTGTATATTAGACGAAACCTAGACGAGATAGCTTTAATTTTCACGAAACGAGACTGTCAGTTTTTATATTTGAGATCAAGACGAGACTCTCAGCTTCTCTCGTTACGTCCTACACAGTGTTCTTGTTCGATTATGTAATTATTAATTCTTTTTGTAAAAGTTTGTTTTAATGTCAATGATAAATATTATAGATAATTTTTAAAAAATAACAAAATTAATGTTCAAATATGTATCAAAATTAACTTTATTTTCACTATTATTACCTGCCCCACGGATGCCACAATTAGCCCCAAAGATGTATAAATTGTAGCGTCTTTTTTTTAAGAAAATGTCTGGTGTAAAATATATAATTTAATTTTGATTTTATTTCTTTTCGGTATAATACAGAAGTAGTTATGCTATCGACAGTAGATTTATAGTATTTTTTCTAAAAATTGTTACAAAAAACCCCTTGCTCCCCTATTACAAACGTTAACCTTCTATTTTTGAAGACAATACTTACTAAACCGGAAACGAATGTTTATTCTTAAATCAATTTATCTACAAATTAATTATTTTATATATTTTTTTTCAACAAATTAACAAAATATTATTTCTTCATTTAACTTCTAAAAAAATCAAGTTTTTATTTCTAAAGGTTTTTATTTATTATCACTTATCCATTCAAATGAATATCACATTATTTATATTATAATGTAAAAATTGTATGGGATTGAATTTTGAAGTACATACATTTATAAAAACTAATGACCTTTATTGTGAAGATTTTGACGATGCAAAAACTTAATTAACACATGGAAGTATTCGACTAGAAAAAAATATTCCATAGAATGTTAAACGTAGGCGTTTCATGTTTCTCTTTACATGTACAGCATTTGTATTTTATAAATCTCTACGTGAAATCATTAATTATAATGTAATTGACGTATATTATTTATTATAACTCATATTATGCATGTTTGTATATAAATAATTTACATATTAATATTCATATTGATAAATAATTATTATCATTACCGCTATTTTTCTCAATAATGAAGCTTGCAGTAAAGAATGTTATTATTATTTACATTTGTATACAGGGTGAGTCATATCAGGTGAAACAAACTTGAATAGCGTTTTGAGAAAAATATTTTAAGAAAAATATGTGTCCGAAAATACTTCATGAAGGAGTTACAGATCCCCAAAAATTTAACCTAAAATTAGTTTTAATTTATTATTTTAGAATTTAAATTTAAACCATTATTGACCTGAAACAGAAAGATCGAGTGAATTTTTAGAAATTGGAGATTTTTTTTTCATTAAAAATGCGATCGCAAAACTTCTCGTATCTTTGATAATAAAACAACTCATAACAAAGATACAACGCATTTTATTCATTATTCAATAAAAATCACAATGGCCATGGAAAACTAAAATATGTTTAGGGAAAACTAGAACATTCACTCTAGTGCAATATTAAATTCAAGTAAGCTTTGGAAAAAAGAATGGTTGATGTTTGAAATTTTTATATTTGTTAAAATTCGTTGTTTATTTTGTTAATGTATATAACAGCAATGATTGTTTTAGGGAGGGAGATTGGGCGACTGCCCGGGGTGCCAGTTCAGAAGGGGCGACGGACGGTCATGACAAAAAATGCTAAACGTAGGAAAATTTTTAGAATATTACTGATAAAATCAAAAGACCCACTGGCCCCACGCATCCCTGGTCTAAAAAAATCAATTATTGATACTGGAAATTGATAACAAATGTTAATACTAAACTGGGTATCAAATTTAATAACTGCATCGCAATGGGATCTCAAAACATTAAATAAAAACTAATTTTAGACAAAATCTTTGAGAGTCTGTAGCTCCCTCACGAAGAGTTTCCGGACACATGTTCATAAGATCTTTTTTACTTAAAATATTTTTATCAATCAACTGTCGAAATTTGTTCCACCTGATATGACTCACTCTGTATAGAAAACGCTATAACTTCATAACCTGTTTTTAATATTCGAAATTATATAGAAAAATATTACAGTTCAATAACAAATACCTTCTGATTGAACATTATTATGTTTATCAATTATCTATATGTTCAAGATGTATAGAATTTAACTACGGTATATATGGAAATCAATGAAATTTCTGATGCATACAAATATTTGTTCTCATGTTAATATTATGTCAAACTCGCAAACTTGTACATTTGAAACATGATGCAAAATTAATTAGTTGAGTTCAGTCAAAAGAAGACAAATTATACGGAAAATATGATATAGCTTGGAATGTTTTGGAACATTAAATTCATATTGATATTACAAGAATAAATGTAAATAAATACAATTTTGCTGTAATATAAACAAAAGAGCAAATATTGATATATGTCTACGAGGTAGATTTTTAAATAAGTTTTCTGTTTATTTTATTATATTTATTAATAATTACATTTGCTACAGAAGAAATATCGAATAAAAAAAAACATTAAAATGTGATCTAAAAATATAAAAACGTTTTTCTTTTATTGAAGAACGTAATAAACGTGAAATTTAAAAATGTGATATTAAAAATAACAATATACAAAAATAATGTGTTTAAAAAGTGACCATATAAAAACTTAAATAATGACAAACCACACTCAATATGCTGGAACTTGTCAAAAGAAATCTACAAATTCATTTACCTCATGCTGGCGGGCCACACAAGACAAAACGCCCAGGCTCTTGGACAGGGAGCCCCAAAACAGGGGGAGGTGGAGGCCTCAAGAGATTGCCACCGTCAGGGTACGATGTTCATAAGAGAAGTGATGCTAAAGGAGATCAAAGACCTAGAAGTTTGTTATGTGTGTTCAGAAACCCTATTAATAGTGCTCCTTCGGCGCCACATGGTCCGAGTAATACGTGGAAGTTTCATAGACCCCCAAGACCCCATAGTGTTGGCGCACGGATTAACCATAATAGCGAAAGGTTGTGTGTTTAAATATTTTATTTATTAATATAATTTTTATTTGTTTGGGATTCTCCTGGATATAGATATCAATTGTTTCATCATTATGTCTATTTATAGAAGCTTTTATTGAAAAATTACAGTTTCATTTTATGTTTAGGATCTATATGAGAGCTTCTGAAGAAAATGTCCTATTCCGATATTCGGAAATGAATATTTTCTCTTTTGAATTTTTCTAATTATTTTTTAGAGAATATTATTATCTATAACAATGGCTGACAGCTATTTTGTGTATGAAAAACATCTTTTCAGCAATTATCTTGACAGTAATTATTATTTTCGAAAAAATATATGAAATAAGTAAAAATTTATTCATTACTCTGTTCACAGAATTTATTTTACGAGCCATACATACGGTGAAATTTACCGAACTATTAAATTTTATCACGCGCAGTTGATTTTAGTACCATTTCGCCAATTTTCATTGGATTACGTTGAAATTTTAACACAATAAAGAAGATAGATAAAGCTACAAATTTAGTGAATAACATTAAAATTGGACAAAAATTGTTTGTGAAACAGCGCTTTGAATTTTGAAAATTGCCGAATTTTTGCTAAAAAATCGATTTTTTTCGTTTAAAACATGATTTTCGAAGGAAAAACTTTATGAATGTTTATAATTTAAGGCTTTTTAGTTTAATTACGGCCCATAGCTTCATTCTGAATGATCTTTAGTTGAAGTCATAGATTTAAAATATATATATACGTATTTGAATGTTTGCATATCGAAAAAAACAATTTTTTGCAATATCGTAAAAACAAGAGCTAAATGGTGGTCATATTTAGATTCAGCGTGTCCAAATTACCCTTAAAAAATTGTTGTATACCCTGCAGCAAACAAAAAAAATTTTGTCGGCCTGTGTAATTTATGTTCTATTCTTGATTAAGTTAAATTAGTATTTATTTACTCTATTTTGAAAAGTATATGAAGTCCGTTGGCATCCATTACAAAAGCTGTTGTATTTTAAACCTCCTATAATTCGAATCAAGGCGTATGTATTATATGTATGTTCACTGTTCACAAATGCAAATATTCACGATGCGTGTATCGTTTATCGTACACATGCACGACATAGACAAATGTCGATTGTAAATGTTCGCCTACGTTTTCCATGTCGTCGGAAGGTGGAATATTTAAAACGAAGACATCTAACAACTTTATTAGAATTACTTCCGTTTTTACGTTAGTAAAAGATAAATATATAAAAATATTGCAACTTTAATTAATAATTGAAACGATTAAATTGTCTTTTTTACTCCGTTTTATCAAATTTGGTTGAAATAATATTTTAATTCAATAATTTTCTAGTTCTAAAATTAACATGTAATATGTAAACGAACTATACATGTATGTATATATGTGCTTTGGTATCATTATTTTCGGCAGGATTAGTTTATCCAAGTGGCATGACAATGGGCATAGGTCGAGGGATAATTTTGAAGTAATTCTTCTCTAAGCGCGTTCAGGATGAAATTTTAGTAATGTAACGGAAACAATTTAAAACCATGAAGATTTCTTTTATGATAGTTGGTAAAACATGTTTTTAGTTTTCCATTTGCACGCTAGATGTCACTACGTCAAAGAAGTATAACTTCTAATTCTCGTACATAAGTACACACACCCACTTTTTTTAATTGTTTAATTTTGAAATGAGATTCAAATTAGTCGATTCCAACAAATATGTTAGTTTTCATGGTAGTATTTCATACTTGCTAGTTTTCGTAAGAAAATTAAAACGTTCTACTCTGCGTTACAATATATGTACATAAATCGATTTATCGTTAAGTTATGTGTTATATATACGGCCAATTATGTTTTTATCTGAATTCAGTCAGTAAGGACAGCACAATCTATCACCAGACGTGGATAACTGGGAAGATAGAGATATATGTAGCTCGAGGTATAACGAATTTGTTCGTGATGAAAATCGAATCGTTTTAAATTTGAGTTGTATTTTTTAACAGTGGTAATAATACTTTGTACACTAATCATCAATGTTTTTAAACTGCTTATTTCTTAATATTTAAGTGTTTAATTAAGTGCCTTAATAACTTAAGTCACAGTTTTGATCGACTTCAAAAAGATTACCTACAAAATACTAATCTAAAATTTTGTTTTATGTTAATAACTTTGACCTATATTTTTCATTTTTTGCAATTCTAATATCCTTTCAATAGTATTTACGTGGTAGTCGATATTTGAATTCAATTTTTTTTTGCTACTGTTTAAGATCGAGTCTGTAGGTTGAAGACCAACGTATATTTGTTAATTTGCGTGTGTGTATGTGTATATGAGAGTATAGTGTTTGCTCGGATGACAGCCATTAGCAAATCTAATGGTAGATCTGTTTAAAGGCTACCTTTGAGATCGTTTTGTTCACGCCTACTTGATACTTCTCTTTGTTGGAACCACACTTTTACTTTTTACGAAACATTTTTGATGATTGGCGGATAAGTGGTGTGACAATAAATATTTGTTTATACATTTAAAACATCAACTTTTTATGTTTGAATTTTTAATATATTATATAGTTATATATACAAGAAAATCTTTCTTACAAGGTACCAAATTATATTCTTTTATCTATGAAATTGTTACCTAACGTTGTTACAATTATTTTTCTCCGCATAAATTGCACCATGAAAACATCGGCGTATCGTTCGGATTTTAAAGTAATTGTTTGGGAATTATAAAGTTAATTAACAATAAAAGTTTTTCTTGCCTTTACAAATATTTCAGTGATAATTAATTAACAGAGAAACGTCTATTTGGAATCATCATCTCTCTTACAGACCAAATTCAGTTGTAATTTAAAGCATATTTACATATTATAGATATTCAACCGAAAATGACATCCCGGGAAAAAATTGTAGATCTGCAGATATTTACTCAGATCTCGACAGATCTCCATTTTGAGACAACATATTTTTCACTGGTTTTTGATCTGTGGAGACTTGCAAAGATCTACAATAACCTACAAAGATCTAAAAGGATCTGCAAAGATCTCTAAAGATCGTTTTAGATCGTAATAGAGATTAAAACGTTGAAAAATCATTAATTTTCAACGTTACAATGATCTTCAGAGATCTTTGTAGATCGTTTTAGATCTTTGTAGACCGTTATAGATCTTTGCAAGTCTTCACAGATCAAAAACCAATGAAAAATATGATGTCTCAAAATGGAGATCTGTCAAGATCTGAGTAGATCTCTGCAGATCTACAATTTTTTCCCGGGATTTGATAAAAAATGACAGCCATTAATTTTTGATAACAATTTAGTATATGGACTAAAGTTGATTGTTACGTATTCATAACCTTTCTTGATCTAAAGTTAAAATCCATAGCAACTAAAAACAGCTAAGATTTGCTTTGCTAGTAAACACCAAGCATAGAAATATTTTGTATTTGAAAAGTATTGAATTAAAAAAAACTCAATCTAGATAGAATCTGGGACAAACGTGTGAATCTTTCTAACGATATTTTCTTTAGAAATCAACTTTTCTTTACAAATTCAGCGGAAATTTGCAAAACTTATTAAAAAATATTACATTAAAAAAATCCACTATTTTTTTCAAGAAGAATCCATATTCAAATACCTTCTTTAAGGCCGTACATGCCGATTTTTCCGAAACTAAAATCTACGAGATGGCGTTAGTAGTAAAAATCATACACGAGTCTTAGCCCTGAGGGGAAAGCATACAGAAAAGAATAAGATATATCTGTTATGATATTGTTATCTTATTTCTGTCGACAGACCGAATTTACATTGGAACAGTTGTATCATCACGCTGTTAACCATTATTTCATATTTGTTATTGACTTGACCTATTATGTTTAGTTTTCACCATTGATACATTTTAAAATGTGTAGTAGAAATGGGTTGAGAGAAGGCAAACGAAAATAATAAAAGAAAAGAATAAGACGTATATCTTATGATATTGTTATCTTACTTTTGTCACACTCAGAATTTACAGTGGAACAATTCTCTCATCACGCTATCATCCATTATTTCATATTTGTTATTGACTTGACCTATTATGTTTAGTTTTGACCATTGTTACATTTTAAAATTTGTAGTAAAAATCCGGAACGATTAGAGTCTATACGCTCCCAAATTCTACATTAGATTGATATAGTTTAATTTAAAATATAAGTACACCTGCATGTGTATGTAATTATTATAAAATGCAAATATCTTATTGATCAGGCTTCCGCGGTCTATAATTTTATAAATAAATAACTTATCTTTTATGAATTTTTTAACAAATATTTTATTTAAATAATTTGATATGTGATAATATATTGTGATCAAAAACAATCTATAACAAATACGTATTAAGGTAAATTTCGAGCCCTTTTACATAAGATAACGTAATCTCAGAAACAATGAAAAATATAATATCTTATTTGTAATCATATATATAATTAATTAAGTCAGACACGTATTTAGGAAAATTTGGGCCCTTTTTCTAAATATTTTAAATTTTTTGAAAAATAAAAAATAAAACTAGAAAGTAAATTATTTCAAACATTAACTATATAAAATTAAAGTCTGTCACGTATTAAGGTTAATTTAATGCCCTTTTTTTAAATACAACATTATTTCAGAAGCAATGCCAAATATATTATCTTAATTGTAATCATTTATATAATTAATTAAGTCAGACACGTATTTAGGAAAATTTGGGCTCCGTTTTCTAAACATTTAAATGTTTCGGATAAATAAAAAAATAACATGATATAGTAAGTTGTATCAAACATTAACTATATAAAATTAAAGTCAGTCACGTATTAAGGTAAATTTAATGCCCTTTTATTAAATATAACGTTATATCAGAAACTAAATTATCTGACTTGTAATCATTTATATGATTAATTAGTTCAGACACGTATTGAGGGAAATTTGGGCCCCGTTTTTTTTTAAATATATATTTTCGAAAAAATAAAAAAATAATATGAGATAGTAAGTTGTACCAAACATACTATATAAAATTTAATGTCAGTCGCGTAGTATGGTTAATTTATTGCCCTTTTTTATTAAAATATTGTAATGTCGGGAATAAAATTATAAAATTAAGATTATATTATCTATTAATTAGGTTTTCATTTCTTTTTTTGCTAGTGTTAAAAATATAATACATGAAAATAAGATACCTATATGGGTCAGTCCACGGTAATCGATACCAGATAGTTAAAAAAATATTTTACGAAAATGAATACTAAAATATAAAATTAACAGGCTATTTAACATCAATTTTCATAAACCAAAAGAAAATTTAAAAAATTTTGATTAATTTTCAAAATATTACAAAAAATTTAAATTTTTTTTCGAAAAAGACAACAAATAATGTGAAATCGCAATAACTTACTTGACAATTAGTGACGCTCGTGGCAAACTATTAAAAGTCTTTGACAATTACATATCAAACGTGACGTTTGACCGAATTAAAAAAAAATTACCCTCACCAAAAATAATGACTAAGGATAACCGCATTTATTATAAATTTAATGAGTCTTTTGATGTATTTGATAAATAATTGTTATAAGTATTAGTTCATAATATCAATAAGCAATTAAACACACAAATAGTACTCTTATTGTATCCTTTTATTCAACGTGTCACGACCGTCACAATTTTCTGTGACAACCGTCACAATGTTTATTGGGTAATAACCAGTTAAATAGATTACGTATTTACCTGATGCTCTTGTGTAACTAAAAATAATTTATTCGTAACATATTAAAGTATGATTATTATATAGTAACTTCAATATGAGAAGAGGTTTGATGCATAAGTAACTATATAATTAACTATATGATTAACTATATAGTTTTGTATTTATCGATGGTAGGCACAAACAGTGATTCGTGATAAATGATCTTTTTAAATCTAGAAACCAATTTTAAAAATTATATATAATATTATTATAAACTGAATAATAATAATTATTTTTACAAGAAAACATAGGCCTCGTTTTGTAAATAATATTAATTCTCAAAAAAATCTATGAAATTATGGTAAATTACATAATTAATCTGAAACAAAATAAAAAAACAAACATTGTATACTTGTATAAAAATTAACAAGAAACATTTACAACTTAATATCACAAGGATTTTTAATAGTTATTAGCTATAGAATTAAATAATCAGTTATTGAAAATTGAAATTGTACCAAGTAACAAGACTTCAAACTTCAACACATTTGTCAGGTTACAAAACATAATATGTACTGTATACTCAATGTAAAAGAGATGTGTTCATCTTTTATTTAGTTAAATAATATAACTATCCTTGTTTGTGTAAAAACTTAAACGAATTGCAATGTTGAAATATAACGATATTTCTCATTCTATCATAAAGGCAGTGTAAAGTCCAGTAAGTTATAAACTCCTCTATTACCTAAATCCAGAGCCGGCCGAACGGCCAGGCGACCCAGGCGACAGCCTGGGGCGCCAATTTCGTGGGGGCGCCAATTGTTATAAACTTATTTTCTATGTTCTGTTCTAAGGCGCCAAATTTAAGCCTTACATATTTTTTTAATAATAATTTTGATTTTTTCTGCAAAATAATAAAATAAAAAAATGCTTAATATCAAAAATAGTTTACGAAATTTCCAATCTTTGTATGTGACGTTTCTGAACACACTGAAATAATAGTAAGTGTCAAATAAAAACTGCACTATCGACATGCACAGTGACGGCTTTAGGGTGGGGGGAGATAGGGCGATTGTTCGGGGCGCCAGGCCGAGAGGGGCGGTGGAAGACCACAATAGCTTTTTTAAATAAGTTTAAAATCCAATAATGTTCTTCAGCAATTAAAAGTGTGTAATGACAACATTGATTACTCAACTCTACATTTTTTAATCATTAATTTTAATACATTTTTTTTTTCAAATTAGGTATCACTGATTTTTTTTTGTCCGTCAGACTTTTTTTTGTCGTTCGCCATTTTTTTTGGGGGGGGGGGCGTCAAAAAAAATCTCGCCTGGGGCGCCAGAATCACAAAGGCCGGCACTGCCTAAATCATTGATACAAAGTTGAAAACATACAATACGAAGTAAAAAAATGAACACAAACATACGCAATCTATAGATATTTTTAAATATGTATTATATGATGATAATCGCAGAATCAAAATAAAATATAAGTACCAATATTATAATAATATTTTAAATTTGAGAATAATCTATATATTAAACTAAACAGAAACAATGGCCTTATTAAAATTAAAGAGTCCCTTTCTCATACTGCGGCTGCGTATTAAACCAAATATAAAAATTAAGTCAAGAATGAAATCAAATTTTTTTACTTCATATTTTGATGAAACCTGCACCAACATGTTCCATGAAAAACGATTTTCTCGATATTCTCGCGCCCCCCATTCAGTTTTATCACGCCCCCCTAGGGGGGCGCGCCCCACAGGTTGAGAATCGCTGACATACACATTTGTATTCTTTAAATGATAAAATAACATCTAAGTTTTTCAAATTATTATTGTAAATTTTCATAATTCAGTCTTCAAATTTTAATTAATATGCGTCTGAACTATTTTTTTATTGGTTAAATTATGTCCAAGGTTTCCTATACTGTTTATGTGAATATGTTATTTTAACAGTAGGGGCCTCAAATATTACTTAATACGCCTCTGTAGTATTTTTTATTAGTTAAATTATATACAATATCTCCGTACGGTCAGTGTGAATGTTATTTTAACAGTAGGGGCTTTAAATATCACTAAATACGCGTCTGGACTATATTTTTATTGGTTAAATTATATTTAAGGTGTCCCATGCAGTTTATGTGAACATGCTATTTTAACTGTAGGGGCCTCAAATATCATTAAATACGCGTCTGGACTATATTTTTATTGGTTAAATTATATTCAAGGTGTCCCATGCAGTTTATGTGAACATGTTTTTTAACAGTAGGGGTTTCAAATATCACTAAATACGCGTCTGGACTATTTTTTTATTGGTTAAATTATATTCAAGGTGTCCCATACAGTTTATGTGAAAATGTTATTATAACAGAAGGGGCCTCAAATATCACTTAATACGCCGCTGGACATTTTTTTTATAATTAATTTATTTATATGCAACGTCGAGACAATTTTTTAAATTGATTAATTATAATTACAATCTTATGTAGATTTCTGTATTGTACTTGTGAACTTTTTTTCCCAGTTTTTGTTGTAAATATAAACCTAAAAAATTAATAGTTATGCACGAAATTTTTGAAATAATGCATTATTTTCACCATTATTAATTATCTTGAATGTAATGAAAAATTGTGATTTTTGCATTATTATTTTCAAATCAGTGCAGTAATGCACCCATATTTTCATTACCGATAGTTTTTGATAATGCATAATGTGCATTGTGAGATAATGCATTACTTTTAGTAATGCATTACGAAAACAATGCATTATTTTACAGCGCTGTTTATAACTCATTGACAACTGATACAAATGTGATAAGAGATGAATATAGCGAGTCGATATACTTGAAATACTGTTCTGTTATTGGTCAGAGTAATGACAATGGGATATTCTCGAAATCAGACAAAGTCCGCGATACGAAGGATGGTGATATTTTTTTTATTTTCAGTAGTTTTCAATATTTTCAAAATGAAAATTGTAAAAATTATTATAAAATTAGAAAGCTTGAACAATTACCTATGAAACGGCTTTTTATTTTTTCCACATTTTTCAAGAATTTTGGTTATATATTGAGTTTTATCATATCAAGAAAAATACACACATTTTCAGAATTTTTTTATTAATATTTAAAAAAATAAAATTGAAAAATTTGGTATGCCGAATCAAAGAAAAATTAATCTAGTTTATCACTGTATTTTTTCCTAAAGGATTTAATAATACTGGTCAGAGATGGTGTTGAATTACAAAACCGTAATTTCTCTATAGTAACGCTTATGGCAATTCAAACAGCACGTTCAGCCTTAACATTTTCACTCAACAAAGAAAGAGAACAGTAAATGCAAAACGCTTCCTTCTACCACCCATTATATTTTAGTACTTTTTAACGTCATTTCTCCTAAAAGACGTCCCATGTTCTTCAAGCATACTTATCGCTAAATTAAAACGGATGTAACGACATTTGTGTTAATTATTTCACATATAATTTTCCTTTATATTAAACGCAATTACTTTCTATTGACATCTGCGTGTAGCCTGGTTACTTCTTTGGGTACCTGCATTTATCCTTAATAATATTAATCGAAGCCAGCTGTGAACTGTATATGGCATACGCGTGACATAGATTCTTCACAATAATTTATACAACTGTAACGAGTAACGGCTGCATTTTATTAAAGATACATGCGTATATGCAACTTATGATAATTATGATGGTAAACAAGATATAATATGGTGTGTCCAGATGCATATCAAAGAATTGGTGCTTTTTAAATTTTGTCTAAGGACTAAGGATAAGGGAAACAAAAGGAGGTGCGGGTAGATAAGAGCAGTTTTTCACTTCACTGATGTGTTAAAACGAAGTACCTATCATATATAAAATATGTTCGGTATATATTATTGATATGTCCTTATGTTAAGAACATTTATATCTTATAACTAAAATGATAAATTATATAAATCACACGTCAGAAAGAGCGATTTTGATTTTAATTCTTTTGATTTTTTTATGTTTCTATGTATGAAATTAGAATTATGAAAGTCTAGTCTTAAAAATTTTGAGTTTTAGATTTAGTTAAAAGTATGTTTATTATATTGAAAATTATGTGAAAAGTTAATTTTTTTAAACCGCAGGTCTGTATCTCAAACCGTTCTTGAGATATAGCCTCTGAAAGTTTCTTTTTTTGTAATTTTTGAAGAAAAAAAATGGCCAAAACTTTTGAACGTGTGGTCGGAATTGATTTTCGTTGGTGGATTTGAAATCAGCGTGTCAAAATCTATATAATGACATGTATAATACTTCAAAACTCGACAAAAAATTTTTTACGAAAAATCGACCTTAAAAAAATGTCGATTTTTGGCAAAAAAAAATTGTATCTGATTTTAAAGTATTATACATGTTTTTATATAGATTTTGACACTCTGATTTCAAATTCGTCGACAAAAATCAAATCCGTCAACAAGTTCAAAAGTTAAGGTCATTTTTCTTAAAAATTTTGAAAAAATTGAAACTTTGAGAGGCCATATCTCAAGAACGGTTTGAGATACTGACCTGTGGTTTGAAAATTTCAATTTTTCACGTCATTTTCTATTTAATTAACATACTTTTAACGAAATCTAAAATCCAAAAAAAATGTTGTCTAATTTCATGATTAAATTAAAAGAAATGTCAACTTAAAGGTAAAAAAGTAATTAAGAAAGTTATGATACTGTGTTAACAATAATTTTATTTCTTTTTTTATTTAATTTTTCATTTAAATCACATTTTTTTAAATATAAAATTCAAACTATATAATGAGTGTAATTTACATGAAATCACGGCTAGTAGGGCGATTGCTCCCTTCCCTCTCTCCTAAATGGGCGCCTATGAGCCTTATGAAAACAGATCATTTTAAACTGTTTCATGAAAAATATTATAACATATCCCAAGATGCCCATCTACATAAAAGTAATTAACAAAGTACCTACATAATAAATGCGTGTAAAATTAATTAAATTAAATATAACACAAAACAAGACAAACACAGACATATTATAAACTAGATGTGAGGCTTTTAGAAAACTAAAATCGCATTTAAAGTACATAATATAAAGGATTTTTTATATCGAACATGTTTTTTTTTGTCATGAAGATGTAAGAAAAATCGTGGGATGAATGAAATCGTTTTGCGACAAAACAAATGACTACCAAATTTGTTAAGAGATGACAAAACCGTGAAAAAGATGTTGGTGTGAAAATCATTTATAAATAAATTGTCTTTAATGTAGTCAAACTAGATAAAATTTTATAGGGCTTGTCAAAAACATATAGCCTTTAAAATCATTTATCGTTAATTCAAATACAATTCGTATGGAAATATTTTGATAAAATCAGAATTTGTGTTTATAGTTTGTTTTAAACGATATTTGAAACATTATTAAAATAATATTATTATAATTTTGTTGACTAGCCTTTTATCATTGAATAGACTGTTAACATTAAAGGCCTCTTTGAAAGTATACATACACTGTCTGCATGGAGTACGAATATTATGATAGGCTTACGTCATTTCTAACTTCACCTGGTAATTAATTCTTAGATTAGAAAATACATTTACAGTTATTTACATACATAGGTAGATTGTAAATAATTTTCATTACAAGTTTGGAATCTCAATTTTATGTTTGTAATGAATTTAAAAATAAATAGTTATTCAGTTTTTTAATCTTGTTTTTACTGTAAGTAATATATGTTATTTTTGATGTCAAAAGACAATTTTTTTTGTTTGTTCTTACTTAACTAACATAAATATTAGTTTTTTTTATTAAAATATGTTTAGAATTATTTATCTTAAAAAAATATTAAAAATGTACAAATAAAAAAAATTTGCGTCAGTGCTCACGCCTTTCATATATGTATAAATGATTAAATGCTAATTATTAACCCTTAGCTGCCACTGTGGGGGTACCAGGCGCCCCACATTGTTTCAACTTCAATATAAGGTGTTTGGATTTAACATGTTTTTTTTATTTTTTAAATATATTAAATATTATATTTTTTATTAAATACATAATCAATTGGAGTGCATTCCGTATCGTTCGAAGATGATAGAGGAATTTTATTGAATTAAAATATTCAATAGCTTACGAGTAGTTAGCATTTTTGTGTCTGGGGTACGAAGTGACCCCAGTGGGGCAGGTATGTTGTTCTAGAGAAGTGGAGCAGCTAAGGGTTAATAATACTATAGCTTAAAAACAAGACTTATTAGGGTTCCGTAGAAAACTAGTAAATAAAGTACAAATCGTCTCAAGCGGTATTGTCTCCATCTTTTCTCATCCAAATTCAATCCAATCTCGTCTTGGTCTCGTTTTGAGATCGAATAACTGCTCATCTTGAAGTGCAGCATTAAAATCATATACTTATCTATATGTAGGTATAGTATATCCGATAAAAAATGTTGTAGACGATTATAATATTGTCATAGGTGGGCATTAACTCGTTAATTCGTTAATCGTTAATTAACAAAGTTAACAAAATGGTTAACGGATTAACTTTTAAGTTAACTTAAAAAAATGTTTACGTTTTTGTTAACTTCCGTTAACATTGGTTGTTTGATGAAAAGTACATAAGAAAGTTGTCGAAATAGCTAAAAAAAAAAGGTCTTCAAACATTTTGGATGGTTAACTGTTAACTGTTAACGGTTAACTTTCGTTAAAATTTCAAATTTTCGGTAACTTCCGTTACATTTTCGGAATTTTAACGGTTTAACGGTTAACGAAGTAAACTTTTTTATTAACGGATTAACGAAGTTAACTTTTCGATTAACTGTGCCCACCTATGAATATTGTATAAAATCTTATATGATCATAATAAATGATAATATTTTTATCGGGTTAGTAGTTACCGGTTCAAGTCCATTTTAATTGTATATAACGATAAATTATAAATAGCTTTCAAACATATTATGTTTGTTTATAAATATAAACTTTTGTTTACCAAACAGTGGATGACGTGTTTTTGTATATACTTTCTGTCTTAAATAAATCATTTAACTGTTTTGATTTGTACTGTGTTTGTTTAAAAGATACAAGTATTATATTTATACGCTCATACTTGATTCAATTATATTATAAAAATAAGTAACTTGATAGTTTTAATACCAGTGAAATATTAATTATATCAATAAGTATGTTAAGTTAACTTAATCGTGTTAGGTTTCTGAATAACATATTTAAAAATATTTATTTTATATTTCTTTAAAAAAAATCTTATTAACTTCCCAATAGGGAGTTATTGTAATTGGTCCGAAAATCGAAATCAAAAATTTTAACATATTTTCATGTTTCAAGGGCATTAGAGTATATTGACACTATTTTCAGAAAAATGTCTGTGTGTGTGTGTGTGTGTGTGTGTGTGTGTATGTACGTACGTACGTACGTGTCATTTTTTTCCGGGACGAAATCTCGCGAACAAAAAATGCTATTGACTTCGTTGGGGTGCTAATCGACGCGTCTTGACGTGAATATGATCTGAAAGAAAGGATTTTTCGAAATTCAACCCCTACGGGGGTAAAAAGGGTGTTTTTTTCATTTTTATTTTTTTTCTTGGTCGAATTTAGTCGGAACTTAGAATAAATACTATACAATACAAATAATGAAACGTGTATTTCAGTATTTATTTTTTATATGGGTCCAAACAGCCATTAAAGGGATGAAAACCACCATCAAAATTTGAATTTCATACTAATAAATACATTTAATAATTCATGTTGCCTTGGAAACAACACAATTCAAAATTCAAACTGTCAGATTATTTTTTCTAAAAATGTGCATTATATTATTAACATTATTAGGATATTAGAAAACTAATATTCATAATACAAAGGGTGAGTTTTATTTCTGATAAATTCCATTAAAATTTTTCATATACATATTAAAAAAAATATTTACAAACTATAACATAGTAATATTAATTATGGAAACAATAAGTAATCAGTATTCAAGTATTGTAAGTCATACCATGTTGGGAAGTTGATTGTGTGGACCTAAAGGATCGCACCCCACAGCATTATACGTTATATAGTTTAATTTTATATCCCCGGGTAAAATTGGATCCGACAGCTAGTTTTTTATTTGATTTTAAATTGCATTTCACAAATGCCACACAAATCTAATAAAACACGACCAACCTCAATCGTTCTATTATGTCATTTATCATACGTAAATCACGTAATGTCCGTAAATACGCGTACATTTTATACACAACATATAATGCGTATTGCGTACAATATCGTTTTCCTAATATACGTTATTTCAGGGTGTGTTTGGAGCTCAAGGCTGCTGTGTGAATTCATCGTCAGAGAATTAAATTCGTATTAAAAACATATTTAGCTATTTTATATAGCAGGGGTGGCCAGCAAGTCATTCACGATCGTGACGAATTTTATTTAAGAATTTAAGATTAATAATAACATTCAATTAGTATTTTTGCATCCTTGCCATAACAGAAGGAAATGGGAAGCTATGTGATCATTTATTAAAGCAGGAAAAAATTATTCTCAGATTTCAAAATTTTCACTTGATGAATTCAACTTCAAATATAGCCACTTTTCGTTCCGTGTGTGTGTCTGTCCCTAAATCATTGTCGCACGCAAAATACCGACATTGAAAAAATTTTAATCAATGCAATTTTCAAAAAAAAAGTCATCATATATATTTTCCCTTAGCTCGGAGCCTTTGGCAGTTGTCCTAGGACCTAGGTGCCTATTGGTTAACGTGCCACTGATTGGGTCTGGCTATTAAATGATCCCATATAAAAACCCTCAAAATCTTGTGTACTGGTGAATGGTGATTCCCAAAATTGTTTTTTCAAGATATCTCGAAAACGACAAATTTTACGTGAAAGTTTTATAAAATATTTAATTTTCTATAAAAAAGTCACAACAACTTTTATTAGTAATTATTCTTTTATTATAATGAATTTAGCACGACGAAGTACTGTGTATTCTCTTGGCAAATATTTTCAAAATGTTCAACGAAATTCAGGAAATATTAGATCGCGTTATTTTATTACACATATTCCAATTGTATTTCAGAAAATACAATTGATGCTTTCTGAAATATAATTGACTATTCTGAAATACAATGGACTATTCTGAAATACAATTAATGCTTTCTGAAATACAATTGACGTTTTCTGAAATACAATTGACTATTCTGAAATTCAATTGATGCTTTCTGAAATACTACTGACTATATTCTGAAATACAATTGACTATTCTGAAATACAATTGACTATTCTGAAATTCAATTGATGCTTTCTGAAATACTACTGACTATTCTGAAATACAATTGACTATTCTGAAATACAATTGATGCTTTCTGAAATACAATTGACGCTTTCTGAAATACAATTGACTATTCTGAAATTCAATTGATGCTTTCTGAAATACTACTGACTATATTCTGAAATACAATTGACTATTCTGAAATACAATTGACTATTCTGAAATACAATTGACTATTCTGAAATACAATTGACTATTCTGAAATACAATTGACTATTCTGAAATACTACTGACTATTCTGAAATACAATTGACGCTTTCTAAAATACAATTGACTATTCTGAAATTCAATTGATGCTTTCTGAAATGCTACTGACTATATTCTGAAATACAATTGACGCTTTCTGAAATACAATTGATGCTTTCTGAAATACAATTGACTATTCTGAAATTCAATTGATGCTTTCTGAAATGCAACTGACTATTCTGAAATACAACTGATGCTTTCTGAAATACAATTGGAAAAGGTGTATTGAGCCTGTTTTGTAGTATCTATTAAATAAGTTAATGACGGACTTAACATTTTACCGGGTAAGGGCTTATCTCTGCTTGCATAGTTTTAATTTGATTTATGAAATATAACTACCGTAATTACTATAATACCTACCTTATACCTACAATACATTTATTAAAAAAAATGAGTTTAAAAATATGTCTAACTATGTTGATATAATAAGAAAAAATGCAATAAAGGTAGAATTTTATTCCCTATAAAAATGTTTTATGTATTTTTTATAAGGTCGTAAAGTAAGAGAATTATATTAGGCATATAAAATCAGTTTCCAATGTATATACCAGAATAAGTATTTAATATTTGATTATTCTATTTACTTTGTTGTTTTGATTTCTATATAACTCATATATGTATGTCAACTTTGTCTTTCTGCCATCACAAAGATACATGTAACCAGTTTGAACCCTGCAAACTTCGTATTAAAAAAAAACTACCCTTAGTATAATGTGCATTCTGCACCACTGATTTTTCACAATTACCTTTAATCTTTAATATATGTAACTCTTTTCACGACAAAGGTACAATAGTGAATAGACCATTCACTTTGAGTATGCTGCAATATTACCTTTGAAAACTTTTGTTAGCAACTTGCACACATAAGTAAGTAGTTTCTTATTGTGAACGAACTTTTGATATTACATAGAACACTTGATTAATAAAGTACTGGAATTAATTAAAATGAGTCATTTTTACCTTCGTTTTAAATATTATTAGATCGATGGTGTAGATAGGGGGAGGGGGTTAAGGGGATCAATCCCCCCCCCCATGAGTCTACAAAAATTATAAAATGATTATAATGTGAAGAATTTAACCAATTTTTGTACTTTGCGCTAAATAAAATATGATTTTCATAATGAAAAATATAACTTTATGAGATTTAATACTGTCATATCCTCCCCCTCCCCCCCCCCATCGTAAAAAGTTATATACGCCAGTGACCTGCAAAGATGTACAACGAAATACAAAGATCTCTAAAGATTGTTGTAGAATCTTATGAGTGATTTTAAAGTTAGAATTAATTTATTATTTAAATTTAATTATCGATTTTCAGTTACCTTTCAATGCATTTCAGGTACATTCAAAGTGATAATGTTATGCGGTGTTTACACCGAAAAAACAAAACAGAAACATCCTGTCTTTAAAATACATCGTATTTAAAAATGTATAGAGTTTATTACTTTTTTGTAAAAAAAAACACCTTGTTTCTGTTTTGTTTTCTCGGTGTAAACACCGCATTATACATACATTAAACATACAATGATGTTATAAACAGGGTGGCCAGTTTCTGGAAAATCGGGAAAACTTTGCTATACAGGGAAATGCCAGGGAAAAGTCTGGGAATTTGGTTGGAAGTCAGGGAATTTTTTATAAAAATGCAAAAAGCTCACAAATTCTCGCAAATATATAAACAGTTATCTAAATTAAAACATGTGTGACGGTAAAAATTATCCAGGAAAACCGGGAAAGTCAGGGAAATTTGTTCCAGAGAAATACTGGCCACCCTATATAAATGTTATAATGAAATATCAATTCATAAATTGTAGCTTATATTTATTATAATTTCAACCATATAGGTGCATTGTATATAATATTATTTATTATTTAAATTTAATTATCGATTTTCAGTTACCTTTCAATGCATTTCAGGTACATTCAAAGTGATAGTGTTATGCGGTGTTAACCCATTCATTAATATTAATATATAATAATGGTCATTTATATGAATTCAAATATAATATTATAAGTATACATATTTCTAACGTATGGTTGTTTTTGTGTGTTACAGCCATGAGGGTGAGTCGCCACAAGGGTCTCGAGGTAGCAGCCCGAGCCACTCGCCTAAGTCAGTCGGGGGAGGAGTGCATCGAGCAAAGATGTCTCGCGAAGGGAGTCCTAACCATTCGCGGGCCTGTTCGCCGGCGTCTAGCGGCCAGGGCGCCGCGCAGCAGGACAAGTCCACGCTCAAGGTAATAACGATAGTAATACATAATGCTTTATTTGTATGAGTCATATGAAAATAATTACCCCCCTAGGAGTGATTCGATGGAGGCTTTGGCACTATCTTATTTCTATTGAATTAAACAAAAATTCTAAGAGCTGTTATTAATTTATTGCATACTTTGTTATGAACTTTGTTGACAATGTGAGCTTATTTCAGAGGTGGGGATGAAAATTCTAGGGGAAGTAATTTTACATGAAAAATTGGTATCAATGAAAGGATGAGAAGTCTCTTCTTATTTTTTTTTGTACCCAAAAACTCGCTTTAAAACTTCTTTAAAAGAGTAGTCTTAACAAAATTAAATAAATTCATATTTTTACCCCCCCCCCCCCCCCTTAGTATTTTACATATATTTCAAACCTAGCGTCACTTTTCTCATCTTTTTAGGTAAATTAAAACAATTATTTTCAAAATATATTTTCTTGGAATAGGTCTTCTTTTGATAAAACTACAATTTGATATATTTTTTTCAGGTCCATTTACCGAATGGCGGTTTTAATGTTGTAAAGTACATTGACGCCATAGATGTAAAGGGAATCATTTCACTAGTCACTGAACGCCTTGCAACCGGAGTAAGGCACTTTAAAAACCTCTATGCGATGAGGTTACATCATCCTGGTTCGGGAGAGGTAAATATTTACAAAAAATAATTATTTAGAAAAATTAATTAAATCCAGGGGTTCCCAACCTTTTTCCTACATGGACCTCTTGTAAAAGAATGATTTTCTTCATTTTTAGATAATTTACGATTTTCCTTTTTATTTTCTTATCTTAAAGTCGATATTTCTATGACAAATTGATATTTGGTGCATGAAAATTACTATAAAATTTTGAATTTAAGATTTCGTTTAAACTATGTTTATTTTATAGAAAATGACGTGAAAAGTTGAAATTTTCAAACCGCAGATCTGTATCTCAAACCGTTCTCGAGATATGACCTTTCAAAGTTTTCGATTTTTTAAAATTTTGGCGAAAAATGGCCGTAACTATTAAACGTGTGGTCAGATTTGATTTTTGTCGACAGATTTGAAATCAGCATGGCAAAATTTATATAATGACACGTGTAACACTTCAAAATTCGACAAAAAAATTTTCGTGAAAAATCGAAAAAATTCCAAGGGGTATACCTTAAAAAAATGTCGATTTTTGGCAAAAAAAATTTTGTCGAATTTTAAAGTGTTATACCTGTAATTCTATAGATTTTGATATGCTGATTTCAAATCCGTCGACAAAAATCAAATCCGACCACACGTTCAAAAGTTACGGTCATTTTTCTCCAAAATTTTCAAAAATCGAAAACTTTAAAAGACCATATCTCGAGAACGGTTTGAGATACAGACCTGCGGTTTGAAAATTTAAACTTTTCACGTCATTTTCTATAAAATACACATAATTTAAACGAAATCTAAAATTCTAAATTTTATAGTAATTTTCATGCACTGAATTTCAATTTGTCATAAAAATATCGACTTTATGATAAGAAAATGAAAAGGAAAATCATAAATTACTATATGTAAATCACGGGTTCACAACCTTTTTCCTTAATCTGTTAAAAAAAATCGATTTTTTTTTCAAAACAAGGAATGTACTTAAATTACAAAAAAATAATACAATTATAAATAAAGTTCTAAGTATTATTTCAATACTAAATATAAATTATATAAGGGTGAAATATTACATCAAATAAGGGTTAATTAAATTTGAGTCTAATTTAGATTTATCCGTGTCTGTAATTTAGAAGGTAATTTAATTAGATAAAATTTAATTAAATACATCTAATTTTAGATGTACTGGATACACCAAGACACAACGATGTATCAAGTACAAGAAAAGTATATTAAAAAACATCCCCAATCAGAATGGAGGTACGAAATCAGGGTTAGATATCTTCCTCATAGTCTACAAGAGTTATATGAAAAAGACAAAGTCACATTTCATTATTACTATGATCAGGTTAGTAATTATTTTGATTTTAGATTACACTGAACGCTACATTCGTTATATGCTAATTTAATTTATATTTTTGCAATTTAACGCTTTTTGATTTGAAAACGTAAATATATTATTTATTAATCAACATGAAGCTATAAAATAACCATATTGAATATCAAACGATAATAAAAATAATTTTTTAAAGGAGTTAGTAATACATAATTTTAAAATTATGTAATTTGCTCAATAATATTTACAATGAAATAATTTCCACAGGTTCGTAATGATTATTTAAGTGCAGCACACGTAGCGTTGGACACAGACACAGCGGTTCAACTTTCATGTTTAGAGATAAGATGTTTCTTCAAAGACCTAAACCACGCAGCATTAGATAAGAAATCTAACTTGGAATATTTAGAAAGGGAAGTCGGTTTACACAAATACTTACCACGGTGTATTTTGGACGTGGTGAAACCAAAGGCGTTAAGGAAAATGATCCAGCAACAGTATAAAAAGGTTGCAAGTCTGAGTGAAGTAGAGTGTATGTTTAAGTAAGTAAATTCAGAAGCCAAAGTGACTTATATTATAAACTGATTTACAATACTTTTGTGTTTTAGGTTTTTTGAATTGCTCAAAACAGTGTACTGTTACGATGAAGAGAAATTCCGTGTAGAATTAGGCTCAGGTTGGTCAATCCCAGTTGAACTGATTATCGGACCTCATATCAGTATATCTTACTTCACATTACGTGCAAGTAGTCCTGTCAAGTTAGCTGAATTTGAGAAAATACAAGCTATACAGGTAAGAAAATACTAATATATGATTACATGTAATTAAATATACATAATGTTATTTAATTTTTAAGGTAATGCGAAGTGACTGCGATACACACAAAAGGGCAGCTGTACAACTCAGAGTAGCTGGGGCTCAAGAAACACTTGTGATTTCATGTGACTCAATAGACTTAGCTGAAAGTTTAGCAGACCTAATAGACGGATATTGTCGTCTTGTTTTGAATACTCAGACATCTTTATGGAACAGAAAAGGTATTTATTATTTATTATCAATTGAATAACCTTTTTCCTTTATTCACTATTACATTTGTAAAATTATTTTCAAGCTGTCGTATGGAAACATTTTCCATGTCCTTGCAAAGGTTTGTACATGAATGAATAATATAATTACATAATTTGTATCAACATAACCTTGTTTTATGTATTTGTTGGTCATTACTTTTATTTATATTTTAAAAATATTTTGTACTCTCATAATAGACATTCAAAAACAAGAAGGAGCAAATCAACACCACGGTACGATGCTTTCAGAAGACTACGCAGAGATTGTTGATGAAGAAGGTGATTATTCTACACCTGCAAGTAAGTATTATTATTTTTTATACAATTAACTTAAACTGATTGTATTCAATTCACATATTTTATTTTTTACAGCCCGTAACTATGAACTAGTCAGAAATCAAATAGAACTGGGCGAGATTATTGGAGAAGGACAGTTTGGTGATGTCCATAAAGGAACTTACAGGTCACAGCGAGATGGATCGTTAACTCCAGTTGCCGTTAAAACTTGTAAAGCTGATGCAGATTTAGCAACAGCTGAAAAATTCTTAGAGGAAGCATGTAAGAGTAAAAAAATATCTAAAGTTACAACCCTGATTAATATTATTATTTTATTTTGTAGATATTATGCAACAGTTCGAACACCCGCATATAATTAAACTTATAGGGGTCTGTTCAGAAGCGCCAATTTGGATTGTGATGGAACTAGCACGATTAGGAGAGCTCAGAGCATATTTACAACAAAACAGAACTCGTCTAGATCTAGCGACATTATTATTATACGCTTTTCAACTATCAACCGCACTTAGCTACTTAGAAAGTAAAAAATTTGTCCATAGAGATATAGGTTGGTATTTTAATACACAAGTATAAATTATTAGAGTACTGAAATATGATTTTTTTTTAGCTGCGCGCAATGTACTTGTATCTTCACACACTTGTGTTAAGTTAGCTGACTTTGGTTTATCACGATGGGTTGAAGAACAGAGCTACTATAAAGCTTCAAAAGGAAAACTTCCTATTAAATGGATGTCTCCGGAATCAATCAATTTTAGAAGATTTACAACTGCAAGTGATGTTTGGATGTTTGGTATGTATTTCCTTATCAGCATTTTTTTTATAAAACCCGTAAAAAATATATTTGTGTTTATTTTCAGGTGTTTGTATTTGGGAAATCTTAATGTTTGGAATAAAGCCATTCCAAGGTGTTAAAAATACAGATGTCATTGGAAAAATAGAGAATGGTGAGAGACTTGCATTACCACAAAACTGTCCACCAAGACTTTATTCTTTAATGAGTCAGTGTTGGTGTTATGAACCAAGCAAGCGACCAAGTTTTAAGGAAATCAAAGAAGTCTTAAAGTAAGTTTTAATTTTTAATACTCATTATCATGGACATACTTAACATAATATTATTTATTTTTAGTGAAATCCTTTTGGAAGAAAGAAGTCAACAACAAGAAACGATGAGAAGGGAAAACAGAAGAGTTGCTGCAATGTCATGGGGTTCTGACTTGGCTGATAACGTAGTGCCCCCTCCTAAACCCTCGCGATTTCCAATGCAAGGTATTGCTTTACTTTACATTAAAACTTTTATAGTATATTTATTGAACTTGTATTTTATTTTTAGGTGTAGATTCAACATCGATGGCTTCACTGAACTCAGCTCTTGGAGTCAGTTTAAGTCCTGTCCCTCAAACCGGACCACAGACATACATCGTTGCACAGAACCCAGAAGTACTGAAACACCTCCTCCGTGAGAATGAGCAGAGAGGATTGTGCCCATCAGCCTACAACACACCTGCCTCGGTATTTAATACTCTAGCTGTTGACTTTGCAGAAAAACCAGATGATCCAAGCAGCGAGCCTGTCCTCTCCACTTGTCCCATACCTGTCCAGAGTTTCACAACTCTCGATCCTATTATTGATTCAAAAAGTACAGAAAGCATATCAGAACACAGTTTAACAGAAAAAGATCCTCCACAGATTGTATCACACGTTCCACAAAATGTTCCACAATATCCTGCCCAGTATCCGTCACCTCCTATAACTTTCAAAGATCAAAACCCATCACCGCAAACACCTAACAATTCTCAAAATTCTAGTCCACAACGAACATCAGCAAATGCCTCACCTAAAATGTCAAGTTCTCTAGAACGTAAAGCTAGCAGTAACATATCAGGCTCAAAGAATGGGTCTTTAGAAAGAAGTTCTAAATGTGGTTCACTTGAACGTAAAGACCGTGGTTCTATGAACTCGTTAGAAAGATCTTACGAATCTAAAACAAGTTCTAAATCAAATTCATTAGAGAGAACTTCAAAAACATCTTCACTTGAACGTAAAATTTACAGTGATCGTAAACCAATTTTATCACAAATACCTCAAAGCGTTGAACCTTTTCAAAATGTTTGTTTTACACAATGTGTAGCTCCTCAACAAGGAACTTTTGTCGTTCACGGACAGAACTTTAAACCTGTGAATGCAGGTATCGCAGGCTACCCTCAACAGAAACACTATCCAAACTATCCTGTCTATCCTAACCAGAACTATCCAGTAATAGTTGATCCAATGAACCCTGACACTCTCCCCGAAGGTATTTACGATTTCGGTGGTGCGACTGTAAAGAGTTGCGCTACAATGAAAACTAACCAGCAGCTCATCGCTAGCGCCCTAGCAGCTCAACAGAAAGCGCTAGCCGCTCAACAAGCTCAATTACAAATGAACGCCATGCGTCAAATCGTGAATTCTCAACAGGTGTGCCAATGTGGTACTTTTTAGTAGCTGTTTTTTTTGTTTATTTGTATTTAGCTTTTAATTTGGTTGTCATTTATTTATTTCATATATATTATTTGTTTGTTTGTTTATTTTGGCATGTATGTTGTATTCACGATTTGTATTATTTAGTTTATAAGAATGCTCATTAGTCTTATTTCAAAAATCTTTAATTTAACTTACAATTAGAAGATATTTAAAACCAATAATTCCTTATTTAACATCAAACACAGAAGATACCTATAGTATCTTTATTTTTTTAAAGTTCTGAAATAAGATCTAACAATATAGAATACATATTTAATTTATTTTATATATTTTTTAATTTATTAAGAAAGTATAAAAGCATGATTTAAATATAAAGCACGAAATATCATACTGATATGCGTTTTCCAATTCTAAAATTGTATATCTATTGTTATTAAACAGTTGTAGGTTAATAAATAATATATGAGGGGAAGTTGAAAAGTTTTTGGCCTGAGGTATTTGTTATCATCATGGCTTGTGCTATAGGTGCAAACTAGTAACCCATATAGTACAAGAACTTTTCAGCCTTCTTTTGTATCTATTTTTTGTAGATAAATATTTCAGTAAATTAATTTAAATACTCGGTTTTGAAAATATAAAAATAATAGTTATATGTTGCAATTTCAGTAGTTTTGTTTCAATATTGTTTTTATCTTTTTATTTTAGCATATTGGAACTTATTATATACATTATTATATACTTTTCATAAGTATTGTTTTATTTATTTATATTTTTCATCTCTAGCCTCAATTCCACCAAATGCAAAATAATTTATATGGAGATGAAATGCTCAAAACTGTACATGTAGCTGAGTCAACTTCTGTTGAAATGCAACAGAAAATATTAGAAAAGAAATTACGTCAACAGCAAAAAGAATCAGAAGAAGATTCAAAATGGCTTCAAGAAGAAGAAACAAATTTGGTAATATCATATTGAATTCAAAATAATTATTTATGTTTATGTATAAATATTTTTCTTACAGAAGAAACGTTTAAGTATTATAACAACCTTATCAGAGTCAGGTGAAATTTGTACCTCGGATGCTACGTTAAGCGCGATTGCTGTGAGTCCTAGAGCAACGTACAGCAACAGTAACCCATGTTTGTCAATAAGTCAACAACCAATATCAATGCAATCACTTACAAACAGCTTTTCAGCTGCTTCCCTTGGAAATAACGTGGTAAATACATATTTAACAAATCATTTACGATACATACAAAATTATTTTATGGAGTGAATCAAATCGTTTTGTTTTTTAGAACTTGCATGGGACGTCAAATTCACAATCAAGTTCGAAAAGTCATTCGCCTGCTAATTCTACAGCCAGTACACTTACGTTAACCAATCCTAAAGTTACAGACAGATCAGAAACTCCTAATTCTGTTATCTCATCAGATGGTGAACAACGTAGTGGAAGTTCTGCTTCTAAAGATGGACCAGAGAAAAAAGATAAAGAAAAAATTATGGTCATCAAGGTTAGTTTTTATCATCATTATTAATTTTATATTTATTCAAAAAAAACTTTCGTTTTAGAAAAACGATCCACCACCTACAGCAGAATTAGACAGAACTGGTGATCAAGTATATGAAAGTACGACTGCAGTAGTCCGTGCTGTAATGGATTTACTTAAAGGAGTCCAAGCTGCAAGAGCTGAAACTTATTTAAATTTAGTGCGTACTGTCGGACTCACATTGAGACAGCTGTTGGCAAGTGTAGATGCTTTGGCTGATGCTTTTCCTGCAGCTCCAGCAGCCCCTCGACAAGTCCACATGGCACATCAGGTTTTAGCTAAAGATATGGCAGAATTAGTGGCTGCTATGAGACTAGCTCAGAACTATGCTAATACTACTTTAGATGCTGAATACAGAAAGTGAGTTTAAATAATATATGTAATAAAATATTTATTTAAAGTACTATTTTAATTTTAAATTATGTTTAATTTCTTTTCAGGAGCATGCTATCTGCTGCACATGTTCTAGCTATGGATGCTAAAAACCTATTGGATGTTGTGGACTCAATTCGTATGCAATATCCAGAAGTGAATCAGCGTGTTGTAGCAATTCAACAAAAACTAATAGAAACCAATGCTACACAGTCAAATGAACCCAGTTCTAATTCTGAAACAAATGAACAGATAGAACAGACACCTGTTCTTCATGTTACAGAAAAACTTGAACCTAATCAATTGAACGAAACCCGTTCTACAGAATATTATAATCAACGCACAGAATCACCTCAACCAAGTCAAACATCAGAATATTACAACCAGCAAAACTTGAACAGTGAAAATGCAAAAGTTGGTTGGCAACAAAATGAAACAACTAGTATTAGAAGTGGTAAGTTATTTGATAATCATTACCAGATAAAAAGTAAAGTACATATAATTTCCTTACAGGTAGTCAACCGATGTTGAATCAAAACTGGCAACAACAAAACAGTGAAGCTGGTAACAGAAGAATAGGACTGAACATAGCTACTAGTCAACCTACACCTGTACAGCATGGATGGCAACAAGTCAGTAATGAGACAACCAACGTAAGACCTGGAATCAATGTATCCAGTAGCCATCCAGTATTAAATAGGCCACAATTCAGTGAAATCAACAACAGAATCAGCCAGGAGAGAAACTGGCAACAACAAACAGAAAATTCCACATCAGTAGATCGTCCAATTTATGATTTCGGCCAAGACTCACCTCGACCTAATCAAAATGTTACTAGAAACCAATCACACGTACATAAAATCATACGTTCATTCAGTAACACCGATACCACGCAAGCTCCACAGTACAACACTTACCAGAATCAAGCTGAAGTTAGTCACTTAGTCAGAGATAGACTCAAGTCATTTGACAGAATAACTGAAAACACACCGACAAATCAAGCTTTGTATGATTTTGGTGGAGGTAGTGGAATTGTAAATCAACAGCTGAGTTATCAGTCGAGTGAACGTTATGGAAGCGAAAGTAACGAGGTACCTGACGAACCCTTGCAAATTATTGAAGATGACGATTTGCAGCTATTAACGAGGCAGCTACCAGAACCCGTGTCGTGTGCATTTGTCAATCAACATGCACAGAAAGTTTCAGTTGTAAAAAGTGTGCCAAAGAGCCCGGATAGTTAATAAGATAGTTGTAAAGGCACTTACTGGGAAATAAACATCGAATTCAATGTTGTTTGTATTTCAAGAACAAATATGTAATACCGTACTTTTCATGTGCAAGTATATCTCAATAAATATCATAAATAAAAATTATATTTATTATGTTGAAGCATTAAATTTTGATTCTGAATTTAATATATGAATAGTAAATTCATTATTTGATATGTACTTGCATCACTTTTATATTATGTGTTTATCTTCCAGTTTAAATTACAACTATGTGTCTAGTTAAAATACTTGTAGGAACTTTTAATGTTTTAAATAATCTTGAAAGAATTATTTCCCAAATAGTATTGGTTTTAATATGAATATGCATTTATATAATAAATAATTTCAATTATCGTCCCTAAATATATATTATTTAAATAATTATTAGATTCTCCAATTTTCAAAACAACAAATAGTTTATCAATGATATAAATTGTTTTGAATAACAATATAAACAAAACAATCCCATATTTTCTATATTTCCTTAGAACCTGGATACACAAGCGTTTTTACGATTGTATAATGAGTGTAAAAAGGATCATTTGTCTTTTTACAATCTTAAAAATGTGATTCTAAAAATGCCGATGTATCGTAGGCTCAAGTATATTTTTAGCTACTTAGGTCAGAATTAAATGATACAAAATTTATCGGTTTATCATTCCTTTTTATAATAACTACTATTACAAATATCTCAAGATCAAACAATATTTAAAGAAATGCTCATCTTTTAGATAGTCACAATGACACAATAATGTTTTATAATTTTTTAAATAATTTTGTAAGTCATTTTTGGACAAAAGTCAACTAGTTATAGTAAAATGTATTTTGTGAATTTTAAATATGTGATGAATAAGATTACAGTATAATACAGAATATATTTTATTTATTATAAGTTCCAATTCTTTCAGTTATTGTCGCTAATAAGCTTCTGAAAGAAAATAAATGTATATGTCACGCTTTGCAAAAGTACTTGTTTTATAAGAAAAGAATCATCAAAGTTTTATTTGTTGAATTAAAAATTCGTAAACATTATTATTATAAATTTATATGTATATTTCTGTATATTGATTTGAATATATGCATAATAGTAACTTTTACTTAAATATATTATCTTCATTGGATTACGTACAATAGTTGATTTTATTTAAAATCCTTATTCATTAGGTTATCGTCCTTTATTAAAATTACTTGGCAGGATATAGAATTAGATCTAATTGGATCTAGCTAGTATCCGTGAAATATCCATACATAATTAGATATGGCATCAGATCCAAACAGATATGATTAGACCCAATAAGATATAAAATTGGATTTATATTCAATCAGATCTCGATATACTTCATCAAGTATGACATCAGATCCTAGCAAATCTAACTATGTACATAATTAGAATTCAGATCCACTGGGATGATCTAATGTTATAAGCTAGACTCAGTCGTTAGAGCCATAATAGAATAGCGCTTTATGATACTCTGCTTTGTGGGGGGCTGTATTTAATTTCAATAAATTAATATTCAATTTTAAATACTTATTTGAATATTACAATTAAGCATTCATTTATATTAAAATTAAATATAGAAATTTTATTAAAACATTTTTGATATTTTTCATCGATGAATAATAAAACAGTTTAACCATGTTTGATGTACTTACATATATGGTTGATGAATTCGGTACTCGCAGTGTATTGTCATAACATAACCTTTAATTTGAATAATCAGTTGTTTTACATTCGCTAAAGGCTCGTTTTATAGTTTTATGGTTTAATAAAAATGGGTAAAATATAGCGAATTATATAAATTAAACACACAGTGAACTTGTTATATTATTTAATTCCATAAAATGGGTTTACTAACAGATCCTGGAGCGGGGCGTGGAAAATTAACGTTATTTTTACAAAAATACTATACATTTTTATGTATTATTTTGTATTTAGGAGCAATAACTTGGTTTCTTGCTCTTGCCCATGAACCATTAAATAATGGAACGTATTTTAGTGAGAATGCATTATTGCCAGGTAAGAAAAATTATCTAAAATACATGTACTTGGTGTAGTAACGTATTTTATTTATTCAGGTTTGGTAAAGAATGAGTATAACGATGATCATTCATCAGAAATGTATTATCAAGAGTTGCTAGACGAACAAAAGAAATACAAATCTGGAATTCCTTATCCGTGGATATTAGCAAAATTTCGTCAGATTGGGTTAGATACATATACACATAATTTTACATTAAACTACCCTTTGGGTAGAGGTCAAAAGTTTACAGGAAAAAATGTCTATGGCATTATTCGGGCCCCACGGGCAGCTAGCACTGAAGCTCTTGTTCTTACCGTACCTTACAGATCTCCTGATAGTGTACATCCAACAACTTCTCCATCCATTGCGATAATGTTAAGTTTTGCTTCGTTTTGTAAAAGTGAGTTATTAAAATAGCATTTTTCAAACATTACCTATGTATTCTTATTTCTGATTCTAGAACAAAAATATTGGGCAAAAGATCTAATATTTTTAATAACCGAACATGAACAGTTAGGAGCTCAAGCTTGGCTCGAAGCTTATCATGGAGTCAGTGTGAGAGGTTATGCAAAGGATGATACAGATCCTGTTTTATCAGCTGGTAATTTACAAGGCCGGGCCGGAGCCATACAAGCTGCCATTGGTTTAGAATTACATTCCACTCAGATAGGTAATTAAACTACTATCTATTAGAAATCTACACAAACGTTTTATGTTAATATTATTAAAATAATATAACGATTTAAATCGTGATTGAGTAATTGTCGCAATAAATACATTATGAACATTTATTTAAGGTTATATTGATGTTAAAATCGAAGGTTTGAACGGTCAGTTGCCAAATTTAGATTTAGTAAATCTTGCTTATCGATTAGGAGGTAAAGAAAACATTCCACATACATTCAAAAACAGGTTTTCACGGAGTTCTAGAAGACCTGGTTATAAACAATGGTTATATTCATTGGAAACATTGATGGCAATGGTTACGTCTCAAGCTACTGGGGTGAGTTTTTAATATTTATAAAAATAAATAGCAATTCATTCGATATTTTTTTTTTTAAGTTATACTTCTTTATGGACGATGAGGGTAAAAATTGAGTAATGTAACGGAAATGAAATTAGTAATGTAACGGAAATGAAATTAGTAATGTAACGAATATGTAACGAAATTTTATGCGGTGAAATATGTAGCATGGCATTGACAATACAGAATAAATAACACAACTGTTAAGAGTATTGCCTATATCAAAAAAATGATGGCGTAATGACATCCATAGACAATAAAGATTTTTACTTAAATAACACAACTGTAAAGAGTATTGCCTATATTAAAAAGCAAACGGCAGATTATTGTTATTAAGATTATTCGTAGTTTTTCAATCATCTCAAAGAAGTATAACTTCTAACGCGTGTACATAAGTACACACTCATTGTTTTTTATTTTATTTAGGTTCCAACAGGTAATCATGGTTTATTTCATCGATTTGGAGTTGAAGCGATTACTTTAGAAGGTTTTGAACCAGAGCCAGGTGAACCTCGTGTCAGCTTACGTTCATGTGCCCGTTTACTTGAAGTTATATTCCGTAGTCTTAATAATTTGCTTGAACGTTTCCATCAAAGTTATTTCTTTTATCTGCTACCCTCGTGTGAACGATTTATTTCTATAGGTCAGTCACATAATATAAAATAAAATTATTGAATCTCTTCTATGAAATTTATGATAACTAAATAATTTTTACAGGATTATATATAGGAACCAGTGTTGCTTTTACTGCTGCGCTTGTAATAAAAGCATTAGCTTTGTGGCTTAAAATGCAAGAAAAACCGTTAAGTAATTTGAAGAATGCTGAAAAATCTGAGGATGAGAAAAAATCAGATACACCTTCAAATGAAACTGAACCAAATAATCAAAATGAAAAAGAAAAAGATGACGAAAAATCAGAAACAATAGTTGAAAAATGTGAATCAGAATCTAAGGAAAAAACCGAAGAGTCAAATATTGAATTAGACGTTAAGAAAGATCCTGAAGAAATTTCAGTACGTAATGTAGAGATATCAAAAATAGGACTTATATTTCTAGTTACGCACGCAGCAGGTATGTGTTAAACATATTATTCTACATGCTTATTATTATATTTTATTTATAATCCTTTTTAGGTGTGGTATTACTTAATGCACCGAAGTTTTTAACACAGTACGGTCTCGATTATTATGGATTCAGTACAGAATCTGCTGTATTTTACGGATATGCAGCAATGGCTGTACAGTTATTAGCTGTAGCCTTCACGTTACCCGCTGGAGGCCCATCTACAGCTGTAGTTTTATTCATCATGGCTTTACTAGAGACTGCTACAGCACTGACTGCACTCGCTGTTATAAACTTCTCATTAGCCTTTATAATTGGCGTTGTGTACATTCCACCGCTGTTATGGATAACGCCAAGAGTAAAATGGTAATAAAATAATAAAAATATACTCGTAAAAAATATTATATTTGCTTGTTTACAGGTCAGTGAAATCAACATTACAACCTGTAGTATGGCTTTTCCTTCACCCGTTCGTAATACTGACAGCCATTGTTTTTGTATACACGTGGTTCATGTTTCCCGAGGAATCTTTGCAAGCAGTTTTAGTTCGGGGAATCTCCGCAGCCCAACATGCGTTTGTATTTGCCATAGTGGACTCGCTCGTATATGGAAACTGGTTGTTTGACGTTATTGTGACAGTGTTTGTTCCAAATTGGTTGTGTTATTGGTGTATACTTGTGGCACGTAATGGAAGTAATAGTGAGGAAAAAGTTAAAACTGTCGACGTAAAGGAATAATTATTATTGTACTGTTACTGCAATAAAATATTCTAGTAATTACTTTTAAGAATTTGTACATACAATTCATAGACTTATGAAGTTTCATGTGATTATTTTTTATTTTTTTTTCATAATAACGTAAGTATTGAGTATTGATTAATAATAATTATTGCAGGATTTTTATTTTATAAACCAAAGACCAGTTAATCAATAAAATAATTATTTGCCATTGTATTAATTGTGTATTTTTGAAAATAATACAATTTATTTATGAAAAATATTCTTTAATTTTTATTATTTGGCCAGGTGCATAGTTTTTTTAGTAAACGAAATTTAAACTAATTTTTCCTAAGTTTCTTCCCGTCCATTGAGATTGGTATGATACAGAATAACAGGATGGCCAGTATCTGGAAAACCGGGAAAAGTCAGGGAATTTTTTATAAAAATGTAAAAACCATACAAATTCTCGCAAATACTTAAACAATTATCTATGTGGCCTTTTTTTAGGTTTTTTATCTAAATTTTAAATTAAAAACAGTTAACATTCTCCTGGAAAAGTCAGTGAAATTTGTTCCAGAAAAATACTGGCCACCCTGAATAACTTATTATATTTGGTAGAAATAATTCAATATAAAAATATAAAAAAATGTATTGATCATATAAATAAAATTAATACAAACACAACAACAATAATAATATATAAAACTTAAATACAGTTAAAAAAGAAAACAAAGTTACATATTAAATGCGATTTTAACACAGATTTATAAAGAGCCTCTTAAAAATAAATACGTATTTATAAAACATGTTTACATTATTCCATTACTACTCTATTTTTTAATTCTATAGAATAATAAGTTAATAATAATCATGTTTTATATTTTATCCGTAGAAAATACATATTTAAAAATAATGCCAACGTATTTGGGCTTCTGAGCTTGTTTTTTAAAGTTTAAACATATCCAAAACTTACTGTAAAAGCTTAAAATCTGATTTTTCACCAAATTGATAAATTAATTATATTTTCTATTGTCAAAAACAAAACTATCACTAACGATTCGACTTGAATTCACATTCTGCTATTCAGAATAATTCTGAGAACATAAACACGTCGTTTTTAGCAGCTCTGATTATCGTTGAGCAACTAATATATTTGCAGCAAGTTAATTTGGTGAAATAACAGTTTTACAGTACACTCACACTTACGTAGTTTTATTCAAGATATAATTTTGTACATATTTCTTACGTTTACTTTAAAATTTCAATAAATGTGAGTATAACGGAATATTATTATTAATATTATGGCTTAAATTAGTTTATAAATTAAATAAATTAACAAAGCGCTAAATTCAGTTAATAATAAATTCTAATGATGCTGTCATCTTTCATCTAATTACGCTGCCCTACAGAAAAAACTAAAATTATGTAACAATTTCTCATATCAAAAAGTTCTAAACGGGTATAAAAAACGACAGTAAATACTATTTGGTGAATTGTCAATATACCTGTATTAATTTGTTTAAATAACCGTCTATATTTATTTTAAAAGGAATATGTATTATTATTTTAACGAGTGTTTATTTGAGATCATTATTAATTATATTATTCAACATAAAAAATAGCAAAGTTCAATTATGATCTATTATTAAAAAATCCCCTGATTTTATTCATAATAATTACGTTATTTATATAATATTATAGAAACCCTGGATCTAACTGTAGTGCAATATACATGTGAAATGTGAGCTACGTTGTTTATATAGAAGTTGAAAAATTCAATAGAATGATCGTATATTTAGTAACTACTATAAATACCCCTTATAGATGTTTTAAAAAGAAGTATTTTGATGATTTCAGTTCAATTCCATAAATCTTTACAGATAGAACACTTCTGATTTAAAACTCCACAAGGCAAACAATTTGTAACTTAATATATTCATACTTCAATATTTTTGAAGATATACTTCTTTAGGCACGTTGAGGGTAAAAATTTAGTAATGTAACGAAAATGAAAAGCTAAGTAACGAAGCGTTACGCGGTGGACTAGGTAAGCATGGTATCAACAAAACTGTAGAAATTGTGTCTTTTACTTAAATAACACAACTGTAAAGAGTATTGCCTATATAAAAAAATATGTAACTATTTTTGAACTCGATTTAATACTGGTACTGCCATCTAGCACTAGTTGAACCAACTAAAAGCGACATTTACATTAACTATAACATCATGATATTCAAATTTCATGATTTATAAATATGGACTTTGAAATAATATACAATTAAATTTTAATTTGATTAAATAGTATAGTGAATTAATGTTACGAATTATTAAATAAAATATTAGTGTTCTTTATAAATTTATATGCATTACATTATTTTATTCATTTAATCAAGTTAAAATTGAGATTATTCGTAGTCGTTTTTCAATCACGCCAAAGAAGTATAACTTCTAATGCGTGTACATAAGTACACACACTCGATGTTTTTTTAAACTTTGTTACAATAGTTCTAGAAGTAAGATTTTGACATTTAACGATCAATTCAACATACAAATTAATAATAAAAGTTTCACAAAAGAAATAACAAAAATAAATAATTTTTTAATAGCTCTAGAAGTAAGTTTTTGACATTTAACGATAATTCAATGTAAAAATTTAATAACAAAAATTTCAAAACAAAATAACTAATCAATTGATTTATCAAATAATAAATATTGTAAATAGACATGTAGATATTTGTTTTAATAATTTGATATTAACAAATATAAAAAATAATAATCCTATATATGTATAAAAGCATTAAAATAATTCTATACGTAACAATTAATACAATTAGTACGTAAAGCAAATATTGCAACAATTGGACGAAATAAAGCAAACGCTTCACGTATACATAATTACAACATATGTACTAAAACAATCTCCTGGAAATAGCTATTAATATTATCAATAATTCTAAATTGCAATGTTTGAAAAACTATTTATTGATTTCACCTTGAGAAAATCTGATCACTTTACATTGACCTATTTTGTGCACTTAAAAGTTTGATTTAAAACGAAGGAAAATTATCTATTATTCAATTAAAGAACTAGACGTTATAAATTAATAATTCATTCCATTGCATTAAAGAATTATTTTAGTCGATTACATAAATTGAAAATAAATGCTTCAATATAAAGAATACTGCAGAGATCAAATTTAATTTTGTAACACCTAATATGGAATATATTAATAATAATGAACATACGACAAAAATATTTTTATGGCATTACAAGAATATAGTATAAATAAATAATTTTTAAATCTATACTTTTTATATTATACCTATTATAATAAATATTCAAAATCAGTTATTAATTATTAAACAAAACAAACTTTACAACAAAATCAACCTTTTATTTTAAAACAACCAAAATTTTTACCGTTTTGAATTAACTATTTGTACTAATACATTTTAAACAATTGTTTTTCTGAATATTTTAGTTTGATACAAAAAAACTTTATAAAGAATTGAGTATTGTAAAATTTCTACAATTCCAAAGTAAAAGTTTAACCAGAAAATATTAATACATTTAGAAATTTGTTTCAAGAACAGATCGACGGTTTTCAGATGACTTAACAACCGGAATACAAGAACCTACGACATAAGCTACAACGCTAGCATGATCTAACTTACCCGGCATATTACTTATGCGTTCTAGACAACTACGCCTGCGTAGTTTCTGTTCTTTATTACTGAGTTCGGCACGTGTTCCACCCTGTTCACAATAATACAGCTCAGGTTCTTCAAGAAAGTGACGTTTGGCTGCAGTTATCCTTGTACTCCAATCTATTAGAAGCTGGCAGAGTTGTTGAGCAGATGAACATTTTTGTTCGTATCCAGATATACCTGATACAATTTTTAATTGTATTAGCAATCTAATATTTTTACTAACTATTACACTTACCTTTATTTAACAAATCTTCCATCCTCAACAACGTTAATTCATGTCTCTGATAAGCTTTCACAATAGGCAAACCATCCTTAGATCTCTGTATTTCATTCCTTCCGCTTGGGTTTTGGTTTTCCGCTAACACTGTGTTCGATCTCATGTACGTTGGCCTTGTTTGTGCAGCAGGCCTCTGTGTTCTTGTGGTTTGTCTCTGTCTTGCAGGTGATGATGTTTGGGATTCGTTAGGTGGGGGTGGAAGCACTGCAAACCTCCCAACGACTGGATCGAAGTTGTCACTCACACCATCACTCGTGATGAAAATTATATCACCTAGTTCGACAATGCTCATCGATAACGTCAAGTTGTTTAGTTCAGGATTTGTGCCATCTACAGGACCCAGAGCACCTAGTGCATCTCGCATATCACGCATAGTGTATACATCATGAGAACCTGAAACAATATAAAAGTTAAATTGGCATGTCTAGAATTACATAATTCAAAAAAATATTTACCTTGAGTTAATTCTCTAACTCCATACTTTTTAGAATAAACGTAGGCTAAACTGTCTCCTAAATTACATACACAGCAAATAAACCTTTTTGTATCTTCGACAGTATTGCGTCTTGGAAGATTATCAGATGTTCTATGAGAATGTTGGCTAGCAGTAGACTTTCTAGATCCTTCTGGAGGTTTATGTCCTACTTTGTGTCTTGATTCAACAGATCTTTGTTTATCTACTTTATGTTCAACTGACTTAGTTCTTTCATTCACTTTTTTCTCTTCGTGTCGCTCATGATTTGATAATCGATCACTTAAAAACAGACTCTGAAGATCATTGCTTTGATTTGTTTCAATTTTCACAGTCGTATTTCTTTCCGGAGGTTTCCTCTGGTATTTCAGAGGTAAAACTATAGCAACGGTTAGGGTAGTGAGCATACCTTCGTTTTCTAAAATAAGATTATGCGCTTCATAAAATGACCTTAATAAACTAACAAACACTTCCTCGGTATTGACAATCCGATTATTGTTAACGATATTTTCTTCTAAGGCATTTTGCGATAATTCTTGCATTCTTTCTTCACAAGGATCTTGTTCTGTATCAATGTCTGTCAGGCTACATCTAGAAGGGCGTCTTTGATGTACTCTGGGTTTCGGTTGTGGAGAAGGAATTTTAGCTGCCGTTTCACTGTGCACTGTTTTTGATTGTTGCGTTTTTGATGCAGATCCTGAGGCTTTTTTTGTACGAGCTGGTTTGATAGGGTGCTTGTTCAAGCTTTCTTTAGATCGGGTTGCTTTCAAACTTGATTCTAAAAGACTTTCAGCTGTGCGTAACTTTTTTACTGATGTAACTTTTGAGGTAGATGTTGAAGTGTGCGGTTTCGAAGATTGGGTGCGAGATGAAAGATTTTGTAGTTTTTCTGAAGTTTTTACAAATATTTGACAGTGTTCAGAGTTGTCAGAAAATACTGTATTGTTTAAATAGTTTAAGCAACCATGGATAGCTGATTTAGCTGCAATACTCGCTTTAATACCTGTAAAATGTTTTGCAATTAATATTAAAACTTATAAAATTAAATTCATAATTTAACTATATGTATAGTTACCCCAATTAACTCCATCTGCAAGAGCTAAGATTGCTGAATCGTTTCTTGCAATAATACCAAAACAATCAGCGATTGGGTCTCCATTATTTTTGTTTGTAATTGGATTTTTTTCATACAATGTATCTGACATACCATAAGAAAATTCTGTAGGATTTTTCCAATTAGATATCCCTGCTACTTTTTCTGAACTGCTTGCATTCTCTACCTGTTTTTCATCTAAAATATTTTAAAATACATAAAACTAAAATTAAATATATGTATTTAGTATCAAAATACAGTGTAAAATCTTTAATTTGAACAGCAAGTTAATATTACTATAATAAAATCTAACTATTTCTATCTATATTAATATTTAATGTACATTTTTTTTAAATAAATAAATTGCATTTATTCAAATTATTGAAGTTACACTATACTAAGAACAAATAAAATAAAAAATGCATGTTAACATTTTAAATTATTTCCTTTAAATGTATCAGTATGTATTAAATTTCCGTTGCAATTTTGTTTTATTTTAAATCGTAACACCAAACACCAGTAATTTATTTTTTGTAATTCGGTTTTTACAAACATTATTTTTCAACGACACCAGTTGATTTATCAAACATTAAAAGAAAACAAGCAGTAACAGATAAAAGGAAGATGAAAATTCAGATTGTTTTAAAATTTTGTGCTAAAAATGATCTTATTTAAATAATGCTCTCAATATGCTTTTTACTATAATTATTAATAAAAATCTTTGATTGATTTATAATTATTTATAAATATTTGTAAAATTTTACATCCAAAATAAACTGTTGATTATTTTTATAACATTTGAGAGCTTAATATTTAAATCATGTTAAGTGATCATATATTATTCTTCAGAAATAAGAATAGTTAAAGACTTTTTATTTTAACATTTGTGCAAGATAAAAATTGCATTATGTGTATAATAATTAATTAATAAATGCTTTAAGATAAACTTCCTTTATAAATCTGGTACCAAAAAAGCTACATATGCAAGCGATGAGCAAGAAATTTTAGTTATATGATTAGTTAGTTGATAATGTAAGACCAAAATGAATGATTGTTAAAATACTAACGATAAGTTAGGATAAGATTTCATACACTACACAGAAATATTGTTAAGTATGTATTATAAAACGAAAAAGGGTTAGCGAATACACGGGCAATAATAAAATTCCTGAAAAAAAAATACTTGCATGGTAAAAAAAATAAATCATTAAATAAAGTCGACAATAGTTTCATTTTCACTTATCTGATTTTTAGCTTTCTTTAAATTTCATTTAAAATGATTTATTTTTTTCTATACAAGAGTGTAATTATTTTAGAAATTTTATTATTACATAGCATATATTATGTTAGCACTACATGCTGTTAATGCTGAAAATTTCATGATGATGCAAAAGAGATATAAAAACAACCCACACTGCTTTCAAGATAAAAAAAATTAATGGCCATTTCATTTTATTTTCTCATTAATATTTTACTGAAATTATTAGATTATTATTATTAAATTAAAATTGTATGGAAGAACAGTTTAAATATGTTATTAATTAATTTAATTTAATTATCAATTTATATTTGCATTTAGCATCATCTATTTAAATTGAATATCAGATATATTAAATAATAGAATATTTACAATAGTTTAGGTGAAATTTCAAATGTTAAATAACGTAATTGTAATATGTACATGTGCTATCATCTTGAATTATTATATTAAATAATTCATTGTGAAATATAGTTTGAATTAGTTATTAAAAAGTTAAATTGAAAATACAGTTTATCAATAAGAAAATAAAGTAATGGTGCTTTAAAAACAATATAAAAACATTTTTCACAATTTATCTTGAATACAGTATAGTTACCATCGTTAAGGAAACTTCTGTCTGTGTAGGAAATAATTTTTCCCAACTTCTTTGAGCTTCTTTCATGTTTGAAAGGGTCCCCTTCGCTCTTTGATTTTTTGAGGCTAGTATTCTTTGACTTATTCGAGCTTTGCGTACTTTCGTCAATTTTAAATCGCGTTTTATGAATTTTAGGAGGCACGTCGGCTGTATTATTTAAATTTTTAGTAGTACAATTATCACCGTTTACTTTTACATCTACCTTATCGATAATGGTAATATTTGGTATCGCAACAACGGAATTATTATTTTCAGAACTGTTTAGGTTTTTATTGTTTTCATTATCAAAAGATTTAACTGTATAAAACTCTACAGCGTCTGCCAAACTATTTAAACTTTGGCTGTGTCGTTTTTTTTGTATGGTTGTAACGTTAAACTCACAACCACCGACCTTTATTCTCATTGTCGTATTATCTATGGGTTGGTAGGATTGTCGCTGCGGTTGTTTAGGTTCCTCCTTTTTAGCTGCAATTGTAAAAGTAGTAAGGAAAAATGAACTCTACGTTGATTCGGTATTAGTTAGATTCAGCCGAAAATGATTAATTACAAATTACCACTCACCAACGTACACATCGTATATATACATAATACATAAATTTCTTTACATGTTTTTATAACACCAGTTCTAATTATTAATATAACATAATACTTATAAATTTTGTATAATACTATCGATTATTTTTGTTATTGTATAAAAATACACTTTTTGATTTTTGTGTCAATACTTAGTATTAATTAAAGACGTTTAAAAACTTCTAAATAAAATATTTTTAGAAAAAAAAACTTGTCTGTATTACCCTTGTTAATTATAATTAATAAATATACTTAAAATAAATAACTTATAAAATTTTCTCAGATTTACTTATCTATAAAATAAAAAACATCACATAAAGGATCATGTTAGGCTTTAACCCAGCTGTATAGTTTTACTGTAAAATCATTTAAACATTTGTTGTATAAATACTTACGTTCATTTTGCTCTTCAAGTGTATCAATAAAATCTATTTCTGGATCTGCTATTGATAAATGCTTTTGAGTTTTGCTTACGGTGGTCAAACCACCTTTAGGGCCTGTATAAGAACTTACAACTGAAACTGATCCAGTTGAAAATGAACCTAGTTCGTAGCAAGGTAGATCTTTTAATTCTTTCCCGTGTAAAATGATTGGAGCCTCTTTTGCATTAGGGCGCACGTTTTCTCTATAAAATGAAATTGTACAAATACAATGTTTGAAATTAATTTAAATGTTTATTTATTTATTTTTCCTGTTTATAACTTTGTTTCTGTACAAAAAGAATATTTCAGAGCTATGCTTTTCAACAATATGCAAATGTAATAATGAAAATAAAACGTATAGGCAATCAACTATCCAGGTATGTAATTTTAGTTGTCTATCCAAAACTATTATCAAATCTTTTTTTTGGGTGTTTAATTAATTAGTTTACTTACCCAGATAAATATTTTGTAATGAAACAATTATCATTTAGGTTTTCACTGCGATTTCTCCTTGGTTCATTATGAAAACTGAGTTGTCGAAAATAATTTGTTACTTTTTTCCGTAATGAAGGCATTTTCAATTGTTCACAAAGAAATATTTCTAATTGAATGAGTCACAAAAACTTTGAACACACACATAAATAGATATTTATATTATAGATAACAAAAATAAAAACAATCAACATAACCTCCAAATGAACTTAACATGTTTTTAAAATTAATAGTTTAATTGAATACTTTATTTTAAAAGACAATCTTATCATCTTAAACTTAAAATTTTTAAGTTATGAAATATTTAGATGACAATTTAAATTCAATTTTCAATTTAATTGGGCAACTCCCTCAATCAGTTAATGTGTCAGGCACGTTTTACAATATGTCTTATAAATTATGATCCTCTCATTGTTATCATTAGAATGTTTTGATTTGTCATCATATAAAAGACGTATTGTAACTAGCGTATTACAGTTATATGACACTATAAAATCGTTTTTAATTCTAGAAGAAAGTGAAGAAGAGGCTGTGCAACATACAAACATAGTAGATATTAATATTAGCGCCTAAACTCGGCTATTGAAGATAAGTCACTTTAAAACATTAGAAAATACATAAATTTTTCAAAAATAAAGTAACATTTATAATTAGAATCTAGTGAATTAATAAATTGAGATGTGTTAATATTATATTACATTAAAATTAAAATTATCTGTGAAGGGATATATCCAAAATTTTGTAAACATTTCATTTAACCTAATTTGTCATAAATTTCCATTATTACAAACAGTTTTGTGTGTAACTTATAAATTAAATAATTTAAAAAATGGCAAAAGTACAACTTTGTAATATAATTGTTATGGACAACCCAAGTCCTTTCAAAAATCCGTTTCAGTTTGAAATAACGTTCGAGTGTATTGAAGAATTGAAAGAAGGTAAAATTAAATATTCACACTGATATTGGAAAAGTCCCCTGCTGCGTAAATTTTAAACAGTTAGATGTTTTCCAAAAACAATTAGCATTTTCCTATTATAATATTCACAAGAACCTGTTTGATCATGTTATAATCATGTAATACAAATTTATATATAATACTTATTATAGATTTGGAATGGAAAATGATATATGTAGGATCAGCTGAAAGTGAAGAGTACGATCAAGTTTTAGATAGTGTATATGTAGGACCAATACCAGAAGGGAGACATATGTTTGTTTTTCAGGTAAATAAAAACTAATCAGTTTATAATATTTTTCTATGCATACACGTAAAAATAATTTCTTTCTCAGGCTGATCCACCCAACACCGAACGTATACCAGAAAACGATGCTATAGGAGTAACAGTTGTACTTCTTACGTGTTCTTATAGAGGTAATAAAGTATTTACTGATATCTCTAAAAAATTAATTAAATAAATAAATACTTTTTTCTCAGGTCAAGAATTTATCAGAGTTGGATATTTCATTAACAATGAATATGCAGACCCTGAGCTGAGAGAAAATCCTCCTAGCCCGCCACAATTTGATAAGGTTAGTTAAATACTAATGTGTGAATAGTAGAACATAGTCACAGTAAGGTTTGAAAACATGTCTACGTTATCATATATTGGTGTGCGATAGAGAACTCCCAGCTAGTTCATGGGTATAATTGACAATTACTTAGCGATACCAGATCTATTGAGAAAAGAGCACACCTTAAAAAATATTCAACAATGACCTTACACCATTAATATAAATTTTGGTACTTGTTAATTAACCTACAAATATGAACATAGACTATAAGTGTATACATGCACTGATATTAATAAACTCTCACATTGGCACAATATTGGAGCGTGTATACACATGGATAAGTAACAAGTACCTAAATTTCATATTGAGTTAGTTTTTCTAAAAATTTACCAAAAAAAAAATCCTATCAATAAAAAACTTTCAGGTTGTAAGAAACATATTAGGAACGGAACCAAGAGTAACCAGATTCAAAATAAATTGGGACGACACGCCTTCCAACGGTAGCAGCGTTTCTGACGAAACTGCAGCCGCTATTTCTTCAACAAATGGAGGAAACAATGCGCTACAAACACCTTCTGAACAACCAATTTCATTCAACGATAATTCTAACAGTTTAGCACAAATGGAATGTGCTTAAAGTTCAAAGACTTATGAAATTTTTTTGTGTGATTAGTTATTTAATGATGTATGATTTTTATCAAGTTTTTATTTCCTAGCCCAAGTAAGAAAACAAATACATTTTTAACCGGTTTATTAATTAAAATAGTTATAATTTAATGTAGCACAATTTTGATATAAAAAGAACTTTTAAGAATTAATATTTTATTTGTTCTGATAAATTGCTTGATTAATATCTGTATTATATTTCATTTTTGAAGACCTTCCGAGCAGAAGGAATTATGGTTTGATTTTTGTAAAATTTGATTGATGGCTATCAACAAATTAATTAAACGAGTTTACAGATAGGAGTGAATGTACAACCCATATCTATTTATTTCATTGTCTTAAGTTAATGTTTTTATACTGGTTACAGTTTAAAATTATCCCCCGTTTAAAAAAAATCAAATATAGACTTACACATGAACTCTAGCCGATAAAACAATTATTTGTACAGGGAATAAATTATATAATCATTCAATTAAAATACTTTACAAAGTTAAATATAATTGGGGACTGATTTAAGGATTTTTGGGCCTTAGATACCGTTTTTATGATTCTAAAATACCATATCTGTTAGTGGGCTCTCACACTGGAGCAATATAGCAACACAGCAACAACATAAATTAACTACCAATTAGCAACTAGCAATATAGCGATATCATATTGCTTTGGTGTGAGACAATATGTCCGATTCAATGTATATTGACAGATAGCAATAATATCGCTAGTTATAAGTTGCTATATTGCTCTGGTGTGAGAGCCCACTTATATGCATAGGTGTTTGCTAACGTTTTTTAATCAACCCTCATAGCCCCAATTTCTTTCTTTTTTTTTTCTTTTTTCTTTCTTTGCGATTATGTTCAAAATAACTAGTTAATTGACAGAATCGCTTTATAATTTATAATTAAAATTGACTTTGTATATCTTACAAATTAAAATTCTTTTGTCTGTCAATAAACTGGTAGTTCATAAAATACTATATATTTAGCAATTTATTTAGTTAATTACTATTGTTCTGTGTAATGTGCTAATATTTATCAAATAATTGTTAGACTGAAATAATTTGTAATGAAAACATTGAAAAATAAAATATTTTGATACTCAGAAAATTTGTGTTATCATTTTTTTACGTACGGACTCCTACATAATGAAATATAGTTTTGTAGCCCCCTTTGTTATCAGTCGTTGTTTAATGGAGTAAAATATCAATTATATTTTTTTTATGGATGTATGTAATTATTGAACATTGATTTGTTATTTGTTTTTTTTTTAATATAGAATACACAATTTTCAAATTACAGCTATTCAACTTACGTGGTTTTGCATTCACGTATATTTTAAATTACCACTATTCCCGGAAGCTGCAGCGCTTACTTCGAAGCTACATCTGGAACCGAAGGTGATGTAATATTTATTTATTATACAATGGAGAAAAGCTCTCATAGAGGAAAGTAAAAAAAAAATGTGATTTTCGTCTTTGTTTTCGTCTCGACATTTTTTTTTAAATGTATATACTGCTCTAGTGGTCATCTTTTGGAGAGAGGGGAGGGGAGAAAAAATGTATAAAATCAGTAATTTAATATAAATCTACATGTTTACTATTTATTTATTCTTTACGGATAGGAGACGGTTAACACCTTTATTATTCTCTATTATATAGGTACATTTCGTAAAGTGTAAGCTTTAACTAACTGTAAATATTTTTTATAAGTGGAAAATAAATAAATCTCATTACTGACAGTTACCTGCATGTTATTTAATAAATTTTACAAGCATTTTCAAGAAAAACCAGATTATAATTGAGGTTTGTAAAAAGTAAAATGACATTTTAACATTCGTAATACAAGTTTTCGCGTTACACGCAATTTTCATAGAACGAATAAAGTTCCTATGACGAGGGATGCTTGTAATCGCATTACTGCTGTTTTCTACATTGAGCTTTAAGGCAGTCACGTGACAGTGACATTTGTGACGTAACTGATGAGCTTGTAGCAGTAAAAAACGTTCACGCAATATTATAACGCGAACATATGGTAGAGTACAGACATAAACCATGACATAAACTATAATTCCCCCTCTACTAGGCGGAGATACAAAATTTCTCCATAAAAATAGTGCTTAAGTTACCCTCCCCTCTTCCCAAATAGATCCATATACACCCCTCCCTTCAAATTCCCTGATCCCTTACGTAAGCAACGTTTTTAAGCTCTCTATTCAGTATTGGCTTCAATTTTATTTTTTAGCTCCTACCGTGATTATAATTACCGTTGCGAATTCAATAGTTTTCAATTTAATTAAATGTTTGAAGAATTTGCGCACAATTTAATTATTATTGATTTTAGGATTCGGTACTTTGTTTACACATAACATCTTTTTATTTTTATTATAAAAAAATATATGTTTTATTAACTTATATACATTTTTTATCAATTTTAATTGGAGAATATTAATAGAATTAGTAAATATTCGTGATTGATCATGAATTATTTAATAAATATAATGATATTTATGAATGGCATCTGTCAATATAAACGACATATTTTTTCTCTGCGGCCATCTTTTGACAATTATCTTCACTAAAAAACAAATAAAATTAAGATATTTTGAAAACATGTTTAGAAGCTCTTAACACTATTACGTTCTTTTTTTATCATACACTTTTATTAAGAGAGATTGGCAATATCAAAGTATTTTCATAAGAGGCCTAATTCTTTTGTACTATTTGTATCATGACGTCACGCTGAACCGACCAATCGCGTTGCTAGATTCGTTGTTCCCGTTCTGACGAACCCCGTTTTTAGAAATTTGACCCAACCCAGCAAATATAGATAGGTAAGTGCTTTTGTACAATTTTATATACTGACGGCATAGCGTTGCTGAGCTACCCTCTGTAGCTCTGTTATGCGTGTTTCACGTGATTTTGACCTATTTTAACGTGATTCACGAATTAATCATGCTGCTTATGTCACGCAATATCCATAAATATGACACGCATTTTTGTTAACCTAACTTTTAATGACGTCCTTGATGTTTTGATTGTTTACTATTCTTCGCGATTATAAGTTTTCCAGTAGTTGTCGATGTCTTGAAACTAGTGTTAATGTTTTTCTTACATTATTTCGACTTTTTTGACTTTATGACTACATCCCCCACTACTCTGGTCTAGTTTTATCTCCCCTCCAGTAGGGGAACTGTTATTTTGGTTATTAACAGAAACAGCCAATGGGAGACGGCCCTTTAATGCATGGCGGGTTTTGTGCCATTGGGAATGATCGCTTTATGTTTAGATTGAATTAGATTAAATGCTTTTACGTTGTGAGAGAAGAATAATGCTTTAACCAGACTGCCTGTCTCGGTTTTTATTTAATGTTTGTACTATTACATATGTTTTTGACTTTATTACTATTAATTCAACCATTTGAGTTGATTAAATAACTATTATGTTTTTTAAAGCACAATCGTTTTGCGCTAGGTTCTTCTGTCCTTATCTGTGCAATGCAATACCTGTTTAACCTTTCTTTTTTTAATAAGACAATGGATTTTATCTAATGCAACTATAATTTTTCAAAGTTCTTTATTTTTAATAAACATTAAATATAATAATAAATCAAATTTCCTTAATTGTTTTTTATACATATTATTTAAATGTGTATTTTTTAAGATAATAAAATTTATGACATATGATATTTTGTTGATTGCTATTGATTTTGAATGGACTCCTTGTTTGTAAACAGCGTGCTTGATTGACTGATCGCTACCTAAATAAATGTTATGGCTGCCGTTTTGGCTGTATATTTACTTTGTGTCAAAGATGTCGCAAATAACTGCAAAATTTTAAAGCATTTTTAACTTTTATTGTTAAATTTTAAGTAAATTAACTTCTATAGTACCTGATAAATGTATATAATGTGTTACTATTAAGTATTTAACATAGGTAGATGTGTTTTTTGAAGTTTTTACTTATTTATTGAATTGGTTAGGTACTTTTAGTGAAATAAGAAAAACTTTTTTCGGTTTAATACTGTTTTTAAACATTTTAATAGTGATCAGTATTATTTCCTTATTCTTTATTTGATACATTGATGTGTTTATATACTTTTGGCACGGAATTTATTTGATTTGTTTACATTTTACACTTTTTATTACCTGAATTTCACCTGTGCTGTAATGGTTCCTTCAACAGAAGCATTTTTCTTTTTGAAAAAATGTTTAAGCACGTATTTGTATGTGTTGTTTTTGTTATAATTGAATCTAAAAACATAATTTACTAATTATAATTTGTTTATTTTGTTTCAGGACATTCAGTGAAGCATGAGATAACAACTTGGAAAAATTATGCACCAAAGTAATATCTAAACTTGAAAACTTCAAACGTTTCTACACAAAAGCAATAAATAAATACAAATTATCGAAACCACATCACCAGAATGGAATATAGAAAGCTGCAAAATGTTATATTCAAGTAACGACAGTGACCGTGAAAGCAAATCATTTAAAATGGTTTCAATGATATTCTGTGTCCGTGTACCATGTTGTGTGAATATTACGTGCTGAAATTAATATTTGTAATTACAATGGGTTTGTTCGAATATGGGTAAAAACAATATACTGTATCCGCGCGTAAGTTATAAGTGAATGTTTTCAACAAGCAAACGTTTAAACTTGTGATAAATAAAGTGAAATAAACACTAACATCATTAATCTAAGTTTTTGCTGTTTATAATTTTTTCCAAGGTGTATAAATATTTGTGACAACCAAGTTTTTAATATATATTTATTGATTGGTGTCGGGTACATCATTTTTAAGTTATTATTACCGTTAAAAAATAAAATCATAGTACAAGTTAATATTTGATATTATAGGTTATATTTTGAAGATTTTAAGTTTAAAACTAATCTTGCCGAGTACTTATGTACAAATCAATGCTCAAAATAACTCTTACATCACGCAAGTAACGCTTTCAAAATGACGTCAAATTCATCTAATTTAAATCTGAGTGCAGCGAACCAACAGAATATTGTGTTAAATCAACAAAATCTAATAAACCGCGGCAACATTATCGTCAACCAAACTCAAAACACTCAAAACTTGATTTTAAACCAAACAAACATAATGCAGAATTCACAAAATATTATTCTTAACCACGCAAATCCACAGAACATACTTTTAAATCAAAATAATTTAATATCAAGATCATCTAATGTACAGAGTCAAAAACAGAGCCCTCTACATCCGTCACCTTGCCAGAGTCCTTACCAAATATTCAATACCAACGCGACAATGGTGGGGTCGAATAATCTCAGTCTTATATCAAACTTTTCACCAAACTCGGCATCCGGTTTTGCACCTAATTTTGTTACGAGTCAGTCTTCAAATATTCTACAATCCAACACAGTTCAGAACATTCAAACCAATAAAAACACAATGTCTCCTAGTTTAAACATAGTGTCTAATTTAGCATCGAATATGTCTGCAAACCTATCAACGAATTTAGTTGCTAATCAAACACTAAGTGCACAGATTGGTGCAAAAATAAATCAGACCATGACCATATCGTCCAACAACGGTGGTCAGAATAACTTCAGTTCTAATTACTCAAATCCAAGTCCGATGTCAAATCCTTCACCGTATAGCAATCAGATATTAAGTCCTTCAAATAGTGTTTCAAATCTCAAATCACCAGTGCAGAGTCCTTCACCAATCTTACGACCAACGACACCTCAACCAATCATACAGCAGGTAAAAAATACAATTTATATTATTATTTATAAGAGTTATTTTAACACTATGCACTGCACACATACAATTTATTTTTTTAATACTTAATGCAAATTTAATCCTTTGTCCCTGTGAGACAATCAGCATATGCCAGAAAATAAGTTACATCTTAAATGGTTATAAATTTATTTAGAACAGTGATAACAAATATTAATATAATAATGCAAAAACTGCTATTCTTTCTTAATGTACACCAATCACCACTGCTTTTATATTACTGATTTCTACTTAATTCACATGCATTAAGTCATTCATAAATATTATACAATTAATTGTAACTGTCATTTAAATTTAATACCCTGCAGATAGCGTTTACTTTGGTTTTGATGTAAAGCAAATTCTTTATAATACCGGACATTATTCTATTTATTCAATAATAACAACAATTTGTTAATTTTTATTTGTCTATTGTGCTGACACTGATCACAAAAGAAGTATGTTTTTAAATTACAAAAATGTCAGAGTGATCAAACATAGAACTATAAAACTATAGAATGCATATTAGGAGCGTAAATATGTACTCCACAGTCTATGTTCATACTCATTCCTACGATGTCAGCATAATAGAAAATATTTTTTTATTTATATTTCTTTTATTGACATTTAAAGCTATACATTATAAAAAAACAGTTGGAAAGTATAAGATTTACTTTTTACTAGTTGATATGAATTATTTGAAAAATATTAAATTAAGATTTATTTTCATTGTAAATATATTGTTACAGTTATAATATTTTCGTATTTTTTGTTTAAGACTTTTCAACAAATACCTGTAATGACATCTGGGACAAACCAATTAGTACAAATAATTCATGCACCTAATAATGGTGCCACGTATCAAAATCATTCGATCATTAGACAACCTATCATAGGCAAGTATACTGTCTACAAAAACTAAATGTTTTTGTCATAAATGGTTTAATTAAGTTATTTAATTTTAAAAAAATATTCACAGCACCAACAACACATATTCAAACTAGTACATCACC